>MNCI01024484.1:137093-147791 GCA_015680685.1 Gnetum montanum | reverse complement strand
ATTTTATTCAAAGAGAACAATTATGGAGTAGATTTATTAAAGTTGATTCTGGTTTATTGTGTTCCATCCAACATTTATATTGAGAAATAATTTTTGAATTAAAAGATAAAGAAACTCTATATTCTTATTAGGTTTAGAGTAATATAAGAGTAAAGCAAGGATATCCTCTTTCACCAACCTTATTTAGCATTTTTATTTACCAATTAGAAAAGTGAATTAAAGAGGTACCTACAAATCATGTTATTAAAGTTGAGCAATCATGCATATGAATTTTAATCTTTATAGATGATGTAGGACTAATGGAAATTTTAGAAATAGGCTTAAAAGAAATGTTGCATCGATTACAAAAATTTTATAATTTATAAAAATAAGGATGAATGTTGAAAAATAAAAGTGTTAATTGATAGAACTAATAAGAGATATTACACTTTTTAGCTAAATAATAAAAGATTATGGATGCTTAGAAATGTTTGAAAGTACAATGCTCTTAAAGTTATAACTGGAAGAATTATATATCATAGTGAGTTATAAATAGATGAAAGAGTTGTTATACAATGAAGAACAAATGTACCAATTTTAATATTTGAACTTGGGAAATTTAAACATATCATTTTTAAATAGTTATCCAAGTTATAGTGTATCATGGATACGTAGTATGGAGCCTAATTCTTAATCAAGAACAATAGAAATTCAAAATTCAAAAATAATTCTTGGTGGATAAATTCAAGGTAAAAACTCAAGTTCCATATACAATACTCTCATTAGTAGCAAATTAGTTTTCACTAAAAGCTAAAGCAATAATAGAGGAATTAGGCTAATGAGCCATACCATGAAGCCTTGGGAGATAGTCATAGAGCAATGTCTTAGACTTCAATCAATAGTATCAAAAAATCAATTTTGATTTATTCCAGAAAGATATACTATAAAGGCTATTTATTTGATACAATAATAGATAGAGAAATTATGAAAACATAGAAAAAATTTATATATGATCTTCATTGACTTAGAAAAGCATATGATAGAGTTGATAGAGATATTATTTGGTGGGCCTTATAGAGAAAAAACATCCCTAATAAATATATTAGAGTGATTTAAAAAATGTATAAAGGAGCTACCACTAAAATTAGAACAATTTATAGAACAACATCTAAGTTTTTAGTTACAATAGGTCTACATCAAGGATTTTCTCTTAATTCATACTTTTATACCATTATTATGGATGAATTAACAAAGAAAATACAAGATGAAATCCCTTAGTTTTTTTTATTTGTAAATGATATTATGTTGATGAATACAACTCAAGAAAATATTGCTCTTAAATGAAGTGGAGACATGCTCTAGAGTCAAAGGATTAAAAATTAGAAGTAAGAAAGATTATATGGAATGGAATTTTAATAATAGAATAAATAGTTGTAAAATAAAAATAATAATTCAACTGAAAAATTCCCTCATTGTAAATAGTTCCACTATGTAGGATCAATCCCTCAATTATATGATGCAGTGGATAAAAATATAAGAAATAGAATTGATGTATGATGGTTAGAATGGACATGGTCTAGTGATGTATGCGATAAAAGAGTACCAATAAAATTGAAAGAATAATTTTATTGGATAGCAATCAAGCCTAATATCTTATATTGTATTGAATTTTAGGTAGTATAAAAGAGACATGAATAATAGATCAATTGTAGAAATATAAATGCTTCAATGCATGTTAAATGTTACTGTAAGAAATAAACTATGTAATACAAACATTAGATAAATACTTGGCACAACTTATATTTTATTTAAGCTATAAGAATGGTAGTTTAGATTATTTAAACATGCACAAAAAAGATCATAAATTGAGCCTATAAACAAGGATTGTTGCATCACTATTTTAGAAAAGCCACCATAAATAATACCAAAGAAGACATGGGAAAAATTGATCAAATATTATTTAGAGAAACTACAAATAAAAAATGATATAGCTCTTCATTAAGGAAAATGCTAAAAACGAACTCATGTAGCTAACCCCATTTTGTCATGATAAGGCTAGATTGATGATGATGATGGAAGGTGAAGAAATGTATCAATTCTTAACAATATAGTTGAGAAATAAAAATAATAATAATATTTCATGAGACATCATCTAAAACTCTTAATAATACGAGTGAATCTCTAAAAGATCATTGTGGCTACATAAATGGGTTATTTATAATATTGATAGAATAATAAATTTAGAATAATCTTGAAAAGGTGTTATAGAAAAAGTAGCACTAAATTGATAATAAGTTATTCATCTCCATTAGATACTATTGTCACATATAATGATATGATGGTATAGCCAAGGTTTCAAATTTTCAAGACTTATTCATATAATACTAGCTAATTATAAAGGAGGTAAGTTGTGTAGATATCTTCCATCA
The DNA here is from genome assembly GCA_015680685.1 of Gnetum montanum. Lineage (NCBI taxonomy): Eukaryota > Viridiplantae > Streptophyta > Gnetopsida > Gnetales > Gnetaceae > Gnetum > Gnetum montanum. The sequence continues at coordinate 145,383 of MNCI01024484.1, read as the reverse complement.
TAGAGATGACATGGATCCAAGGTTTATCATCTATTATATAGAGATGTTGTGTTAATTTTCCTAGAATAATCATATTAATCTATCAAAGACTACAAAGGGTCAACCCACCAAATTTGATAAACTAATAGAATATTTTCTAGTTCAAACTATGGATAGATTATTACTTGTCATTGGACCAAAGGAATATGCATTCTAATTTTAAAATCTTATTCAACATACTGTATGGAGCAGAAAACATGCAAGAGAGGCATTGATTATATGACTAATCGAATAGAATATAGTCTTTCTACTTGAGAAAGTATTTTTCTCTTTTACCCTACTAAGTATTTAAAAATCTTGTACATTATCTTAGCCCAAAGCTATTACTTCATACAACAAATAAATGGGGAATTCCAAAGTTTTTGATAAGAACTAACCCCAAAGGACATTATAATCTTTTACAAAATTCTTTTAGAACATGTTTAGAATTTTAAAATTGAACAAATAACTGTTTAAAAAATTAATATAACACAGAAACCTTAAGAAAACTAAAAACTAAATCCTAAAAATCATAAAACCTAGAAACCCTAAATCATATACCCCAAAAACCCCAAGAACTAAACCATAAAAATGCTAAACCTTAAAAATCCTAGCAACTATAAATCGTAAATCCTAAACCCTAAACCTTAAAAAACCTAAATATGAAACTACTAAACACTAAAAACATTTAACCCTAAACCATAAAATACCCTACATCATAAACCATAAAACCCTCAAACCTAAATCCAAAAAATTATAAACCCTAAATCATAAATCCTAAAAACCATAAACCTTAAAACCCTAAATCATAAACTCCCAATCCCATAAAAGCCCTAAACCATAAGCCCTAAGAAATAAAAAACACTAAATAATAAAAAATCATAAATCCTAGAAACCCTAAACCCCTAAACACTATAAAATCATAAACCCTAAAAACCATAAACCATGAATTCCAAAACCTAGAAAACCATAAACCTTAAATCCTAAAACCCTACACACTAAACACCTTAAATCATATCCCTTAAAAACTATGCATCCTAAATCCTAAAATCCTTAAGTCTTAAACACTAAGCACTAAACCATAAAAAATCTTAACACTAAATCCTAAAAAACCTTATTTCATAAACCTCAAAAACCCTAAAACCTAAACCATAAAAATCATAAACCCTAAAATCCCAAAAATAAAAACCCTAAAACCTCTAAACCATAAATATCCTAAAAACTATAAACCCTAAACCTGAAATCCTAACCCCTAAACCTTAAAAATCCTAAATCCTAAACTAATAACCATTAAAAATCCTAAACTATAGAAAATCCCAACCCATAAACCATAAAACGTAATCCCTAAGCCTGAAATTATAAATCGTAAAAACCTTAATAAACAATCCTTAAAAATACTGAGCCCTAAAAATCCTAAAAAATAAAAGCCATAAAACCTAAACCTTAAAATTGCTAAACACTAAAAAACAATGAACCCTAAAAACCCTAAACCATAAACCCCAAACTCATAAAAAGCCTAAACCCTAAAAATACTAAATAGTAAACAATTAAAAATACAAAATCCTAGACCATAAAACCTAAACCCTAAAACCCTAAAACATAATCCTTAAACCTTAAAAAATGCTAAACCCAATACCCTATACCCTAAAAATCCTAGATCCTAGACCTAAAACCCTTAAATACTAAACCTTGAGAAATCCTTAACCCTAAGCTTTAAAAACCATAAACCCCTATACCCTTGAAAACCATAAATCCTAAACCCTTAAAATCATAAACTCTAATCCCTAACCAATAAACACTAACCTCTAATCCCTAAAAATCTAGAAAACATAAATCCTAAGAACACTAGATCTTAAAAATCCTAAATCCTATTAAAAATATTGTATATAATAGAGTAGGATGGAAGTATATTAAAGGCATAGATGAAGACAATTTTATTCTCATAATAAGGTCTTATTATCAATTGGAGATGTAAAAATAGATGATGAAATCTTACCATTATGTGCAAAGATTGAGATGTTAGACTAGTGTTAAGACTCTTGATTTCTAAACTCCAAGTATTGGGTTTGATTTTCATCAGTAATGCTATGCTATAAATTTTGGATTAAATAATATATATTGGGTATACTCTATTGCAATTATTTCTTAATTCCAACACCATTATCGATAGGTGCAATTAATTGTTCAATAATTGAAAAAAATTAAATAAAATTCCAACCAAGGTTTTTAAAATTATTAAATCATGAAAATTATATTTCCTAAACCCTAAACTAAAAACCCTAAAAAATCCTAAACTCTATAAACCATATACCCTAAATCATGAACCCCAAAAGAAAAATAACCCTGAATCTTAAATTGTAAAAATCCTAAAAACTTAAACATCCCAAAAATCTGTAAACACCAAATCATAAAATCCCAAACACTAAACAACCATAAATCCTAAAAACACTAAAACTCATGAACCTTAAATTCTAAAATCTAAGCACTCAAAACCATAAATACTAAACCCTAAAAAACCTAAAATCCCTAAATCCTAAACCATCAAAACTTGAAACATGAAACCACTAAACTCTAAAAACTATAACCCCTATAAAACCTTAATCCCTAAATCATACAAAACCCCAAACACTAAAAATCCTAAGCCTCAAAATTCTAAATTCTAAAACCCCTAAATCATAAACACTAAAACCTTAAAATATAAACCTTAAAAATATCCTAAAACCCAAATACTAAAACCCCTAAATCCTAAACACTATAACTTAAATCCTAAAAAATCCTAATCCTAAATCCTAAAAAACCCTAAAACCTAAAACCTAAAAATCATAAACCCTATATCCTAAAACCAAACCCATAAAATTCCTAAACCATAAACTCTAAAAAACCTATAACCAAAATCCTAAAAATCCAAAACTCTATACTCAAAAAAAGCTTAATCCCTAAAGCCTAAATAATAAGAACCCTAAACCCAAAATCCTAAAAACCATTAACCTTGAATCCTAAACCATAGAAAACCTAAATCCTAAAAATAGTAAACCACAAAATCCATAAATCCTAAACCCTAAAAATTCTAAACACTCAAAAATCCTAAAATATCATAAACCATTAACCCTAAGTCCTAAATATCCCAATCCCTAAACCATAAACCCAAAACCCATTAAAACCCTCAATACTACAAAATACTAAATCCTAAATCCTGAATTCTAAAAACCATAAATCCAAAATCATCACACTAAACTCATTAGCACTCCTTCCAAAATTATCACACCATTTTAATTTCTCTTCAGGTAATTGTAATATGAAGACCACAAATAATTGGTACAAAACAAGTAATGAGGCATGGTACTTGTTGGCACATTTTGGCCATTTCATGGAACAAATTGGCAATAGAGACACTGGAAAAAGTTAATTTGTTAAGGGTCTCTATATATACTCTACATTTAGAACAAAAATAGATCAGACAATGCTGATGCTAAGCACTGTCTAAGTTTTGGATACTGAGAGAGCACTAGCGATGAGCCGGAGGAAGCAATTGATGACCCTACAACCAAATTAGTGTGTCCTGTGAAGCAATGCGTATTAACTGGCTACGATGAGGGCTATGAAGAGACTGCTTTGCCCTACGTTACCCTACTTTTGGCTCCTCTAGTACCTTCTTTACTGTGCACCCAAGTTCTTCATTCATGATAGTTAGACGAGAGAATGAGCCACTGTTGCTGTCAGGCCAGCTGGGCCGTGAGTGCGGTTTGTTAGTTTGGTTAGGCTTTTGTATTTTAGTGTCATCATCATCATTCTTCTTCTGAACCTCCATCTGCAGCAGCAGATGCATCATCATCATCTACAAATGCTGGAGTGATGCAGAGATGCCTTTGGAGGAAAACAACAGAAGCCAATAATACGACATACCAGTGCTGAGCATGAACAAGAGGTTCATACTTGTGGATCTCTCTAACGATGGGTATAGCATCACAGTGGCCATCAACACCATGAAAATTTATGTGTTGGGTTACTGTGCCTGTCAAGCTTCAACCCCACGAGCCTACTTTTACAAAGATACTCCTTTGGCAGATGCCAACAATTTGTTCACCAACGCCAACAAGGCCGATCATGGCACCGTCCTCATTGTGCAGACCTAAAATAGTGCCACTGGCTAAAGTTGGAGATTGGGAGTAACCTAAGACTTGGCCACGACGTTAATTCATGGATTTTAGGGTTTGTTCCTATAGCCCAACAATCTCAACAGCGGGGTGTGTTGATGATAGAACGTGTGATAGACTCGGAAAAGATTATAGTGACGACAGCATTGGCGTGCACAAATACAGCAATCTGTTCTTGATTGTCCATGGTAGAAGCACAGGGTTTGCTATGGAAATTGGGCCATGTGCCATGGATACCAGTCAACACTGGCTATTCAAGAATAATGGATTGCTCATAAACCTTGTGTCAGGGATGGCCATGGAGAGGAAACAAAATGATTACATCATGATCAATACACCCAGGTGCGACACGCCAACCTCAGCAGCTACAACACAGTCCCTTGAAAATATGGTGAATTTCAATACTTCCAAAATGATGCTCAATGCTAATGCAATGATTCCTGGATCTTCATAGCATGAGGTTGTAATTTTAGTTTAATATTGAATCATATCATTGCACATAAACTTGCAAGGAAACTAATGAAGAAAATAATATAAGGGAGGCACTACCTTCGGACATTTTTTCCATTAAATTTGGTGGCCGTTGCAGACCTGTCCATTGAGTGTACATTTGCAACAAATGAATGAACAACAAGAAGGATTGGACTACTATTCTTTCTACTCAATATGTAGTAGAGCATTTCAGACTGCTATTCTTTCACCTCTTTTTGCATGACTACTTTATTTAGGGCTATGATGCATCGATTATGATAAAATCAACACCATTTAACACCACCGAAAGAGGTTTACCAGAGAACAATATTGCCCAAAATGCTCTTGATGCAATTTTGGCCATAAAAGAGTTTTGGGGAGGTCCTACCCTGCTATGGTTTTCTGTGTCGATATCATCGTCATGGCCTCTAGAGATGTAGTAATTTTATTAGGAGGACCATTGTGGCTAGTTCAAAAAGGAAGATTGGATGGGCTGGTTTCATAGGATTATCCCTTTGGGACATGGTGGTTCTTTCAGGCGAGCACACAATAGGATTTGCAAAAAGCATGGAATTCACCAATAGGTTGTACCACTTCGGGCCACTTGTTCAAAACTTTGAATGGATCCAAGCATGGGATTAGAGTAATTGGATAGAGAATCTATACGTTATCATATGTTTCTTTTTCAGACCGTGGATTGGATGCTTGCGGCTGTGAAATTGAAATTGGACACCTCATTATTCAACATCCAAAGTTACCTATGCAACGACGCAAACTAGTATTAACGTTCTGGGTAAGGCTGTTAAAATATACATGATAGGGGATCCAGAGGTGATTAGCCCACATGTTGGGTAAGCCAAGAGTCACTGATGTATGGGACCAGTGGTGCTTCACATGACATCTACCTTATGCTAAAAACATGGCATTGCAACTCCACTTATGCATTTGGGTGTACCTACATACTTATATATTTATCCATCCATGTATGCCTCAACTCCATCAATACTATTTGTAACGACAGAAAATGTCGGCAGCTGGAAATACCGACCGATATTCCGGCGTACACAGTTTTAGCCACGGATCCGCGCGAGGGCTATGCTGGAAAAACGAATCTGCGGCGTCCTGAACAGTCTTGTCGATCAGACAGGGACTTACGAGTCAGTGAAACGATGAAACGTGCGTAAAAGAAAGCGATCTGATTTGAGGCGTCGTAAAACTAGAAAAAAACGATGCGGTCGGATTGCAATGGCGATAATGCTAAATACGATGAAAGAAAGCTGACATAACAGAAGCACGGAGCTTCAAGATCTGCGCTTTGACTTACAAATGAGAAATTACACTGGGGGATCCCCGATTACAAGATATGAAACAAGCACAAAACAACAAGCAAAACGGTCGAAACAGAAGTCCGATCTACCTCGTGGGCTAAGCTGAGATGCAAGGCGGGCCAAGCTTTGATGTCTACCGATCAATTGTTTCTGATGGATAGAGTCTTTCAGCAGAACGATCACCCCTGTCACCGGTACTTGAAGCCAACTGTGCTCTGCTTCAACTGTAAGGTGATAATGTCAACAATTGCCAAAGCGCTGTTCTCTGTATCTCTGCTCCAAAGTGCTAAGTGCTCTGGTGCTCAAAAATATGCTTTTTGCTTCTCTGATTTGCCAACCCAAATTTTTGCCAAAACCCCCCGTATCTTTGTCAACTGGGGTATTTATAGGTCGCGACGCTTCGCGGAGAAGGCGCAACCCTGATGATGTGGGTTCCGGATATTACGGGCCCTGTTGGCATGATCTTTTAAGTCAGACTGTGACTACGCACAACACGCTTGTTTGCGTGTTGTGCGTGTGAAGAGTAGGCATATGCTGAGCGTACTTTAGGCTGCATTCAGGCTGTATTATGCTCATTCGCGTTGCGTTGCGTGTACGAGCGTAATCTGGAGTAAAAGCCATAAGCTCAAAATTGTTTTACGCTCACTACGCAACTGTGCGTAACGAAGCGTGGATTTTACGCTCACTACGCAACTGAGCGTAACGAAGCGTGAATAGTGTGCAACTTACGCTCGCTACGCAACCGTGCGTAATGAATGCGTAAATAATGCGTGGTTTACGCTCGCTACGCAGCTGCGCGTGATGAAGCGTATAAGCAATGTGCAGCTTGACAACATACGCCATGGTACGCACCGCCGCGTAGCGAGCGTAAAGACAAATTATCCATGTACTACAAGAAAAAATGCCAACCTGTTGTGCTTTTCTGAACTCTGCCTACGACTGTCTTGAAGCTTATTATGCTCATTACGCTGCCGTGCGTAATAGAGCGTAAACCCATCCTTTGAACCAATCTGATGCGCGTTTTTGCTGGAATTGCGAATCTTTGCCTGAGGCCGACTCGTAATTTTCACGGTGTTTCAATGGCCCCTCTTTGTTGACGGTTAGAGGGCGTGCCCGAAGGACGTCGACAAAGAATGCGAAACACCGGATTGGTAGAAGCAAGAACAGCGTTCATCCATGGCTACTCAAGCATTGCTCTGTCCACGTGAACGAGAAAGATTGGCGGGTATAGGAGATAAAGGGATGTAACTGGAAACAGGTTCGGAAAAATGCGAAATGTATGTTTATTCAGGTCAACAGGAATGCTTTCAGACGAGCGTAGCGCGTCAATCTGAGATGTCTCTGTTACAAATTGTAGCAGGAATGCGTGCAAAAGGAGCGTTACGCATCACTTTCTGCGATATCTCTGCTAGCGTGTGTGGAAAATGAATACTTGCGTATGTAGATGTTGCGTATGGGAATTGGGTGGTGGGGAGGAAGGAAACAAGAGATAAGGGTAAGACTGTGCGAGGCTAAGTGGTCGGGCAAACCTGAGCAGCCATTTCAACGCGCTGTTGTACTCTGCCGCTCAGATGGAACGCACCTTTGGACGGCATCCTCCAAGGCAGGTAACCTGCAACCACGAAAGAAAACAAAGGACACCATCGCTAATGAACCAAAGGCGAGATTTTCTTGCAACCAACGCTATCCGATGTTCAATAAATAAGCTGTGAAGAAGGAGTCGGGGCGCGCAAGCGGAGCTGCCAATCTTGATGATTCGGCTCTGCATATCTTCACCAAAAAGGCATCAGACGTAGTGCAGCAAACTGGCTGCACCAGGAATCGGCCAGATGAATCTGCGAGGCTGGCGTCCGATAGCGATGATTGGCGGAGATTCCCGGGGCCGTTTCCATTGAGGATTTCGTCAGGGCTCCAACTAACGAGGCTAAACTCCCAAAGGTACCACCACTGCGGCGGGTGCGGTGGCGGCATCTCCGAGGGATCAGTAAGATGCCTCTTTGCTTATCCGAGGAATCAGTAGGATGCCAGTGGGGTAGTGATGCTGGTACTGTTTCAGTGTCCCACCCCGTCTGCTGTGCCACTGTACAAGAATGATCACGCTCGCTTGAACATGGTAGCGGTTTGTATATCCTAGTTTTAAGTCCTGGTAGACTGCCGTTACTGGTTTTAAGTCTCAGCAGACCATGGTCCCAGTTTAAAGTCAGGGCAGACCGAGAGGTGCTAGTTTTACGTCGTAGCGGACGGTGGGAAGGATGGTTTACAGTCTCAGCAGACCGTGCTGTGGATGTCAGTTTTATGTCATGACCCAAGGACAGATCT
>MNCI01024484.1:109707-122155 GCA_015680685.1 Gnetum montanum | reverse complement strand
GTTTTCTTGTGGAACTATCTCTTTCTCTAGGGAAAATTAGAAGTAGATTCACAGAGTTGTGCTCAAATGTTTTTGCAAAACTTTATTTTTTACAAGTAGGTATTTTAAGGACCGCGTAGACTAAGCAATTGAACAAAATAGAAACTCTCAACAACTCACAATACTTGGCAAAGTTGGCTGAATCGCTTTAAGATAAGTCATTTGTAGTTTACACTCAACGCAATCATTTCATTTTTCACAACCATACACCGCAATAGCACACACAAATACTCACATTAGCTTCTAAGTCTATTTGGAGGTATCTGGGCCTTGGTGTTGCCAGAGACCAGCAAGCACCTAAATCCTGTTCGAGAACACTCGTTGGTGGTCACGTCTCAAAAGGTCATCAATAGTACTAAATGGAATTATAAGTTGGAAAATAATTATGCAAAAAACATTGGTTAGATGACACAATAAGTGAATTGTGCAAGAAATAAAATATGTGGAAATAAATCAAAACTAATCTTCAGCCATTACTGCCTTTTCATGAACTTGTGGTCAGTGTTCTAATTCTTCTATCACACTGACACTTAACACTAAGGGTGTATGAAGACTTTGAGAATTTGTGATAGGGATGAAAACTGTAACACTTCCATGATTTCTTCTAGTGCCTTTTTTCTCCCATCAAGAACATTTTCTAGGCTATAAAAATGTTAGTTACCAAACATTCAATTTAAATGGAAAATATTAGATCATTCTTGTGCTAATTGCTACAAACCATTGATTTTTTCATAATAGTTACTTTTATGGAACCATTACAAACCATTGGTTTTTCCATAATCGTCACATTTATAAAACCATTAGAAACCATCAGTTTTCTTGTAAATGGTTACATTCTCCTAGTTAGTCTACATATTTAAATTAATATCCATTAAACCCAAATTTCAAGAGATGAATACATAAATCATGCCTATAGTTCTTCTAAATGTGAATATTATCTTTTATGTATTACAATGTATTATCTCATAAACTTAATTTCTTATATGGTAACTAAACTTTATGAATAAACTAAATATGAGAAAACATCACAAACTAAATACGAGTTTCATTAAGACTATAAAATTGTATGTACAAATTACATTATGGAACCAAGTCCCATCTAAAATATATTATCCTTAAATGAATTTAATGGCATTCCTTTTGTCAAACGATTAACATTTATCAATTCAATGCTTATATGCTCAATGACCAATTTCTTTTCCTTAATACATTCCCTTATGGCTAAGTACTTTATGTCAATGTGTTTACTTTGAATGCCACTCTTATTATTCTTAGTCATAAAGACAACAACTAAAATATTAAAAAACATTCTTAATGGCCTACATGTAGAATCTATAATCCTAAGGCCTAACATGAAACTGTTCAAGCATACACCATGTGAAGTAGCCACAAAATAAAAAATGAACTTTGCCTCCATTGTGAAATTAGCAACCAAGGTTTTCTTTCCACTCCTCTAGGACATAACTCATACAACCAACATAAAAACATAACTAGCTGTTGATTTCCTTGAATCAATACAGCCAGCAAAGTCTAAATCAGAGTATCCAATCACCTCTATATTGTTAGTTTTTCTATACATAAAAATGTAATCTTTAATACCTTGAAGGTACCTCATCATCTACTTTTCTGCCCTCTAGTGGTCAATGGCTAGATTACTCTTATATCTGTCCAACATTCCCATAGCAAATGTAATGTCAAATCTTGTGTAGACTTTAGCATACATTAGGCTTTCAATAGTTGAATCATGTGAAATTTTTTCCATTTGTCATTTCTCTAAATCATTCCTAGGGCATTAGTTCAAATTGAACTTGTCAAACTTCACAATGGGTGCTATACTTAGTGAAGAATCTTTCATCCAAAACCTCTCTAAAAGTCTATTGATATAGGTTTCTTATGACAATCCCAGAACACATCTAGATCTGTTCCTATGAATCTTAATGCTAATGGCATAATATGGCTCATCCATATCCTTAATTTTGATGTTCTTAGAGAGAAATTACTTAACCCCATATAAAAATCCATTATTACTAGTCGCAAGAAGGATATCATTCACATATAGGACAAGGAAATAGATTTTTCTCCCATTTACCTTCTAGTCTACACATTGATCCATTATGTTCTCCTCAAAATCAGATGAAGTGATGACATACGATAATTTTAAATACCATCGACACAAGGCCTATTTCAATCCATATATGGATTTCTTATGCTTGCATACCAATTGCTCACCACCACTAGAGGAAAAACCTTCAAGTTGTTTCATATAAACCTTTTCCTCTAGATCACCATTAAGGAATGTTATTTTTACATCCATTTGATGTAATTCAAAATCAAAATGGGCAACCAATTCCATAATCATACCAAGGAAGTCCTTAAATATAGGAGAAAAGGTCTCTATGTAATCTATACCCTATTTTTGAGTGAACCCCTTAACATCATGTCTCACCTTATATCTTTCAATATTGCCTAATGAGTTTTTCCTTTTCTTAAAGATGCATTTGCATCCAATGTTCTTTACACCATCAAGCAAGTTGACAAGATTTCAAATTCCATTAGATTACATAGAGTTCATTTCATCTTTCATGGGATCATACCACATGTCATATTTCTTATAACTCATGGCTTGTGAAAAAATTTTAGGATCATTTTCAACTCCTATGTTATAGTTAGACTCCTGTAGATATATTATATAGCCATTAGAAATTGATGATCACCTTACTCTAGTAGATCTTCTTAATGTTGGTTCATCATTCTCCTAAGGAGCATGATGTTCAATAGGCTATTCAATAGGTTTTGGTATCTGTTGTTCAGTTGGATCTACTGCTTCTTGATTAGTAATATGTGGAACTTCAATGATTGGTTGTTGTTCATCATGTGTCCATGTTCTAGGCATGTTGTGTACAATAATCAATCTTTAACTTAAAGTAGAGGGTTGGGCACTTGCATGATCTTTCTTTAGAATAGTGTTCTAGGATTGATTACTCCCACTAATCAAGTCATTCTCAAGAAATTTAGCATTCCTTGATTCCAAAAACCTAGTAGTATGTGATAAACAATAAAATTTATATTCCTTAGATCATTCAACATATCCAATGAAATAACCACTTGTGGTCCTTGGGTCTAGCTTCTTTTCTTGTTATTGTAGACTCTTACTTTAGACTAGAATTCCCAAATGTGTATATGTCACAAACTTGGTTTCCAACATTTCCATAATTAAAATGATGTCTCTAAGACAACATTGGTTGGAACTTGGTTTAACATATACACAACAATCTTAAGAGCTTTCGTCCACAAGAACTTAGGAAACTTAGAGCTACTAAGCATACTCTATACCATGTCCAATAATATTTGGTTTCTTCTCTTTGCCATACTATTTTGGTCTAGAGAGCGAAGTGTAGTGTACTCGGCAACAATCCCATGCTCTTAATGAAACTTAGAAAATGGACCTAGCACTGATCCATCATCAATATATCTACCATAGTATTCACCGCCTCTATCAAACCTCACTATCTTTATTTGCTTACCGCATTGTTTTTCTACTTCAGCCTTAAACACATTAAAGGCATCTAAAGCTTCATTTTTGTTATGAAGGAGGTAGAGATACATATATCGTGAGTAGTCATTGATAAAAGTAATGAAATACATTTCACCATATGCATCCATATCTAGACAACAAATATCTACATGTATGATCTCTAATATCTCTAAACTCCTCTTGGCATCTTTCTTTGACATATTAGTGTACTTTCCCATTATGTAGTTCGCACTAGTGTCAAGGTTAGTAAAATCTAGGGTACTATGTACTCCATCATTTACTAATCTCTTTATTCTCTCAATAGAGATATGTCCTAATCTACAATGTCATAACATAAAGGATTCTTGATTCATAACATGTCTCTTAAGACTAGCACTATCATGAACATGCATAGAATTATAAGAAGTTTCATTTTGTAAACTAATTTTCAAAAGACCATCTATTGATGTATCATTTCCAATAATTTTAGATCTATAATATAAACTGAATACAATGTTTGAAAAATTAAAGGAAAGTCCCAATGATATGAGCCTTGAAATAGAAATTAAATTTCTCAAAAGGGTTGGAATATAAAATGTATTTTCCAACTATAAAACAAAACCACTACATAAAACTAATTTGCATGTTCTAATTGCCTCTACATCTAAGTGCATCTTGTTGCTTGAATAGTTGCACAACTCACTTCCCACTAGCCTCCTTAGCTTTTGCACCCCTAGCAAGGAATTAGTAACATGGATTATAGAACAAGAGTCAATCCACCATGCATTATGACCAACATCAAGCATAATATATTCAAAACAAAGAAGTGAGAATTCAAGAATGTCGCATTTAAAATTAGAATAGTTCACATGTTGTATTACTGCATAAATTAAAACATGCTTATGTTACTAAATTTGAGGTTAAAATACTATATTACATGTTCACCAATGTATATCATGCATAAAATATGAATCAAATGACATAAAAATTGCCTATGGTTTAAATTTTTAATTCAAATAAATTCAGATATCCTTATGATAAAACTATTAAATTATATCCCTTTTCTTAATCCCTGTGGGTGAATTAAGAGAAATAATTTAATACATCATCCTTAACAATCATATTAAATATAATAAAAATTCCTATGGGACAAAGTCTATTATATTACATATAATTAATCACAGTTTAATGTTTATTTATCTTATGTGATCAAAAACTCTTAGTATATAATTTTTCACAATTAAAGATGTTGTGGCTACTCTCTAATTATACAAAATTATATAGATCACTAGTTATAATTTTTATGTAGAAAAATTATGCATATATCAATATGTCACTTTATAGCTATATACAAAAAAATATGCATAAAATTAATTGTTTCTAAAACAAATTACCAAATTCTAACATTTCTTTAAAAAATATGGTAATAAACATCAATTATTTTATAAATATCAATAATAAACAATTTTATTCACATGCCAAAACACAAAGGAGGCTATCAATATAAAGGTTATGCAATGGAGCTATCGTATTAGAAAATACAAATAATAATACAGGAGCTATACTAGGAATATTGGCCATAGAGAGCCCATGTAGGGAACATAGAGGCTAGTGTTCCAAAGCATGTGGTCCAACCTTGTAGGTGGGGCACTTTTGCCATGTGGTCTAAGAACCTTTCTCAGTCTATCTTCCAAGGATAGAGGTCAAAGCACCTCATCACCCACTCCCTCTTGTTTGAATTCTCCATCCCATAAACTTTTTCAATAGTGTTTTCAAAGTAAGAAAAAAAAAGCAAAGGACATAAAAACACCCAACGGTCACATTTATGGAACCATTACAAACCGTCAATTTTTTCATAATGGTAACATTGATTTTCTCGTAATGGTCACATTTATGCAACTATTACAAACCATATGTTTTCCTTTAAATAGTTACATTATAAATGCATTTTCATATTGTATTGTCACTAACGCTAAGGCCTGGAATGCAGCAAATCCCCATTCAAAGTTGAACAATGCATGCACTTGTGCATTAAATGCTACCATTGATATGAATTTTCATAAATAAGGAAGCCATCTTGCCCTTGATTAGGCAAAAAGCATAATTGATGTTATGGTATTTGTATTTAGAATGGCAACAACAATAGCAACAACAAGGTTTATGTTGCAACTGGTGATGGGGGTGGTGGTCTCTGGGCTTACAATAGTGATCATGGAAAAAGCAAATGTGGATTCAAGTGTTGTGGCCAAACCAAAGGAGTTGTAATACTATTTTCATGCCACAGCCATACCAGATTTATGTGTAAGAGCTTTGCTTCCAAATGTTCTTCAGGGACTTGGAACAGAAAATGTCATCAACCACCAAATTTTTCTCATAGCATCACTACAAGTATTGTTCCTAAACACCACTAAATTTCTCCAGCGAATCTCGATTACACCATTGCTACTACCATGTGTTTGTGTGATTGGACTACGAAATGCAAGGTGGTATCTAGGTAGAGCCATGGAAATCATGACACTAAAAATGAGTGCAAGAAATGATGAAAAGGAACAAATGCCACTAACATAGCAAATTGTGATGTACATCAATAGGGAAAATATAGCAATGGATATATGCGTTACGCAAGGTGATGCTAGTGTTCTGCAGCAAATTACATACGTGAAGCAGGGATATCAAAAATAAATCATACAAGCTTTTTGCCATAACCTTATAATGCTGTCTCAAATGGGTAATCATAACACAAAAAAGAAATATCTGCAATTCATCTTCAAGGGCCCTTGATATGCACAATTGTGTTGAAAACTTAATATGCTTAGGATTACACTGCACTTCCTCCTAGAAGATATTCCATTTTGAAAATACAAAATGCAGTCACAAAAATCCTCAAGAACTATTTTTAAAAATGTCTTGCCTTAAGATATACATTAATAAAACAACAATCAACAGCATATCTTTGTGATTTATCAATTACATAAGGAAGCAAATTGCATATAAATATATATAGAAAAAAGAAATTCAAAATTACAAATCCTTCCAACACTGCTTATTGTTGAACTAAATCAGCAATAGTAGTGCCCTTTGAACATGTTTTTCCCCTGAAAAAGAGTCTAATACCGTATACTGCTCTTGACAATACTACATCGAATACATTTTTACAAGGAGATTTCAGACACTAACAAAAGCGTAGAGGTAGAATAAAGATATACATTTTTACAAGGGGATTTTAGACACTAATAAAAGCATAGAGATTGTTCAATATCACCCATGACCTATGAGATTGTTGCCTGACAGGTCTATCACATTGTTACCTGCAGATCAAAATACTCCACCCCTTTCTTAATCAATATGACTTTCACATCCTCTACTAAATACCCAAGAATCGATATCAATCGTTGAACCATCAAAAGAAAACTTCATTTTGATCTCAAAGTAATCATCTTCATTACTATCCTGTGATTGCTGACATTGCTTTAGTGCCTGGAGATGGGATGGAATGTGGCCAGAAAACTGATTGCTTGACATGTACAACACCTTCAGATTTGTGAAATTGACAACCCATTTAGGAATGTTCCCTTTAAACATGTTGTAGCCTACATTTAGCACTACTAGCTTATGTATTTCTCTTAAATAGTCTGGGAGAAAGCCAGTTAGCATATTCCTCTTCAGATCCAATACTGTGAGGTTTTTGCAGTTAATCAAAGCATTTGAAAGAGGCCCAGAGATGTTATTCATGTAGGCAGATAAAACCATCAAGGAAGATGGAAATGTTACAGAAAGCATATAGTAGAAACTGTTATTCTGGATGAACAAGACTGATAAGGACTTGCAGTTGCCTAGTGTTGCAGGTATGCTACCAGTGATTCTGTTGCTAGAAATATCTGATGCAACCAAATTTACAAGTTTTCCAATACCATGTGGGATTTCACCACTCAACTGGTTTCCTTGTGGACTGATGTATGCTAGTTGTGACCTGTTGCCAATGCATTCTGGAATGCTGCTGCCGATTTTTGAATTCTCTACAATCAGAGCTTGCAAATTTCTTAACCAACGGATTTCTCTTGGTAAAGGTGCCTTTTGTTGGGATGTTACCTTGAGGCAAAGCCAAATTGCGTAGATTTCCTGTGGACTTTGGTACCCTAATTGTGACATTACACCAATGCTGTCAGGCAACGAAGCTTAATTACTGATATTTAAGAATAAGTCGACCACCTATTTCAACTGGCACAACCCAGCGGGAAATTGCCTGTAATGGAATATGCCATTAAGCTGAAATAGTTAAGTTGACTTAGCCTCCCTAATCGGGATAGAATACTTCCAGTCAGCCTGTTTGAGTGAATATCTAAAACAGTGAACCTGCGGAGATTTCCTAGCTCTCGTGGAATCCAACCTGTAAAGTAATTTCCATCCAAGGAAAGAATTTAAGTTGCGAGAATTGTCCTATCCAGGAAGGTATTGGGCCACTCCCATGGAAAAAAGACAACTCAAGATCTAGCAACTGGCTCAAATTTGCAAGCTGGCATGGAATGTTCCCCCTCAGTGTGCTTACCATCAAAAACAACTCCCTTAAGACTCGTTGAGATTTCCCAACTCCCGCAGGATACTTGTATTAACATCCTGTGCTATCAAGTATAACTTCTCAAGATGGGTCAGGCATCCCAAGCAAGATGGAATGGGTATGGGGTTGCTTCCATTGAAAAATGACAATTCCAGAACTTGTAACTGCCTTAGATTTGCAAGTTCGCATGGAATGCTTCCCCTGAGCGTGCCTAACATCAAAGAAAGCTTCCTCAGATTGGTCAGATTTCCCAATTGAGCGCGGAAGGCTAGTGCTAGCTTCTCCTCCCCATTCCCGTGGGAATATAGCACTAAAATCTATTAATTTTAGTTCCTCCAGATGAAACAGATCTCCCATCCAAGTTGGTATGAGGCTACTACTAAAACCATCAGCGTCCCCGGAAAGACTGAGACTGTGAAGCTGACCTAATTTTCCTAACTCTCGCAGAATACTCCCACTGAAATTCATTATACCTGACTTCAGCCCCCAAAGAGATGTGAAATTTAACAACCAACGAGGTAGAAGTGAAAGCTGTTTAACTTGTAGGTCTATACCCAGGATTTCAATTGAGGAGCAGTCTCTAAATGACTGAGGAATTGAGCTCTGCAATGTTAAGGAACAAAGATCGAGATATTGCAACCGGCTCAGCTTACCAATTTCTTCAGGGAAAGGACTGGACAAGTCATCATTCTCGGAAAGATCGAAGTGGGACAGAAATGTGAGATTGCATATAAAGGGAGATAGCACACCTGATAGATTGAACTTACTCAGGTTTAAGTGTACCAGCCACTGTTGATGTGAGGAACGAGAAGAAAATAATGAGCAGCTGACTCCAGCCCAATGGACGCAAACTCCAATAAGCATTGTGTCGAGTCCAATTAAAGAGAGAGTTATGCAGATCTTTCTTAATTCCTCCTTTGAATGAATTGCAGGAGGGCATTTACATCTGCTTCCAAAGATGATGAAGATGAAGATGCAGCAGAAGCAACTGATCCCAGCAAGAAGGCAGCAGAATTAAGAAGTAGAAGAACTATGACTACTGCCGTGACTCTGCCTCATGTAATGTGCATTGGTAATGCCATTGCCATATTCGATTTGCCTGAGGAACTCAACTGTCTAGTATGGCCAAAATTGAGTATGTCCACCAACTTTATATACACCAGGGGATGGATGAAAAGGGTGAATAAAGTTTGACCCTTTGGAAAAAGTTTGACGCTTGGAAATGAAGCACGGTTGTTACCGTTGATGCGTGGAAGTGCATCAAAATGCGGTCTATGATGGAGCGATGTTACCCTTCTTTTCAAAAGAGGTGGTTTTCCTCTTTCATGTTTGCAAATTTTATGAGTTGTTAAATGCCTTCTTGCTTTGTTATATATTTACTTAACAAATTCTTTTTCTCTCCTTTATTAATGTAGGCTTTTGTTTATTTACTTAGCACATGGCAAGAAGGGTGTATCAATGAGGTTATCTATTCCTATAATTAATATGTGGACCTATTAGCAATAGGAGCCATGTAATAGCCGGTAGCTAATGTGTTACAAGAGTAAATGGCTTTGAAGTAACATTTCAAAACATTTGCACATGGAGGAAGCTTAACCTCTTATTGAATGGTTCCATCCTATTCATAGCTTTCTATCCTAGGAAACATTGTCAAGATTTCATGAGATGTTACTTTAGAGCTATTCAATCCTACAAAACATCATAGGTTAAGCACTCTTCAAACTCAACATGAGGCTTCAAGCAATGATCTTTCTTTCTGGACCAAAAAATCTTAATGTATTATTGATACTTTTGGAGAATTCTTTGTCAAAGTCATTTGTTATCTTGATGTGTACATACAAATCATTTCAAGGAAAATTTAGCACCATTTTTGTCAAGATTTGGACTTTATCAATCTAATTGGGTTTGTACTTTAGCAATCGAATGCATGGGATCTTATAGCAGGATAGGTTTGAGCAAGGTGTGCTATTTGAAAAAAGATTAGGCTTTTGCTCTTTCAACAATCCCTATAAGACCCCTTCACAAGATAAGCATCAAGCTTTCCAACTTGGAATGAAGAATGTTACATATTATTAAAGCTTTTGTAAAAGTTGTCAGTGTCATCCATCCTCATGATGTGCATTGCAAGGAAAATTTAAAACCATTTTTTGTCAAGATTATAAGGTGAATGTGATGTCTTAGAAAATTGAAAATTAACTTAATGGTTTGATGGCTGAAAAGGCAATATTCTCAACATATAATTTACTCAAATGTCATTTAGCAGAATGGTAAAAAATCCATGCTGAGATTTCTATGAAGTGTAACCATGCCCAAAAAAACATGACCATGAACAATGCCATTGAGGTGAGTGGATGCTATGATTAATGATGTGATTTTTTATATTGAGAAATTGAACCTTTACTCTAGGTTAATAATGATAAAGTTTTACATAGCCTAGGATATAAGGGAACTACTTCTCTCTTTGAATAAGAAATTTTTGAATTGCATCATGGTTGTAATGGAATAGATTCAGAATTTTTCTTTTAACAAAAAATTACATCATGATATCTAATGTAGTGATCAAACAAGTTGCTTGGAATAAATTCTATGAACTTGAAATGGAGGTTCCCCTCAAAATGACTTACTGCTTTAGGCGAGTGAGAAAACAAATCATATGGAGTGAAGTAGCTTCGTTAAAGTCTTTGTAAAACTCCTTCTAAGCAAGTCCAAGAATGGCCCCCTTTTTCTCCCACTACAATTTAACATGGGAATACAAACTCAGGGACCATGCTATTAAATGTAGATAGAAGTAAATGAAAGGTTGGGATCTTTTTCTATTCTATTTCATTACTACAATTTATAATAAAAAAGTTTCCATTGGATATCTATAAAAGGTTACATAGATCTAAATGAACAAATAATGTAAATGCCTTGGGAGAGTGAGAAAACAAATCATATGGAGTGAAGTAGCTCCATCAAAGTCTTTGTCAAACTCCTTTTAAGTAGGTCTAAGAATGGCCCCTTTTTCTCCCACTACATTTTATCATGGGAATAAAGAATCAAGGACCATGCTATTGAATGCAGATAGAAGTAAATGATAGGTTGGGACCTTTTCTATTCTATTTTATTACTACAATTTATAATTAAAAAAGTTTCCATTATATATTTGTAAAAGGTTACATAGATCTAAACAAACAAATAATGTAAAGGATAGGGGTCAAAGTCTTCGTTAAAGTCATTAAATGTTGGTGTAGGGTTGTTGGAACTCAAAGTTTTAATTATATGTTTTCATAAGTTAAACTAAGAAAATATATAGCTAGCATTTAAGTGGTGTTTTACCCTTAACCACAAATTCATTCATTGAATTTGTAATTAAAAATAAATAAAATTTACGCTTTTTCTCTTTCTAAATGGAGACACTTTAGCAAAGGGATTTTGAAACTAAATGTAATAGTGGGTGAAATTCAAGTAAAAAGGCAAAAACATTTTGAATGAAATTGAATTAGCTTTATACAATGTTTAAGGTAGAATGAAAATACTTGTTCAAGATTTATGTGAAAAGTATACAACTATCTTTAAACTACTATTAACCTTATCATTTTTGCTTAATAGGAATTGTGATACAATAGGAAGCATATTAAGACCAATTACAATTTTTTTATAGTTAAGAGGCAAACAATACACCCTTTTAAGTTGATCACATTAAATGTGAGGTATAACATACAATAAGAGAAAAGTGTTAAAGAGTAGTGACTTTTTTCAAGAGGTTGATTGATGAACAATGTAGATTCAAAGTTGTTAATATGACAATATGACAATGATAATGAAACTAGCTTTATAGTGTATGAATAATGGCCTTCTTACAATGAACAAAATTGTGAATAATGTGCAATATAAGTTCATACAAGAGGATATATAAATCTGAACATTATGTAAGCAATAAACTAATTATACAAATGTTCAAATAGCCTTCTTATGGTAAATAAGAGGTTGAATAGTGTAAAAAATTAGTAATTCAATAAGAAATTTTAGTGGTGTAATTATTAGTCATAGTAATTTTACTTTTCATAAAGCATAACTAATTGCATTGTGTTAAAGGACAAACAAGGATTGAACTGTATTCTATTATTTAAATTTGAATGTATCTATCAAAAATTATATCAACACAAAAAGGGAAAAACTAGAGACTTAGGTCAAAGATTCTATCATGTACATGTATAAAAATTAGTTTCAAGGCTTCAAGGGAAAAATTGAATAGAAATTGCTGCACATGTATCAAAATTAGTTTTCATTATTTTCTTAAACTAGGTGATGAGTGGCGAGGTACCCCTACACTCCACCATACGAATACGAGCGTACAC
>MNCI01024484.1:96536-108864 GCA_015680685.1 Gnetum montanum | reverse complement strand
AATCATTAAGTAAAGCATACCTTGCTTCGGTTTAGGTTCCTTGGCTAAGTTGTGGTATGCCTAATATGGATCTGGGAAAATGTAGATAATTACTATCGAAGGTGTAGGGGTTAGGAAGAGAAACGAAAAAAATTTGGGGCTTAGGATAAAGATCGAAAAATCAGGCTCTGTACCCCCATAACTAATCGCGAACCTCTAGTAGCGTTAGAATGGAGAGAGAAAAGGAATAGGAATGATAGGTAAAAAGGGACAACTATGGCATCGATAAAAAGGATGTCATGATGGAAATGAACAAAAATGTTAATTAATTGCAAAGAGTTAAGGAAAAGAAGTTAACTAAGGTTCCAAATAGGAATGATAGTGGATCCTCCCCAAAGTAGGCTCATGCCCTTAATACCCTGACAATCCCACATTCAAAGAGTTTGTAGGCTCTAGGAATGTCTTTTGGAACAAGAGTTAAAGTCTTAACTGGAAGAATTTACCAAAAAAGAAAACAAAGCATCAACCAAAGTATATACAATGATACAACTGACAATGAGGTGAACAATGGAAAGAAGGATGGGAAGAAGAGAAGTGGAATGGAATCCCAAGAACAAGGTGGTGTACAGCCCCTTGTGTGTTTGATGATTAATGTGACTTGGCGAATCTCATTCCAACTCTGGCTCAAACCAACCACTTTCAGTGACTTCGCATCAATATAGTTGGTTAAATCATCCACTTGGATAACAAGGATGCATCTTCGAAGAGCCACCACCATTCTGACGAAACAACTGAAAGAATGGGAAGCGAGAAGGGCCTTAGTTAGAGGGAACACTTTGGTTCCATAACCACTGCTTGGAGCCCAAATTTTATTCCATCTAAGGGGTGTGCTTTGAATCCTCACTTTTAGCTTTTTAGCTTCTCTTTCTTTTTCTTTTTCTCTTTTTCTTTTTTTTTTCTTTTTTACTTTGTTTTTTGTTTTTATGCGTGGGGACCACACCATCCATATACTTCTTTATTTTTATTGCCTCGGCTTCCGATTATTGGGTTACATCGGAACGGTAAGAAAACCCAAGAAGAAAACATCCAAGCACCCAAGTGAATGACCAACACAAGAGCACCAAGTTCCCTTGAATTCAAACCCTTTGCAAATCCTTGAGTCCTTCCTTAGTTTGAAAAATGCCCAGTCACTGGTTCATTAAAGTTCTTATTGGAAGGGAACTGTACATTTCCAAGCCAAGGGAAACCATAGACTTGATGGATGGATGGATGAAGTGATCTCATTGCCTGCCATATCAAAAGAACACACCTTAGTATCAACAATGTAACTCAAAGGTAAAAACCAAACATTAGCAATCAATGAAAAACAGTTCATCCCATCGGCCCGAACACTTATTGGGTGGCGAATTTACATGATGGATGACACACACACACACACACACAAAAAGATAGAAAAATATAACGATGTTGTAAAACAAAAACAAGAAAAGTTAAAGAAATTTGTAAAACAAAAATTAGAAAAGTTAAAGAAATTGTAAAACAAAAATGTGAAAAACAAAAACGTTGTAAAACAAAAATGTGTAAAACAAAAACTGAAAAAGAACTGAGGGCCCCATATGATTAGCATAGGTGGCCATCTCCCCCATGACTGAGTTGTGAGGGAGAGATCCGAAGTAGTGAGCGCCTATTTGAATTTCTAAGCAGTGCCCAACTTCTCCAAATTGATGATCTTAAATTCAGGGTTGGAAGTTGGCGACGCTCACGTTCCAGTGTATCTATGCCACGGTTGTTGGCATGAGTTTCCTCAGTTCGTTCCATGCATATTTGTTTGCTCTTATGAGAAGCTGTCAACCACGGGGTGTCTACTACTTCTTGTGTGGTTGCTACATACAGGCATCTTTGTTGCAGAGTTTCCTGGGCACACCTGTGACATGGAGACATTTCCTCCGTGTCATCACCCGATGAATCACTGTATGTGATGCATGGAACTATCCTCTTCTCGATCTTTCCACATATGTTTATCTTGGAGATTTCCAAGGAAAGATCACGGATCCTAAGGCATGCATCTACTGTGCTTAGCCATGCCCTTCCCATTATAATTGGGAAGTCCCCTTCGTTGTTGTTAACATCGATCACTAGGAAGTCTGCTGGGTAGGACCAACCACACACAGTGGTGATAACGTCCTCCACCAAACCCAATGGGATGGCAATGGACTGGTCTGCCAGCTCCAGTTGAATGTTGCTCTTCTTAAGTTGGGGCAGGTTCCAGGCGTGATACATCTTTCGCGAAATTAAGTTGACTCCGGAACCTGAGTCAAGAAGAGCTCGATGTGGCGCATTCCCAGCGATCTGCAAATGAATAAAGGGACTCCCAGGGTCAGTTAGTTTCCTGGGAAGGTGGCCTACCTTGATCCAGTCAGTTACGGTATGTGTTAGCATAACCGTATGCGTTACATTCCCTTGGACTGAAGGGTGCTCCGAAGTGTTAGTAGTTAGAGGCCTATACATATACCCGTCCGCTTGTTGTTGCGAGAGCCTATCCGGGCTCCTAGTTCTGAAAAAGGGTCTCCTTTTTGTACAGTTATCGCCAGAACTAGTGTCCGGTTGGATATTTACACTCTGAATATTTACAGATCTCGCGGCGTGACGTTGCTGCGGTTGGGTAGGTAATTCCCCTTGCATTGTTGGAGCAGGAGGTGTTATGGGAACTACTTGAGGAAAAGGTGCGGGTGGAGTTAGAGGATGGACAGAATGTGGAATGTCTCCCGGAGGAGAAGGAGTCCTTCTGAAGTACTCCCGAGCGTAGTAGTGACGGCGTGGAGTGTGACTCATAGCGTCACCTGGAGAAACTGGCTGCTGCACATAATAACCATAAGGATCAGGCTGCCGGTAAGGGTATCGATGTGTTGGCTGTGGCATCCCCCATGACTGTGGGTATTGCCACTGCTGATGTTGCTCGATGGGCTGCGGAGGTGTTCCACTTGGATAATACGTCAAGGGTTGGTGGAACTGCCTCGGGTTACCTTGTGGATAAGGTAACCTTCTGGGTGTTTGCCGTTGATTAAGTCTTGGATTTAATGCATACACCCCAGACTCCTGCAGATGTGAGATAATTGGACAACATCCCTTAGGATGGTCATAATAGCAGACCTCACATCCACCGTCATTGTCTGAATCAGAATTTTCAGCCTCATCGGAGTTAGAGATTTTTCCCTTACCCTTGTTATGTGCAGGGTTAAAGTTTCTCCGCTTGTCTTTGCTTTTATCACTACTTTGCTCATCCTTAGACTCTTCTACAATTTTCAGGACTGTTTCTATTCGTGAGTCTAAGGAATCCCACATTTGGTCTACCTTAGCCGATACCTCCGTTGTTAACTTTTGGATCGGCACAGTTTTCCTGTTCACCAACTCTTCGAGTGGTGACTCATCCTCCTCATCACAGAATTTCACTCCCTTCTTACGAAGGGAGGGATCACGGTTGTATTCCTCCGCACTTTCTCTTTTCCGTAGCTCACCCTCTTCTTGCGCTACTTGTTCCAACAATACTTCAACTTCATGGGCTCTTAGTTGGGAGAGTCTCCCTTGGGCGTAAGTCCCAAGAGTTCTTCTCGTTTCATTTCGTAGCCCATCCACGAGGTGGCGAAGTTGATCCCGCTTAGCGTACCCATGGCCCGGGCAACGATGTAGCAATGTGTAGTAACGGGCCATGGCAGCATCCAAGGATTCATGAGCTCCTTGTTTCCAGCCTTGGATCTGCTTACGCAAGTTAGACACTCTGGAGTACGTTTGATATTTGTTGTTGAACAATTCAAGCATCGTACTCCACCTCCTGATGGTTTCCGGTTCTAAGGACCGGTACCAGCTTTCTGCTTCTTTAGTGAGTGTCCTTGGGAACAACTTGAGTTTCTGCCACTCATTGTCTATGTTCTGCAAGGCACAGGCATCGTGGAATGCCTGTAAATGATGTTGAGGATCAGCGTTGTATCCCCCTTCAAAACGTGGGATATTATTTATGTCCAAACGCTTGATCCTACTGTCTTTTAAATGCCTTGTGGGAATCCTAACTGCCTCTCTAATATCAAGCATACTTCGGGTTGCGAATAGGGGTTCGTCATGATCATCTCTTTCATGACGTCTGTGATGTCTACGTGGTGGTTCCCTATTCTCCCTACGTCCTTGCCCTTGTCCTAACTCCTCTCGACCTTCCTGTCGAGGCATTTCATCTCTTTTACCTTTACTCTCCGCGTTATGCTCATGGTGGCTGCGCCCAGATGTGGAAGGAGAGGGTGAATGATGAGATGAAGGAGAAGAAGAAGGGGATCCATCACCATGGTGATGTTTCTTGCCTTCTCTTCGGCTGCTTCGGCCCCAATCGTTGTGACGATCAACGAGTCCGTCATTAGTGTGAGTAGTTGTTCCTGCCGTGAACAGCTGGTGCTCACGGGGATCAGAGCCTGGAATATGTATCGTTGATCTAAGGCCCTGATGCCTAACCTCTTCACTAGAGTGAGGAGGAGGAACATCATTTTCTAAGAAATCTGTTGTGAGGGGTTCCTCCTCTCCTTTTTCACTAATGACGTGGGGAACCTTGCCCTTCAAGAGTGAATGTTGGCTCTCCTGCCTTGCATCCCAAATACGTTGGGCGTTTGTGGGACGATAATCCCTCATGTGATATGTTCCAGCAACGTATTCAACAAATAAGTCCTGCATGCCAATCTGTGCCAATTCATGGAGAAGCATGTTCGGAATGGATCAATCTAGTGGTAAAACTATATTACCAAGCGAATCTCTCTAGCGCAACTGTTCATCCTGATGGAGGGTAAAAGTGTAATCAGGGATATACTCATCGGGATGAGTATACGTTATCAAATACTGTTTAGGACTTGGTTGATTTCAGTTATGCGTATGATGCTGACTTTCTCCTGTATTGTCCTTAGGTGAGTTGATTTCATGAGAAGAAGACATTTCTAATGGTGTGCTAACTTATCGTTATTTGTTGTTCTGAATTAACTGATTAACCCTAAGGTTCATTTTAAGCTCACAACGATGTGAGTGATATCCCTTATGTTAAATTGGCATAAAAACACTTAGTCCCCGGCAACGGCGCCAATGATGACTGGCGAGATACCCCTACACTCCACCATATGAATACGAGTGTACACACGCGATCCGGTCGAACTCCGCAAACTAAATGCCTTAACGCCACAAGAAACACTTGGGGTTAATCGTTCGTTGTCTTCCCAGGCTTGCTTGTAAGTGTCATGGTGTATGGTTAAGCGAGTCTAAGGTATGTGATTTTTTTGGTATTTTCGGCTTATCTTCTATGCTATCAGGGAAAGGGTTGAGAAACTAAGCTAACTCTAACTAAAGATCTAAGTCTAAATTAACTAGCGTCAGCATCCGTTCCCACTTACCGGACACACCCTGAACTATGCAACTGTGGCTTACCAAACGCTAATTGTTATTGGGATCACCACACGTAACGCAAGTGCTTGAAGTGGTTGTACTGAGGCACCTATTTAGCTTAAGTGTGATAAGCAGCCGATTCCTTAGCTAGCCATACACACCCGTGGGTGCTCGTAACTAAGTCGTACTTATCACACATTCTAGCCTAGCAATGAGTAGCCGATTCCTCAACTAGCCAGACACATTGGACTATCACTGGGATTACCAAGCGCAGAATCCTAGAATACGCTACTGGGTTACCAAGCAGCCAATGCTCGTAATTGAGTCGTACTCATGCATTGCGTCAAGTAGCCGATTCCTTGATTAGCCGTACACGTCTGTAGACGCTCGTAATCAAGTCATACTTGAACGCACTAGGAAAGCAGTAAATAAACAAGAATAAAACCATATACTACAAGGTTTATCCAATCAAGTTCGTCTTTATTGTCGTACACAACCTGGGTTCAGGTTACAAGCTACTCAAATAAAGAGCCGTTCGCTCTAGGACTCCTACTGCGGGCACATGGGAAAAATTCTAACTCTGGAGTGATCAATCTGCCAGAGCTTCACTACTTCTAGCCAGGATTGGGAAATGAAGGAAGTGCCACCTCTTATTTATAGATATGGCGGCAGGATGTGATATCGCATAAGCGATATCGCAGGAGAAGACGTGATATCGCGGCGGCTATGATATCGCGTACGCAATATCGCAACCCAGTGCATGTTGCGTCTCATCACTAGGCCTCAAAGGGCCAAATTCTAATACCTCAATAAAGGAGATCATTTCTTGCTATTACAACTTACTCAAGGTAGAAACGAACAAAACACTCAATCAAGTCTGCCTTAACTAAGGCATGTTCTAGCGTGCCTAGTTAACGTAATTCTCTTCTAAAAAAGGAATTTGAAATGGAGGGTTGTTGTAAAATAATTGACCCACAATATCTGAGGAAGCATGATGTCATGCTTTAAAAAGATTATGGAGTGGATTCATTTGTCAAACTTGAATGGTTTGAGGACTCAGGAAGTGTGGTCAAGGCACCTTGTATTTCCTATTTGAATAGTGATTTCAAAGGGCCCTCCATTGCAATGGGCAAATATCTTTATTGTGATTTATTTATTATAACGAATATATGGTTAATAAAAAGTACTAACTTAATTTGCAATTATAGTTGAAAGTAGTTGTGTTAGACTCTTACTCTATGCTAATGATGTTTCCTTAATTTTAAATTCAATACATATGTTGATATTCTTGATTACTTTTGTTGTCACTAAGAAACAAAAGTTAATGTAAAAAAAAATAAAAATAAAATCATGTTTTGTTGGCAAAACTAATACCATGTGTAGCTTTATTATAGGACATGAACATGTGGACATAATTTTCTCTTCAAAATATCTTGGCCTAGAATGCTCCTACAATTACAAATGGGATCAATGTATTACTCAAAGAATTTCATGTGGTATAAAAGCATTATTTGCTTTAAAAAATATATAATAAGGAATTTATCCTAGCTTGAGATAACTTTATCATTCCATTTTTCAACATATAATCATTTATGGGCTTGTTGTTTGAGGTCATGTACTATTAAATAAATATCAAAAACAAATACAAGAAATTTATAAGTTTTTTGTTTTATTTATTTTATTTAGTTTTTTGCTTGATGAATTCAATGTAAAGAGGCAACACAATATAGAGATGGTGATGTTAGAAGTTGAAGTTATTTGTTAGTTTATGATCTACACTTATAACCTTTTTATATCTTCGTTGGATAAATATTATAAAAAATTGACAAGGTAAAGTGATGATAAAGGGTGATTGCATGATAGAATTCTATGACTTAATAAATGGAATATTCAAAAGTAAATTCTCTTTTCTAATCCTAACCAAGTTTCCAATTTGGTCAAACAAATAGTATTTCAAAAACTTTGGAAAAATGTAGAAGGATAAGAACATTTTTATTTGAATAGTATCAAGAATTTAAGACAAACTATTTATCTACCACTATTACTCATCAATTACCATGCACAATCAACCAAGCACAAATGGGAGATCATCATCTAAGAGTTGAAGTAAGTTGATAATCTCAAAATTCCTTGTGAAGAATGGATATTCCAAAGGTTGAATGTCTTGCATTGGAGTAGTAAATATAGATTAAAAATGGGATGGGATCAACAAATTGGCAACCCTTTTCATAAATGGGATCGAAAAAATCTGAATAAATCAATGTAAGAATCAAATTAAAATCAACAATATTAGAAAAATATAACAATTATAATCACCCATGTTGATAGTTGCAATTTCCAATTTTTTTCATTTGAAAAAATCAATAAAATTATATCAAAATTTAATAGATTAAATGTCTTATCCAATTTTGAATCAGCTTCAATGTTGCATTGCGATATATCGAAGATCTCTTGATTAATTGCAGATTTAGTACATTAGACATAGATGGGATATTAATTACTTTCCAAAAATGTGCAACATTAATAGAAAGTAAATCTTAGGGTTCATCCTCTGAATAGCCTCCATCCCTTTAAAGTGAAACTTAATATTAAAATGTATGAATTAGACAATGCATATAAAGATTAATTTTAATACTTTTAATTTATCTTAACAAGCAACATGTTTTATATTTTACTTATTTTTGGCCTAAAAAATAAAAATCAACCCCGCTTATGCAAGGATATGTAGCATTAAGATAAAGTAAACGTTAGAGGTCATCCTCTTCGTAGCATCCACCCCTTTACCAATAGTCTTAATATTAAGATATATAAATTAGACAATAAAGATAAACATTATTTTTAAACTTTAATTTATCTCAACAATCACTATATTTTAATGATTTACTCCTTTTTAGGAAAAAGAGCTATGCTTACAAAAGGTATTTTTCAAATGCACTTTCCTAAAGGAAATGTTAGAGGTCATCCTATTTGTAGCATCCACCCCTTTACTATAAGCCTTAATATATTAAGATATATAAATTAGACAATGAAGATAAACATTATTTTTTTACCTTAATTTGGTCGATAGGCCATTACTAGTCAGAAATCGGTAACGCTAATATTTTGTGCGTAACGCTGACCAACGTTGACTTTCCCACGGCCCATTTTGATAATGCAACTTTGTGCGCAACGCTGATGTGTAATGCTGACATGTAAAATTCCATATAGGCTATTTTGGTAACAAAACTTTGTGAATAATGCTGACATGTAATTTGGCTGATAGGTCATTACTAGTCAGAAATCGGTAATGCTAATATTTTGTGCATAATGCTGACCAAAGTTGACTTTCCCACAGCCCATTTCGGTAACGCAACTTTGTGCGCAATGTTGACATGTAATGCTGATGGGTAAAATTCCATATAGGCTATTTTGGTAACGCAACTTTGTGAATAATGCTGACGTGTAATTAAAATTCCAGACATGCTATTTTGCAACTTTGTGCACAACGGTGACGTGTAATTAAAATTCGAGAGAGGCCATTTCAGTAACCCAACTTTGTGCATAACCCTAACGTGTTATCAAAGGTTACGTCCTTTTCATTCTTATAAATACATAGATAATGCATGAAAATAGTGCACAGAGCAGGAGGAGGGCTCGAGTTCTACGCAGATGCAGATCAGCATTTTAGCCGAAGACAGAAACCACGCATGGATCAGAACAGGATCGAAGCGTGGATCAGGGCATGAAACAGGAGAGAAATAGGAGGCGAAGGCTGCACGACTCTCGCCACTTTCTGTGGTTCCGGCACTTAGACTGGTGGAAGCTCCATTCTTGGGCCAGTGGACTGACCGAGTTTGGGGACAGGTGAAACTAGGAGAGCGTCAGCGAGGTGCTCAACGCCTACTATGGTGCCACATTGCTGGCCCGCGCTCTCGGTGACCGCGACATGGCTGACTTCACCGTGACGTGCCCGTCCCTAGCTCAGGACGACGTTCTGGATGGCTGGTGTGGGTTTTTCTATGCGTTGGAGGATGTCCTGGATCCTGAAGCTGCAATCACCAACGTTCGCATGCTCAAGGCTTACGATGATGGCAACTCACTCACGAATCTGCTGTGGTGGATCCACTCATGAATCTGAAATCCCATGTTAAAAATCTGGTGTAGTTTCTATTCACCGAGTATCTATTCTATGCTTTTATCTTCCCGTAAGGTTGGTTCCCCTTGGCCATATATATGTTTTAGTTCATGTAGGAGACATCGGTAATATGGTTTGTAAATTAATGTTTAAACTGTCTCTTACAGAAACCTGAGTGGCTTTAGCGCTACGTTCACAGAAGAATTCGATATTAATAAAATATATGAAGAAAATTCTAAATAGATATAAGCATGTAGGAGACAAGCATTATTGTATAATTGTTTAGCTTTAAGAATATTCGTGAGGTAAGAATATTCGTGAGGTATTGCCTTGTTGGTTAGAAAATACAATTGTGGATCCATAGACAAGACGAGGCTTTTGGCGTGAAAAGAGGACGCAGGAGGAGGACTGTATGTACTACTTTATCTAGGGATTAAGCCGTGGCTGTGTTACAGAGATTATGATTGTAATTGGAATGTGGAGAATTAGAGGAAATATGTGAGCGATGCTGCACATGTGACGTGGTGGAGGATTCATGATTCCATGCCCAACAAGTTGCAGAGGTTTTGTAGGTTGAGTGACGAGAAAAAGTAGCAGCTTGAGTGGGATCAGTCTCAGGCCGCCATTGCTGCCTTCTCCGATCTCCATTGGCAGATCAGTGTCTCCGATTCTAGGCGCCGTTTGCGCCTGCCTCAGTGAGTGAGTGAGAACGAATGGTGATGATATCACCATCTGTTTTGTTCTGTTAATATGGTGAAGTAAGATAGCATAGGTAATGTTTTCAATTTTTGATCTTGTAAAGAGAAAAAAGATAGATGATGAAGAAAGAAAAAATAGATGATTCGTATTCTACTGAATAATGTTTCATAAGAGCAACATACCAGTTATAATTATCAAACATTGCGATTGAAATTTTTTGCCGCTGGGCAATGTACTGAACGAAGGTTTCAGTAAGACAGACGCTGGCATGGAACTTGCTTTCAAAAACGTTAAAATCGCCATTGTCGGGGATCAAACCTGGGTCTTCCATGTGATAGGCGAAAATACTTACCACCATACGACAACGACGTGCATCTTCTTGAAAGCTTGAGTTTGTAATACTGGGATTTTCACGGGCCTTTTTGCTATGATACCCGATCAAGCCAGATATCGTCATTGTAAAGATAACAATAATTTCAAACAGTTATTGTAAACATGATTTACAATATGATGATCATAAATTGAAACTATACGAGGCTAACATAATCCTTGAGACTCCGTGATATGATACCCAATAGCATAGCAAGACAGCATTTGAAGAAATGCATACGCGCATGTATGAACTCAAGTGATTACTGGGGAATACAGTGGCACTATGCAGAAGTTAAAAGAGTTTACCAAGCCTGCCAGAAATCATAAGTTTAATTTGATGTTTAATGTACACTTGGCTTAATATTGAAGCTTGCATTGAAAATTGTAAAAGAACAAAAAACTATGAAATTAGTTTTTCTGTATATACATATATATACCCTAAATTAATTATCATCATTTCTTTGAACAATTTTAACGTTGTGTTACAGCGCCCTGAAACCTGGCCTTGACCTTTATCGTGGCCTTTGCCTTTGAGAATTCCGTGTGGCCATGTAGTTGGGCAAACACAGACAACAATAATTTGTGGCCACTGTGCTCTGGTAATGGCCATGTAGCTGCTTGCGCACATTGTAAGTAGGCACAAGCGCCTACAGCCGAACCAAGCCCTTGAGCGCCCGTAGTGACCTCCTTGCCTACACCCAATAACAACAAAATTTCACTTTGCTTTGTTTGCCAATATGATAAGCTTTTTATAAAATATACTAGAATAGAATAGAATAGGGAGAACTGTGTTGTAAACCAGGTATCCTCTAAAGACCGTCTAAATGTGAATTGATGCAACATGTTCTGCAGCCGCCTACGTCGAAGCCACTATAATTGCTGCAATGGCTTGCTTTTAGTAAGTTAGGTTTCCACATAACTTAAACATATTTTTTAGTAAGTTTCTAAATGATTTCAGGGTCTGACACCCCCACTCCCCATATCATTTATCATTTAGTAAGTTTCTAAATGATTTCCGAGGTAAATAAATTAGTAACAAACTATTCAATATAGATAGTTTCCTTTGTTAAGGATAAAGTTTGAACAGGCGTGAAAGGCACTCACACCCTGGCAGGGACCTTTTCGTTTATGGGACACGAAGCATACTTATGGAATATTTAGGCTTATCATCCAATCTGCGAATCTTTTTAGAACTTTGTCTAAGGGGCATTGAGCGTGGTGATGGTTGGCCACAGCTAAATACTAAATACAACCTAGACCAGTATAGCGTAGGCCACAGCTGCTGACCCCACACTAATAGTGTGCCCAAACCCTAGGCCCCTGCAAATCCCGACCGCCTCAGGGCATCCCCGTTAGCAGGTGATATCCCCAATCTCTTAAACAGTAGTTTGGACTAGGTCGAGCATCCCCAATCTCTTAAATAGTAGTTCAGACCAGGCCAGGCATGTCCCAGGGGGGAGAGCTGTCTACCCCCCCACCCCCACATTAGGGCCTTTTGGGGTGTTCGTAATTAGAGCCCCGACTCTCCTTGGGGTTTTGGAGGAAAAGTAAGATGAGTGATGAGGATTATGAATTTTTGAGCCTAAGAATGCAACTTCCATCAACATCGGATGGGCAAGAAAAATATTGCTCAAAATACAGAAGCCAGTTGCATGGTGCATAGTAGATAGAAGGACAAATGGTGTGAAATTTTGGGATGATTCAGAAGGAGAATTGGACCAAGTAGTGTTCATTTGTGAGGATGCAAGGGTTATGCTC
>MNCI01024484.1:84343-95998 GCA_015680685.1 Gnetum montanum | reverse complement strand
TTACATTTGTGGCACTATCTCGAGTGAGGAGTATTGATTGTTTGAAGATATTCCCTCCGATCTCCAAAGAAAGATATATCAAGATATTTAAGGCTTCACACCTTCAGAGAAGATTGGATGAAGAGCAACGCATTAAATCTAATGAAGAATGATCTCATTCTTTTCTATTAACTAATTTTTACCATTTTGAATGGCAAATCATTTGTAACTATACATTTTCAATTATGAAAGTTTGTACATTGATCATTTCTGCTGTATTACAACATGTTTATGATCATTCAATAAAGCATTCCATGGTCTTATAATATTTTTATCTGTTATGTTTAAATCATCACTGCAGCAGAATATGACTTGTGATCACTAGCTTAGTTATATATATTTATAATATATATTTATAAATTGGCCAATAGTATCTTATAAGATTACAAGTAAGAAGTTCTTTGATTAAAAAATTTCACGACTTCTAGACGAAAAACAAGATTTAAAAACCCAAATTTTCATGCCTTCTGGACGAAGAACAAGAGTTCTATACTTTATTTTTCCTAAGGATGGGTTTTCTGAAAAATTTNAATTGGATGGATGAAGTTCAAACCTTTTGAGGCACTGCAAACAAGTTTGGCAATTAAGGCACTTGACCTGGTCACCGTGAATGGTTTGACTGTTTAAATATTGTATGCAAAACGTCTGTGTGAATTCCGCATCAAAAAGATCAAACTGACTTGCTAATTTTTGTAAGAAGCTTAGTGTAATTGTACGCTCTACCATTACCACACCAAATACATTTTAACAAGAAATTTAAGGATAGCACCATAAAAATTGATGTACAAAGTACAATAAGAAGCAAAGGTATATCTTGAGACACCCTCACTAAGACATGCAAGTAGAAAAGCTAAAAAGAAAAGTTAACTTCTATTTCAATTTTTCTTGTTCTCAATTTTCATATTTTTTTAACCCCTATGAACCCATAAAAATTATTATCAATGTTTAGATGGAACTTTGTTATTGTCATTATCTTTCATCCTATTATTTTCTTTTGAATGATTTTATTAAATCTTATTTTATGGAATTATCCTGTGTACTATTTACAATAGTGTTGCTAAAAGCTTTCTCTACTTTTCACAACTTACATAATATGAATAAACCTAGGCATGTAATAACCTTTGCAAATTATAACTATATTCATTTTTAAAAATAAAAATATTGTTATTGTTGTACTCGGAGCATTTGATTGGATTCAGCACAAGTCCAGGTTTGCTTGTAACACCATTATATGGCTTGCATAAGAAGCTCATATGTTCAGCTGTAACAAAAATTAATGGTAGAGAATTATGAAGCTACATGGGTGCTTTTTACTATTCACTTGTACTTGAAAGAAAACTTATCCATGGAATTTGATTCATCTATTGGATTTGGCATGGTGGATGTCAATATTAAACCTTCTTTCTAGGCTACGAACAATCAATGATAGAGTTAATAGAATCGTTGAATAATTTAAAAAATCCCTTTAAAACATTTTAAATTTTTTTTAATATCATATTTTAACATAATTGAGTTGACCCCATTGTATTAGAACAAGGCTAGGATAATGATGATATTTTAACATAATTTATGGACAATCATTTGGAATGGTAGTAAGGAGCTTGTTTCTTAAGCTAGAATGCACTAACACTCTAGTACTACCTCCCCTAGAAACTCGAAACTCTAAAACATCTCTTAGCAATATGAAAATTAAGTTTCTAAATGATTCTTTTAATATTCTAACATTATTTGAGCCTAACATATTTTAGTAATTTTATTAATTTGATCACAATGTTGTATAAAAACTGAACAAATGAACTTTTATACAGTGAGCAAGTCTACCATTTCTTCTAGTTTCTAAGTTTTGTGATAAACATGAAACCTTTTATGCCAGAATTAGTAATATTTTCTTTAAATTTTAATGCATATTTAATATAAAATAAATGATATCGCACACAAAGGGCTTACACCCTCTACTCTTGTTTCCATCAATGTTGGAAAACAAAGTACCTCCCTCTACTCTTGTTTCCATCAATGTTGGAAAACGCAGTACCTTGAAAAACGGTCAGTTAGTAAGAATTATGAAACTAAATTGAAGAAAAATATTTTATCAATTTGGAAGAAAAGGGTCTATTGAATAGAGGACATAATTCAAAGATAAATTCAATAAATTGACTTAGAGTCTTTATGGCTTCATGCACAATTATAATTAATTTTTTTAGAGACACAGGTCAAAGTGTCTGGCCTACACATGTATCAAGAATTACATTCTTCAAGTAAGTCCTTGGGTAATACACCTTAACTTAGGAAAGGAGATCATTTTTTGAAGAAGCAACTCTCAAAACCATTAAGTCATCTTTGCTTGTGCTAATGATAAGTTCAGTTACTTCTATCGAGATCACTCCACTTTCTCAAACATCCAATACCATCCTAACTTCAAAAAAAAGATTTTTCACTCAATCCATAACCTCCTATCTTGAAAATGCATTTTGGTTATTGCCGACACATCAATCTGACTACTTCAAGTACAAAACCAAGTTATATGCAGACGTAGATGCTACAGAAGCATCCTTGTCAATCTATTTGATGAGCTGAGATAGTGTTGATAGCTTAGTGACTTTCTACAATGACAGGCTGAAATTGGATCAGGGAAAACTAAAAAGAGCCTCGAACTTCTACATCATTAATGCTGGCATGATTTCCTCATCAGCATCGACAGTAGATTTGAAAATCTAAGCTAGCCTAAGTGCGATGAGCATCTATCCTTAATCATCAGCATGCACCTTGGACCTCGTGTACTACTTTTGGAATTACTAAGCACACATTACTTGAGTACTACTAGATACACTACTGGGTTACCAAGTAGTTACACTTAAATGTTCATGATTAAGATGTACCCATTCCACATTAACAACAAGAATAGTAAATAATGATAAAGAAATATTAACTAAGAAAATAATTAATAGTTAATAATTAAATAATTAAAAATTAAGTGAATGCTACAATGATGGAGTAATCTCAATCTTTATTATTGATTGTGTGCATGTCTAAGTATATCACACTCAAACAAAGGTTCCATACAATTACAAACATCACACTACAGGCATGCACTTGGAAAAGAACTGAAAACTGACAAAAAGACTTGACCCTAAAGACTTATTAAAAGATTCCCTCCCTATGCGCCTAAGTGCTATATTTATAGGCCAACATAGGAATCATGATATTGTGTATTTGATATCATTATCCAAGCTGCAATATCACTTACCCAATATCAAGTACCCAATATCGAGGCCTGGCAAACTACGATTCATCATACCCCTACAACTGAATGAAAACTTGTTCTCAAGTCAAACAATCAAAATGAGAATGTGTTCATTTGATTATGCAGTGGATAGGTATGGGATTATGGACTAACTATGAATTATCTCATGCCATAGTGTGGAGTTAAATAAAAAAAAATTAGGATACCAACACGAAAACAAAAGACAAAATTGTTGGAACTTATGTGATTCATGGTGGTGGTGGCTCCTCCATGGGCCTCTTCCCTTTATCTTGTGCTCCAAGCTTAGAAATGGATATCTCTAAAGAAGTTCCCAAAGATTTTCTTCTTCATTTTGGCGATTATGCATTGTCCATGATGATGTTCTAATATTTGATGAAGTCAGAACCTCCCATGGACATGATAGTTGTGGAAACATTTGATTGGCTTTGATGTACCAAGCTAAAAACAACCATCATTCATTCTCGTAGGCTTTGGCATTATCTCTACATTCTTGGTAATCCATGAGGCATTGAGCCAAATCTACCAAAATTTCTTTTTGCCCTTAGTAGTTGGCTTTGACCACCTCTAACTCAAAATTTGCTACCTTTAATTTTTGTAATGTATTTTTGTGTTTAGAAAATTTTGCTTCATACTTGGTGTAGGTGGCTACTACCTACTTCTCCAATTCTATCCTTGGGTGTCTTGCTATCAACATGGCTAAGTTGGCATATCGTAGGTTTGCCAACTCCATCTCCATGTACTTAGTGAGATCCTAGATTTGTAGGTCTTGGCTCTTTAGTTTTGCTTGGTGGGTAAAGGTGTAAGTATCCAGTATGGCCTTCCAGTTAGCATTCTGAGCACTAAGAGTGTTGATATGGGTCTTGAACATATGGATTTCATTTTTAATGATTAGCTTGTACATCCCCACCTGGTCTTAGAAATGTTCCTTCAACTTTTCATGTTGCTTAGCTTCATTCTACCACACACTTATTTCAATGGCCATCTTCTAACGGATTACACATACCTCCTTTATTGAAAGAGTCTTGTTTTCTCTAGCTAAGAGATTCATGTCCTAGTTGATCCTTATTAATTATTCTTTCATTTTCTAAAAATTATCCTTGAGAACATTCTTCTATTTTTCAATTGTGGTCAACTAAAGATTTTCAATAGCAAGGAGTTTATTTTCTTCTTGTAAGGCCTTGAGTGCTTTAGCACGTGCATATGTTTGGTCTTGTGCCTTCAAAGCATCCTAATCAGCCTTCTCTTTTTTCCTTTCTACTCTTTTATTCTCTTATAATAGTTTATTTCGTTGCTCCATCTAAAATGACTCTAGCTAGTTAGCTGGAATAATTTGGGACAAATCCCGTTGTGTGGCTTGTAGGGTGACGAACTTCTCTTGGAGTCTTTTCAACTTGTCCTTAGCATGTTTGGCCCTAACCTCCATCATGAACAGCTTTTCCTTTATGGAAATAAGGTTTGATTGTGCTACTATGACATCTTGAGGGGTGTCAAACAAGGACGTCATCACTTATCCTATTTTGTAGGAGTCATCGAGGGACTGGCTAAGACTTGAGCATCGCGTGCTCCTGTGAAATCTGCCAATGGCACAATAGGAACATTGAATGATTCTTTAATGTGGTTTGTAATCACTTCTAATTCTCCCACTGCATTCTGGTGTTGCACAACCACTATTGTGGCACCTTCACTAGTTTCTAATTACACTTGAAAAGATGTAATGTTTCTAGAGATTTTTTGTGACCAATGTGATTCCCTTCCTCTTGTTTGTATAGAAACCTTGACCCATGCATGATCAATTGAGACCATGGGCTATACAGCAATGTCAATTACCTTGAAGAGGTTAGCCTCATCACAACTTCCCCAACTAACCATTTCTACAATGGCCTTGAGATGGCTTATTGACAGTCGATAATCTTGCGGCAATAGTGGCAGTTTGTCTTGCTAGCATGTGGGTTGCATGCTAGGCCCTACTTTTTATTGTTGACTAGGACTAATGTTCAGAAGTTAGCTAGGCCCTACTATTTGAGGTGTAGTGGGCCCAACTATCTGCTCTTTCCCAAGCTCCAATGTCTCACCAGCATCTTTCCTTAGTGCTAGTGGCTTCAATAATTCAGCATATGGGGAATTTTGAGATTTTTTAGGGATGTCATTAGTGTACCCTAGAATTTCAGCATGCTAGCATAGCTTCTTTATTAGATAGGGAAAGGCAATACAAACTTTTCTATCTTACGTTCTTCAAACCACCTCAATATTTCTATGAGATATAGATGGGGTAGGTTGGCATCAACCTTTCCTATCATGATTGCACTTCCTTTGGCTACATAGGTGGAAATTCTGTATATTTCTTTTGTTAGGAATATGTGATAGGTGCCAATTTTAAAATAAATTCTCTCTTCAAGGGTGAGTTCCC
Organism: Gnetum montanum; assembly: GCA_015680685.1. Lineage (NCBI taxonomy): Eukaryota > Viridiplantae > Streptophyta > Gnetopsida > Gnetales > Gnetaceae > Gnetum > Gnetum montanum. The sequence continues at coordinate 90,290 of MNCI01024484.1, read as the reverse complement.
CATATGTTTTATCTTCCTTGTCATATGCCCTTTTAAACCATATTTTCCATGCATCAGCATCAAAGCGAGTAGACAAGTGAACAACCTTAGGTCCTGTATTCGAAAGGTTTAGAAGTTCCAAAATGGCCTTAGTAGAGAAATTGATTGAAATCCCACCATTATCAACGGTGGTGCCTTCTTTTTTATTATGCCAAAATCGGTACATCTTCCCCAAATATCATTCACCACTCTCTAAGAGAATTGGTCATAGTGGAGATCCTTTAAGTTGATATCTGACTGAATCAAGGGAAAATTTGGTAAAGGGTCCAAAATTGAGTTCCACAATCACTTGAGCTGACATGGACCTTTCTTGAATTTCTTGAACGCATTTCAGANTTGAGTTCCACAATCACTTGAGCTGACATGGACCTTTCTTGAATTTATTGAACGCATTTCAGAGACAACGTGAGATGTTGTCCTTGTTTAGGTGCCCCACCTTCTCGACCTTCTGGATGCTAAATGATTGTTACTCCTACTCTGCATGTTCCATAGGAGGTCCTAGGTCTCAGCCTCTTCTTGTCCATTTAGATGCACCATAAGAGGGTCCTTCCTATTGTACTCATTTAGGGGCCATCTATAATCACACAAGATCAATTGTTAGTAAGGTCATTAAATAAAATTTCATTATCTTATACCTTACTCATTTCCTTTAATGAATTCAATCCTTTCTTAGTGTGATTTAGAGTTGAAAATTTTCAAGAAAATCCCCACCTAAAATTTTTAATGTTGGGCCTAGTTTGATTAGCTAGCTCCAAAAATAATTTTCATGATTTTGGTGAAGGAATAAAATTGGTTTGGCATAAGTTCCTATCATTTCTTAAGATCACTTACCCTTATGATATCCTTCGAGTGATAGCAAATTTCAAAAAAGTTGTGTGCAAATTCTATCGTATCCCTCCCCCAAGACTGAGTTGAACACTCTAGGTTTAAGAAGGTTTGATCAGAAGGAGAATCAGAGAATTAACGATCAAGATATTGATGTTTAAATGATAGGTGTGCAAGCATGAAAATTCATGGAAGAAAATTACAACAGCTCCCCTCACGTGAATAGTTGAAAATGATGTTAATGCACACACTGGGCAGGGGGTGTCCATCTATATAGGTTTTATGGACATGATATTGCATATGCACTAGTGCAGACCTGATATCAAGTCAGGCTCAATACTAGGCACCCGATATTGCATCCCCTCCAGAATAGGGTACTTATCAAAATAGATAAATTTTTGAATTTTCATGGCTATGAATGAAGGATTTAAGGTAAATTTGAAAGATCTGGGATAATGTTGAGTAGACATTAAGGCACCAAAAGTGTAATAAAGTGGAATTATACAATAAAGTTCTTTTTGGTAAGTTTTATGAAAAAAGGACATGCAGTGGTGCATAGGAACATTTGGGTTAAAATGATGATAAAGGGAAGAATAAATTTAGCAATGTAGTACTTGAAGGATATAAGATGATGCAATGGTATGAAATAAGTATAGATTATAAAAATTATGCAAGTGAGTCCTTCCCAAAGTAGGTTCCAACCTATCATTCCCTTGCGTAACCACACCTTAAAATGTTTGTAGGCACTAGAAGGGTTAAATGCAATCTACACTAGTACAACAAAACACACACATGTTAAATACCATTGTGATGAGGTATGAATTTTATACCACACAAGACACAAGTTAGAAATACTTGGATAATGGGGTGAAGAAAATCGTAGAAGGGATTGTCGAGATTAGGATATGGGGTAACTTACCCTAGGCACAATGAATCTTGATTGTGGGGCGTGATTAATGTATCATTAGCCTTTCACTCCAAAATCAAGACCAAGTCCATACCTTGGACCAGTGACATCACATCATTTCATCCATTGATAGACAACCTTAAGAGCATCATGACGACAAGGTGTACGATCACTTACCATTATGTACAGGGGAGGAGTGATTTGGAATTTCTCTACAGTGCATTCTTCTTGACCTTTTTCTTTGTTATTTTTTCTTATTTCTTTTATTTTTCTTCACTTGGTTGCTTTGGCACTTTGTCATTTCCAACAGTGATCTAGAGAAGCCACCAACCTTCAAGCATGGGTGCATGTCTTTCTAGTGGTGCCCTTTAGAATAGCATTGAGTTTCTTTATTGAGTGCCTTTATTACTTTTACTCCTAGTTTTTTCATTAGATCTACAAGGACCAAACATGCTGCATGATAGCACATACAGATGTCACCAAAGAGAATCCACAAGTTCCCTTTATGTCACATCCTAGCCATTCCCTCTTAGTCCACCATTTTTTACTTTGGGCATAATGAGTACAAAGTTACTTTAAGTTTTAATGATGACAAGAATATCATCATACCTAGAGTAGAACCTCTTATTAATAGGATGGATGGGTGAATGTTGTGGGCTCACTATCCAAATAATTAATCATCCATGACTTAATAGCATGGAACAACACCTCAACTGATAAGTCACACTAGTATTTTATTCATAGATTAGTTTACCCTCAAAAAGGTAAAACAATAATTTAAAAAGTGAAAAATTGGAAAATAAAAAATTGTAAAATCAAAGAAAAGGAAATTTTTTTTTTACTAATTCTACTTATTAGAATGAGGGGTATCCCCCATGACTAAAATTTTGATCATGGAAAGAGTTAATAAATGAAAAAATTGGATCCATGCATGTTGGAAACATTAGGGTTTGGCCATAGCTAAACCACTGGGTGTCTTTTGATGTGGTCGTAGAAATGTACCCAAATTGGGGTTCACACACTTGATGAAAGTAGGGATAGTGGGGAAGATTATAAGATGTGATCATATGGGAAGAAGCTAACCTACTATGGCACCTATGACCATAAGATTGTATGCAAGGATCGATGTGTCTTCCTATGTGTTTATATCCATTAGGTCACATGGTTGTTGGAGTGTTAATTGATGGCCCTGATGAGGTAACAAGAGACATTGAATTCAAGGAGGAAGATTCATCACAATGTTGGGCTTGTACTAAGTTAGAGGATGTAGTGGTTTTAGAACCATGATATCTCTTTCTATGGTCATGCCTAAAAGATGATTTTAACATTGTGAAGGACTTCCACTGCTATTGATAGTAGCAACATAAGTAATGTTCATGGGTTGGTGCTATGGTGTAAAATCTTCTAGTACAACTAGTGGTGATGTAGAAGGAGGTGAAGGATGATAATATTGAGGGTAAGGAGAATTGGAAGGAACCTGAGGTGGTGATCCCATGGGAGAGGATATGGGTTGATAGTACTCAGGAGAATGATAATGATAAGGTGAAGTAGAGGATGTTGATCTAGTCAGAGAAATAGGGTGTTGAACATAATAAGCATTTGGTGTTGGGGTATATAAAGGATGTGGTTTATTTAGCAGTGGCCTCCCCCACAACTGGGGGTTTTTCCATTGTGGTTGGACACGATACTTCTATATGAAATTTGGATGTAACAATCCTCTCCAATGCTCATGTAAATGTGACGATACTGGGCATTGGCTTTTAGGGTGATCGTACAAACAAACATCACATTGATACTTATGATTTGTAGTTGAGTTCCTATCCTTATTTTTTTCAACCCTCCTTTCCAATTTTTGATTGGTATTCTATCGTGTTTCTATGTTTGAAATCCTCTATTTGTTTTGGTTGTCAAAGTGATCATGTGTGGTTCTACCTCCAATAATATTTTCATATTCTCTATGTTTTTCATGTACCCATTCCATCATCTTATTGATCTTTGCCTCAATTTCATCTAGTGATTGTAGTATTGGCAAATATCGAGATGATTCCACCTCCTTGAGGTGAGTTGATTTCTCCTCTTCATGGACCTTTATTATTTTAACATTTTTGTCCTATTGAGATCTTTCAACATTCTCCCATTTAGCTATTTATCCTTCTTCTTTTGCTACTGGCTTAATAAGCTCTTGGAATTGATGGATTCATAGTTCATATAGTTGACCTAGGGCATACATCCCTAGGGTCTCCCTTGTTTCATTACGGAGCCCATCCATGATGTGATACATTAGCCTTTCCTCGAAGAACTCATGGCCTAAGAATTTGTTTAACAATGAATAATATCTTTCTAAGGCCATGTATAAGGGTTCATATTGTCCTTATTTCCACTATTGGATTTTTCTCCTCAAGGTTGACACCCTTGCACAAGTTTGATATCCTTCATTAAAGAGTTCTACCATTGTCAGTCAATGGTAAATTGATTTTGGTTTTAAAGACCTATACCATAATTTTTCTTGGCCAAAAAGTATCATAGGAAAGAGCTTAAGTCTTTTCCATCCATTATCAATGTTGTTCCATGCACAGACATCATAGAAGGCTTGTAAATGATGTTCCGTATCTAAATCGTAGCATCCTGAAAACTTGGAAAAGTTATTTAAATCAAGCCTCCTTACAATGCCTATGGGATATTTGAATAGCCTCCTATATATACATTAGGATCTTAGTCGCTAGTAAGGGTTCATCATCACTAAGTAAGTTATGAGTTTGTGAGTTGGGATGATGTTGCCTTTGTTCATGTTGACATTCTTGACATTGCTCGTGGGTTCGATTTTTGTTTCTATGATGATCCCTTGAGAAATGGTCATCCATGTCATGACCTGATGTTGAAGAAGCAAAGGAAGAGAGAGAACTAGAAGACTTATCATGACCTTTGTAAGTTTCCCAATCATCCCTGGACATATCCTTGCTAACCATTGAGAAGGTCCTAGGCCTTATGGCCCCCCTCATTCTATGGGATGTCCCATCCTCACTAAAGGTGTCTAAGTTGGATGACAAGACTCCCTAAGTATCATTGGGGTGTCTATGAACATATGAAACTCCTACATAAGATTTAGTACTCCAAACTTCTTCATCTTCATAAATTGTGTTGGTTCTCCAATGAATTGCCTCACTAGTTGTTGCATTAACATTATCTTGTGAGAGAGACATTTTTGTGAATTATGTGTGACTTATTTGTAATTAATTCTCTTTCTGAAAGATATATCATTAATACTTCATTACAGTGATCTTGTATGATATAACTAATCTAGATAACTAGCACCATCCTCGGCAACGATGCTAATGATGAGCGGTGAGGTACCCCTACACTCAACCATATGAATATGAGCATGTATGTGCGATCCTATTGAACTTTGCAAATGAACTAGTTGTGACACCTAGATAGTTATACGTTGATTGCAATTCACTGTCTTCTCACTTGGACTAGTATTTACTTTGTCATGTATGGTTTAGTCTAGAGTGAGGTGTATGATGTGATTTATAATCCTATGCTTACTCCTAAAGTCAATGAGAAATAACTTGAGTAGACTAATAGACAATGGAAAATAAAATCTAAGCTAGCCTAAGTGTGATGAGCATATGTCCTTAATCATCCACATGCATCTTAGACCTTGTGTACTACTTCTAGGGTTACCTGGTGCACATTACTTGAGCACTAGTAGATATGCTACTGGGTTACAAAGTAGTTACACTTAAATGTTTGTGATTAATACATACCCATTCCACATTAACAACAAGAATAGTAAATAATGATAAAGAAATATTAACTAAGAAAACAATAAATGATAATTAACAATTAAATAATTACAAACTAAGTGAATGCTTCAATGATGGAGTAATCTTGATCTTTATTGCTAATTGTGTGCATGTCTAAGTATGTCACACTTGAACAAAGGTTTTGTACAATTACAAACATCACACTGCAAGCATGCACTTGGGAAAGAATTGAAAACTAACTAAGAACTGACAAAAATACTCAATCTTAAAGACTTACCAAAATAATTCCTCCTTATGCAACTGAGTGCTATATTTATAGGCTAGCATAGGAATCATGATATCATGTATTCGATATCATTATCCAGGCTACAATATCGCTTACCCGATATCGAGTATCCAATATCGGGGC
>MNCI01024484.1:61048-77804 GCA_015680685.1 Gnetum montanum | reverse complement strand
TCATGGGGGTCCTGGTCCAATTTTTTCAATTTTCTCCTAACCCCTACACCTTTGGTAGTCACTAGTATTATATCTCTAGAATCCACATCAGCCATATCACAACTTAGCCAATGGATCTTACACTAAGGCAAGGTATCAATTGCATTGTGATTCATTTACCCTTGCTAATATAAGATTGTGTTGTGTGTGCAGATGGAAATCATACACCAATGGATTGGATCTGGAGGAAATACTTGGAATAGATCAGTGCTGAAGTAGTTATGCAAGGAACAAGATTGATGGCATGGTTATGTATGAACAACGAAAGGCATAATCTTGGCATCGGTAGTAGCAAACTTCTTCTTTTCTTTTCTCTTTTCTCTCTTCTCTCTTAGCTACCAAATAAGGCTGGATGTCAAATGTGTATAGTGTTCACTCTTGTTGTCATGAACAATAATTTTTTCATATATTGTAATGATGATCCGTTCACATATCATCCCATTCACTATTAGTGTCATTCTAGTCAATAATCCCATACCTTCCCAATATTTTGTAAGGAACTCAAGGACAAGTTTTCATTCAGTCATGGAGGTATGATGAGTACACGATATCACAACCTACTAAAACATCTATAAATAAGAGGCGGCTTTCTCTATTCTAGGCATCTAGACTTAGACCCTTAGTCAAACTATAGTAGTTTTACCATTCCAGAGTTAGAATAATTTCCATGTGCCCGTAGTAGGAGTCTAAAGGTGAACGGATCTTTATTCGAGAAAATTGTACCTGAGCACACATTTGTGTACAGAAATAAAGATGAACTTTCTAATAAACCTTGCAGCATATGGACTAAGCTAAATAGGATTTAATTATTATTAAATGTTTAAATTCTTTCCTAGATAATTAATCTCTCTCAACCCTTGACTCTCCGAGTTAAGTGCACTCAGTACAACCACTTCGAGCATATGTGTAACACTTGGTAACCTAGTAATGAGTAGCATTTGGTAATCCTAGTAGCGTTGCAGTTGTTTAGGGTGTGTATGGAAAGTGGGAATGGATACTGGTACTAGGATGATTAGAACTTAGTTAATGAATAGTTAACGAAAGTTAGTCAATTAGTTTTCTTCACTTTTTTCATTAGCATAGGACATTAAAAAGATAAAAGATATAAAAATAATATACCTCAAGATTACTTAACCATACAACCTTGAAAATACAAGTAAGTTTGGGAAGATAGTGATTGATTAACCTTAAGTGTTCCATTAGGGTGCATAAGCACTTAGTCCTTGGAGTTCGACCGGATCGCATGTGAGATGCTCATATTCGTATGGTTGAGTGTAGGGGTACCTCAACACTCATCAAAGACATATTTATGCATATAATCGACATAATACCTTGAAAAAATTCAAGGAGAACCTGTAATAAGAATTAATACTTAATTATATTTACTTATTATCTTTGTAAAAAGTGATACTATTTTAACCATTTTAGATTATTGTTATTATTTTTTATTTATTGAAAGAAGGAGACTTGGTGTAGAATGGACAAAGGACACCACACCCAGGCTTAGAATTGCTTATTTGATAAAAGGTAGAGCATAAAGTTGTTTCATTTGGCATGAATTCTTATCAGCTTGAAATCTTATGCTTAGGTGGTGATGAAATGTTGTTCAAACTACTTTGCATTTTCCTTTTAATCGCATTCTTATGGTTTAGGATTTGAAATAAAAGATGAACCATGAGGCTTGCTCAAAAAATTTATGCACAATGTTACTTAATAGCAATGTATGTTCATCACAATGGAAAATCTTGTATCAATAGACTATGAAGCAACAAGAAGTAAAGCTCCATGATATTTACAAGGAAATGATTGGATGAGCATTAAAAGGAAGTCCTCTAATATTGCATCAATAGACTAAGAAGCAACTAGGAAGCTCCATGATATTTAAGTGTTATTTCACTCGAAGCATAGAAAATTTTTATGCTCTCATAGCACCCCATGAAATACAGTTTCAGAGTCAAATTTGAGACCCTACCAAAAGCATAGACTAAATTGTTGCAAATTACAAGAAAGTTACATAGGGACATACTAAGACTAATTAGTATTACAGAAGTTTATTTTTTTTATTTATGAAATTGACTGAATTTTGGATGCCATGTGTGGAATTCATAAGAGCTGGATTTCTATGAAACTAGGATTTTGTTGGACAGAGAATAATTTACTAGAGAAAATTCAATTTCAACCATTTTAGTAAACCTAATTTATTAGAATGAAATCTATATCCTACAGGGAAGTCACCAGGCTTGCCCATGTTTCTATCTATGATGTGGGGAAGATATCATAATTACCTAAATCCTTTCTATGGTTGTTCAAATATTTTTAAATATCACATTTCAAAAATTTTAACTTGCAACGTGATGGAACATCCTTAGTATTTCAAAAAGCTAACACGTACCTCACAATTTCATAGTGGTTAAGTTTATGGCTAACACTAATGGGCATATTAGACAACTCAAAAATTTTATGGTGAAAGGAACATAATTGAAAATTCAGATTTATAGACAAGGAATTAAAGATATGCATTAGGCACTATAGATGATGAATTCCAAGGCCTTGAAAACATCTAATCATGGATTCAAGATCAATTTTCCAATACTCTACATCCTTGTCCAACTAGAAATTCAGACTGACATTCACCTCAACTTCATTCTTTAGATGATGAACATCTTTTCTATTTTGAGGCTATGACCCAAAAATTGAGTAATTCATGTGTAGTTCATCCCTACAAGAAGTAGAAACTTTAAAACACATAAATTTCCAAGAATTGATCCAACATACCATGTATTTCTAAATTTCTTTACAAATACTATAGTTTGTAGTTGTTTCTTAATTCAATTTGGCATGTAGTAGATCTAAGCATTAACTAAAATAAAAAACCAAAAGAGAACAAGTCGTTGAGAGGAGATTAAGACCAAGATCATGGTGGTACTCATAAGGGTTCCTTATTTATTCCTGCATGATCTTATTATATTCTTGATATTTCAATGAAGCGTTTACATTCATTACTTTGGTAGTGGAAAGTAATGTTAGATTTTGCATCCCAATAATTGAAAATGGTCAGATTTTGTGGTACCCAAATCTAGATTTGGATACCAATGGGCACTATTTGTAGTGAGACCTGATGCAAGAACCTAAAGGAGCCCATCTAAGAATGTGATTTTCTATTGAACAGTCCATGTGAAGGTTCTTGTGGTTTAGCTACACGTAGACTTAATTTCTTAAAAAATTTGGATCTATAGAATAAAAGTGGTGAGAGCAGAGAGAGAGAGAGCAATAGAGTGATTCCATTTTTAGTTATCTTATTACTTGGTCTAGTAGTTATTTTTGTTTAACATCATCTTCCTTAAAATCATCTCAACCAATTGATAGATATATATATATATATATATTATATCTAAGCTAGTGGAGCAATTTCGTAGGCTATGAGTAGACTTTAATTATATTTTTAATTTCTTAAGTTATCATCATTACTTGTTGAAAAACCATAAAATTTTGAGATCCTCTTGCTTCACCAGGGTCTTGGAATTTAGGCAAGGGATTTCCACAAGTGTGGCATCATGGTAGTTTGGAAGGAAATGAATGCTCTGAGATTAGACTATCCAGTTTGGCAATTTTTCTACCTCCAGAGCTAACAGGCCCGATGGACTCTCTAGCCTGCCCACTTGGACAATTCACTCGGCTAACAGTTTACTTAGAAACCATACTTGGAGTTGTCGGTAGTGCTCAGGATGCATAAAACAGTTCGGCAAGTTTTCTAGTGAAGAAGCTTGCTACGCTACACTGCACTATGTAGCATAGCAAGCCTCAAAAGACAGTTTTTCAAGAAATTAAATGCAAACTATCACAGGAAAAAGTGCTATGCTATGCTATGCTACACATTGGAGCACAGTGTAGCAAAGGCAAATCAGAAAGGCTCAGCTCACCAAGTGATTCCAATTACCTTTGGCAAGCACTCTGGCCTCCAAAACCAGTTGCCTTATTCAACTTCAAGTCCTTTAGTAGAGTTTTTTACTAGAAAGTGGTGAATTGAGCAAAAAGCAGGATATGTTGGCTACTATACTATGCTATGCTACATAGCATAGCATAGTTTAGCAACAAAACCAAAGTAGCAAAAGGCATTTCAAATGCAAGTTTAGCAAGTTCACAGCCTCCCCTTCACAAAAGGTAAAAGTTGCAGCTAATTAGCATGATTAAGCTTCAAAAAAATGTTTACAACTTCAACTTGAGCCATAGATAAAGCCAGCTAAACATCTACACTATGCCAATATGCTTCACTTCTTGCTTGCATTGTTTGCACACTTGACACCAGCATTTCCAGTTTCGACAACTTGGTTACAGCTTAGCAAGTTTACACCCGACATTGCACATCCATTCAATACGATCACATTAGCATCCCATAGGTCCAGGACACATGGTATCTAGGCCTAATTTCCTGCTTACTCTTGGCCCTGTAAATACCCCAACGAGCAACGCTCAAAGGGTTGGCAAATTGAGAATTCTCCTAGTTCGAAAATTTCAGCAATTGGCATTTTTAGTATTGGCACATGGCATTAGCTTTTTTCTTGTTGGCACTTTGTACTGTTGGCTCTTAAGATTATACTCAAAAACATAGTTGAGGCATTTCGAGTGTTCCAGTTATTCCTGAAGACTCTGTGCACCTCTGGCATTTAACAACTTTTTATACATTTTCAAGCAAAGAAGAGAATCAAACCTGTGACTTTGCTGTGGTGCATTTTCTTATCCCAGTTACTTTGTTATTTCTTTATTGTCACCATTGTTTAGCATCATTTTCTTTATTATAACATTTATTGATCATCAGTTAGATCTCATGTATTTCACACTTAAAACAACATTTACAAATGGTTAAGTTACACCGGTTAAGTTCCTATCTGATCAACCAGACCATTTAGGGTGCCCCATTTCCATTTTATCCAACACGGCCCTTGCACGGATCTGGGGTTAAAACTATTCACCCGACAACCTCTCGGTGTTTCCAGCCACCAACATTTTCAATCACTACAGTTTTCTAGTTGTAGGCTCCTTAAGTTTCTATGTTAGACCTTTTGGATTGCTAAATCTTTTCTATGTTGTTGTGAAAAATGCATTTTTATGTGTGGTCAATAGCTTCTCACCTCAAGTGGGACCCAAAAAAAGTAGTGAAGGTCGATTCCATGCCTACATTCCCACCTGAGGTGCCTTGCTATGTATACGATGAGGCTAGCGAATGTGCATTGCACGTGGCATGCTCCCTAGGGGAGTGTAGGTGTGTGAATGAATACCTGTGGAAAAGGGTCTAGAGGCTTGAGAAAGAGAAGGCCTGTCTGACTGCTAAGGTGGGAGACCTCTGCTCCAGGAATGAGTTCCTCCTAGCCCATGATACCAATGATGGTAGTTGGCGCATGACCGTAATAGATTATGCAAGATATTGGATGGCTGTGCGGCGCAACAATGAGGCCACCTACGAGATAATTGAATAGTGGATGTAGATGGACTTATTAACTTAGAAGAACTAAGACTGGAAGGATTATAGCATTAGATTTTATGAGTGGGGGTAATCCCAAAAAAACCACAAGCATATGTATAAATTGGAATGTGCCACCTACCGCAAACAATACCGAGATGCTTCAGTGAAATTGTATACTCATGAAGCATTCCTGGATGCCATTGGTGCTTCTAAAGCCTATAACAAGTTCCTGTAATAAGTGATGATCAGTGAATCCCCTCAGTAGGAAGTGAATCTTCCCATAGGTGAGACCTCCATTGCCTCCTTTTCTCCAGGGCCACCAAGATGGACGGCCATCCAAAAGGAGAAAGTTGCTGCAAACACTGAATTGAGTGATAGGCATTGGATGGATATTATAGAGGAGGAGGTCTGGCACTGCCTTAGGATTATATTGGATTGCATACCCCATGAGATATACATAGGACCATCTTATGTTAGTCACTTTCTGCGATGCAACAATTAAGGTTTTATTCTAGCCTTTATGTGTAGCTCTAGCTGACTACTTCATATTTTATGATGCAGATTATGGATGAAGAAGCAGGTCCCCGAGAGGGTGGAAATGGTAATGCAGAAGAAGATGATGCAAAGGGAGATGATTCAGGGGAAGATGGTGTATGATAGCAAGGGCTTTTGATTTTTTTGTATTTTTACAAAACTATTGGAAACATTGTTTAATCGCAAACATTATTTAAGTGAAACTTTGAATGAAAAATGATTTATGACAAGATTGGTGTTATTTATTTATGTGTTATCTATGTGATCAATTTTTTATGTTTTTAATGCCTTTAATGTGTCTTAGTTTTAGGCCATTTTAGGCCACGTGTAGTTTTAGGCCATTTCGGGCCACATGTAGTTTTAGGCCATTTCGAGCAATGGGGTAATGTAAACGAAAGAAATATTTTTTCCAGTTTTAGGCCTTAGCAGGCTGTATGTAGTTTTAGGCCATTTTAGGCCATCATGGCTATATAGTTTTAGGCTATTTCGGGCCATGGGGTGATGTAGTTTTAGGCCATTTCCAACCATCACTAGTTTTAGGCCATTTTGGGCCGTGGGGATGATGTAAATGAAAGAAAGATTTTTTCCAGTTTTAGGCCTTAGTGGGCCATATGTAGTTTTAGGCCATTTCAACCCATTGCAACTATATAGTTTTATGCCATTTTGGGCCATGGAAATGATGTAAAAGGAAAAAAAAGATGTGTGAACGGTTTAAAGGATTTAGTTAGGAAACCTAGCGTAGATGGATAGATGTGAAGCGAGTAAGAAATAAGTGTATAATGGATGTTAACTGGGTAGGAAGCAGTGGGGTTGCTATGCTATACATAACTACTTTCTGATCCATCATGTATTTGGTAAGATGTAGGGCCAAGAGACTTTTTTGTGGCACTCGTCTACATCATTGTCCTCTGCTTGGAAGAGAAACTTAGCACACACATTTTCATTTTGTGAGCCAGCATGTTGGATCAGCTCTTTTTCTAAACAGTTAGTATCTATGGAGATAGGCACCTCGTTCTCAGAGGTTATGACCTCTGAGCCCTACTTAATATCTATGTTATTTATTTCTTGCGTCACTACCTCATCACGATGGATCACCACCTCCTCGCCTGCATAGGGTACATGGATCTCCTAGTGTATGGGTGAAGAGATGACCCTAAGTTGTGCTAACCATGACCTCCCCAAGATTAGGTTAAACCTGAGCATATCTTCCACCATGATAAATGTTGCATTTATGGGGAATTGGTCCCATGCCACAAAGTTGATGTGGACAATACCTTTCACCACAACCCATGCCCCATTGAATGACTTCAAGCATGACATTGTCATGGGTCTGATCTGGTCTTCCAAACCCAACTTATCCACAATAGGGAATGGGATGACGTTCGTAGCAGCCCCATCATCAACGTGTACCCTTCAGATCTTATGTTGGTTGACCCAAATTATGATGAATAGAGGTGCTATAGTCACCTGACCCTTCTCAGGATCTTCCCTAATGGAATCATCATAGAAAGTCAATTGGGATGACTATGGTTTTGCAGGTGCAGAAGGAAGCATAACCAAGTGAATTGTTCTTTCTTCTACTAGCATGTTCTCATCAACTGGTATTGCCATTAACATGCGAACCAGAGCCTCACAGTATGTAGTAGAAGTGATAATCAAGTCGTATAGGCTTAACATTGTGTTTTTTTGTTTTAGAGCCTACTTGACCTATGTGAGAATGCTTAAGAGGTCTAGGCCACCTTCCTGTTTAATGCCCTTCTCCTCTTCCATTCATCCTACAAGACAAATTTCCCAAGGAGGGATGGTTTCAGGTCTAGGGTTAGACCCTTTCAGGTGATGTGGCAATGATCATGTGCGTGTAGCAATGTTATCTCTTGGCAACAAGGACATAGATGTAGAGGATGAGGGTGTAGGCCTGGAAGTACCTACGGTAGTATGTTCCATTGATGCCTCACCTATCAAATGCTCTTCTCATTTCTTTGGATGAGAAGGGTGCAATGCTATCTTATGCGAGGTGAGGGCTATTGAGTGATTTGGCCCCTTGATGATGAATGATGCTACTGGTGTTAGTGCATGTGGTGGTGGTGCAGTTTTGCTTATAGGTGGTATAGGGGTGGATGTCCGAGGAGGGATGCTTAGGGAAAATGGTTGCTATAGCATTTTCCTAGCCACTGGTGATGTTGATGCACTATAGTGAGGCACACGAACCACAAATGGCTATTGGGGTGGTTTAGGATTACTGTCAACACTAATGGTGCTAATAATATAACCAACATTGTTCGTGTTAAGCAGATCCATGTAGACATGTAGAGGTTGACTTTCGGGATGCACTCTGTTGCTTTCATCCAAAACTAGTTTCCCTTGATCAATCATTCTTTGGATGTCATCCTTTAACGCTAGGTAGTACTCTATGCCATGAACACACTATTGATGGTAGTCAAAAAACCACTCTAGCCTAAAATTATTGGGAATTGGGGGCTCATTGACCAAAGCCAAGGAGGAGTTCCTAAGGAGTTTGCAGTACCGTTGATGTTTTTTGGCTTCCTCCTCTAACATTTACTTGTGTTGGATATACCCCACTCCTAGTAGTTGCTTCAGAAGTTCTGAAGGCTTAACAGGCAACGAGGTATACTTAGAGCGATCTTTACACTTTAAGTTAGGCTTAGGTGGTGCGAATGCTTTGGGTGCTGATGTCAAGGGTTGGGCTATGCTGCCCTATTTGGGTGAAGGGTTAGTTGCTGGTGAGGCTATTCTCTTGTTGTTTTTGTTATTGGGGTTAGCTTGGTTGGCCACAGTGGCCATAGTGGCTATTGCAGCCTTACCCTTGTCCTTGTCCTTCTTTGTTAATGTGTTCTTGTATGCAACATAGGCCGGGTCTTTGCTTGCCTTGGTCGCATCTTGTATGCTCTTAGTCTAGGCGAAAGATTGACTAAGAGTTCGTGTAGTAAGATAGTACAATTTGGACTTAATGAAGTCGTTCATTGCATCCTTAAAGATGGCTAGAAGACAGGCCTCCGTGATGGGCTCATGGATCTTGTTAAGGGTAGCGCTCCATTGTTGTATGAATTTCTAGACTCGCTCAAGTGGATCTTGTTTGATGCTCATTAACTGATCCAACATAACCTCTAGTCTCAAGTTATACTTGAAACATGTTACGAACCGGGTTAGTAGCTCCTCTAGGGTTGAGATGGAGGAGCGTGGAAGCGCATGATACTAGTCCAGAGCTTTGCTTGTTAGAGACATAGCAAAGATGCAGATAATTGTATGTGGCCATTGTTGCAAAAGAAGGGACTCAGATCTAAACGTAGCAATATGTGCATTGGGATCACCCTCCCTATCGTATTTTGTGAAGTAGGGAAGTGGCATCCCAGGGGGTAACATTAGCATGGGGACTATTGGGCTGATGGGATCATCATGGTAGAAATTCATGAATTGTACCATGTTAGAACCGGTAGCCTTGAGTTGTTTGATTTCCTCTGTAAGGATCTAGATAAGATGAAGTGCTTGATCCATACACAGAGATGATGCAAATAGTTGGGGGGCTGTAAAGGCAACTCCCATTTGTGGCATGGCAGGGGCAGCGACGTGACCCATAGGTAGTGTCGTTGGGGTAGCCCCTATGGAAGGTGCTGCTTGTGCTGTACACCACCTGATAGATTGTGCTATTGGAGTAGTAGCCACTGGTTATGCCATGGGGTAGGCCGTTTGTGTGGCTAGCGGGACAAACCATAGTCCCATGTTCAGTTGTACCATTTGCGGGACCTAGTATGTTTGGTGGTGAGCATAGTGGAACATTTGCGATGGCTATGAAACAGGAGGAGAAGTGAATGGGGTCTACCATGTGGGCAAGACTGGGCCCACCGCTGATGGTGGAATAGGTGTAGATGCTGGAATGGATGTAGAAACTGCATGCAACTGTGAAGTAGGTACAGTATTGATGTAGGGTAGGGTAGCCGGGATCGGTGCATGATGCAAAATAGGAATAGATTGGGAAATAGTTTGTGAAGGGGTAGTTGTTGAGAATGAGACAAAGGAGTGGACATGTTGATACATTGAGGGCATAGCATGGCTACCCATTGTTGATGAAGCTGTGGATTGCGACGATGCGAACGTGACCATAAAAGTGGTAGTAGTAAAAAGTGGGTTCATCGAAAAAGATGGGGTGGGAGGGATGGTGGTTGGGTTGGTTTGACCCCCACCCTCAGACTGGAGATCTAGTTCCTCTTGCCCATCTTGGAATGCTTCATCATAAGGAGACACCATGTCTCATGGCTCCCTAGGTCTAGTTGTCTGCATCATCTGATCTATGATCCACTGATGCATTTGCGTTAGAGGAATGGAAACGCCAAGAGTGGGAATAAATTCCCTCCCGTTACAGTAAGCAAACTCAAAGCTATGTTTGTCTTTGAGTTATTGGGGATCTAAGGGTAGGTTTTCTTGAACCTTAGCATAGAGAAAATTGTATTGCTCTATTTGCTATGGCTAGCTCTCAGGTGATCAATTTTGGATCCTAAGAAATTCGTGTAGCTCTCGTATTGGGCTAAGTAGTTGCTTAGCACTTGAGATGCCCTGAACTGAGAGGGGGATCTTAACATTAGAAGTGGTAACCGTGGTGCTTGAGGGAATCATTTTTGTAAGGCTAAATGGATTTCCAAATGAGAAAAGAAAAGAGAGCAAGTGATGATCAAAGGCTTTCTGTCCTATCGAATTGCAAAGGAACTGTCGAGGCAACCAATATACACCACATGATGTATAAACAACTACAAAAGGGTGTCATGTTTACACTAGTTCCTGAAAGGGTACAAAAAGCATGTAGGAGCACCATGAAACATAGACAAGGCACCAAAAGACCCTCCTTCTAGCACCAGAAAACTGTAGCAACCAAAAATGTCAGTGGCTAGAAACACCGACAGGTTGTCAGGTGAACAGTTTTAATCCCAGATCCATGTGAGGGCTATGCTTGATAAAATGGAAATAGGGCTTCTTGACTAGTCTGGTCAATCAAACAGGGACTTAACTAGTGTAACTTAACCTTTTGTATATGTTTTTTTAAGTGCAAAATATGTGAGATCTAACCGATGATCAATAAATGCGATAATAAAGAAAATGATGTTGAACAATGATGACAATGAAGAAATAACAAAGTAACTAGAATAAGAAAATGCACCTCCACAAATTTGTGGGTTCGATTCCCTTCTTTGCTTGAAAATGTATAACAAGTTATACAATGCCGAAAGTGCACAAAGTGTTCAGGAATGACCAGAATGCTCGAAATGCCTCAACTATGTTTTTGAGTACAAGCTTAAGATCCAACAATACAAAGTGTAAGCTAATGCCAAGTGCTAATGCTAAAAATGCCAACTGCTGAAATTTTCCAACTGGGAGAATTCTCAATTTGTCAAGCCTTTTAGGGTTGCTCATCGGGGTATTTATAGGGCCAAGAGCAAGCAAGAAATGAGGCCTAGATGCCAAGTTTCCTAGACCTATGAGATGTTGACGTGCTCATACTGCATGGATGTGCAAAGTCAGGTGTAAACTTGCTACATTACAACCAAGTTTTCAAAATTGGAAATGCTAGCGTCAAGTGTGCAAATAATGCAAGTGAGAAGTAAAGCACATTGGTGTAGCGTAGCTACTTCCTACGCTGTGCTACGCTATGTAGCATAGCATATTGACATAGTATAGCAGCTTGCTACATTATGTAGCGTAGCACAATGTAGCCACTAGTTTGAAAAAGGAATTCATGTTGAAGTCAACTCCATCTGCTAGAAGCTTTGGCACACATTGGGTGAGATTTTGAGGCACTTTGTTTGATTCTGCATCTTTTCTATTCTACGCTATGCTATGTAGCATAGTAGTTAGCTTTATCTGTGACTTGCTGAACTTGTTAAACTTGCATTTGAAACATCTTTTGCTGCTCTTGCTTTGTCACTACGTTGTGCTACGCTATGTAGCATAGCACAACGTAGCAGCCAACATGTCCTTCCTTTTCCTCAATTCACAACTTTCTAGTAAGAAACTCTACTAAAGGACTTGAAGTCGAACAAGACAACTGGTTTTGGAGGCCAAAGTGCTTGCTGAGTGCAATTGGAATCACTTGGTGAGCTAGGCCTTTATGATTTGCCTTTGCTACAATATGCTATGTTGCATTGCGTAGCATAGTGTAGCACTTTGTCTAGTGATAGTTTGCATTTGATTGCTTGAACAATTATCTTCTAAGGCCTACTATGCCACATAACATAGTAGGCTTCTTCACTAGAAAGCTTGCCAAAATGTTTTGCACATCCTCAGCACTGCCGACAACTCCAAGTATGGTTTCTAAGTAAACTGTTAGCTAGGTGAATTGTCCAAGTGGGTAGGCTAGAGGGTCCATTGGGCTTGTCAGCTCTGGAGGTAGAAAACTTGCCAGACAGGATAGTCTAAACTTAGAGTATTCATTTCTTGCCAAACTGCCATGACATTGCACTTGTGGAAATCCCTTGCCTATATTCCAAGACCCTAGTGAAGCAAGAGGGTCTTGAAATTTTATGGTGTTTCACTTATATTCCAAATAATATACTAGTAAACATAAATTGTTAAAAATAAAAGTTTATAGATTTCATATATGTTGATGAAGGAATACATTGCATAATTATTGCAACAAAAATTATAGACTTGTATAATAGGATTAAGCAAAAGGTAAAATACAATGTTAAGTGTGAACTGAATATGCCTAATTCTCCAATTGAGCATCTAAAATCTTTCTATATCTTTGCACAGAGGAAGGAGGATGAATCTTCAAAGGAGGTTAATTCAAGTCTTAAACTATGAAGAGTACATTATCATGGTAAAGATTTTCATCTTCAAACTATAAAGACTACATTATTATGATAATGATTTTAATCTTCAAAACTATAGAGAGAACATTATCATAGTAGAGATTTTAATCTTGAAATAAAGACATTATATGGTTAGAGGTTACATGGTAATGCGAATGATATGTATATTACCCTTAAAAAAAGGTCAGTACATGGTTGTAAGTGGGAAAAACTTGGGGGGAGATGAACTTGTTATTAACAAACAAACTTTGTGAAAGGTATTCTAGGTAGTTCTAGCTTGTAGATTGTAAATTTAAACATTTTATAAAGATAAAAATTTAAATCAGCCATTAGGCAGTGTATTTGAGAGAAACAAAAAAAGAATAGAAATGAAATTGAACTTGTAAAGCTAGATCTTTGCCATTGAGCCAAAAATTTTTATTGTGATTCATCCCTTGCAAATAATTATTTCCTTTACTAAATAATTTTTCATGTCAATACTTATTTACTATGGAAAATGCCAAAAGTATTTTGAAATTCATTGCCTAGAAAAGCATGAAATGATTGTTCAGTCTTTGAACATCTATGTGTAATATCTTGATAGTATTATTCATTCATTAAGTAAGGGAGTGTTCAAAAATTCAACAGAAAAGCATTGGAGTGATATCAAAGCCTCCTCATCATTGAATGCTATCCCTAGAGAAAGTATCTAAAATATTTATGCATAGCTTTTAGTATAACATGAGAAGTACAAACCAAAGGTATCATGAGGAGTAAAGTTTCATTGAATTTTACAAAATATTATGGAATAGAAAATTGTTTAAAAATTTTAACCATAGAAGTTTGAGGTGTGTGCAAAATAGCTATGTGAAGAGCGAAAGTTCTACTACTTTCAGTGCTCACATAAGCTTATGATTTTATTGTAATAGTTCTTTGTTCTACTTTAACCTCCAATTTGGTTAATCATTAAATAAAACCTTTCAAGATACATGATGTAAATATAAATCTTTGTTACATTGCAAGAAATTGAATGCTTTTCTTATTCATAGCATTACTCTAATGTTACATGGTGGTTCCCACCTATTCAAAATGAAATTGCAAGATATTCTTGTAGAAAATACTAATAATGAAAACACTAATAAAAGTTGCATCATTTACCAATTAAATTGTAGTTATGAATCCAAATGAAGTTGAGGCATATCCATACACAACCACAATCACAAATTGTTGTCAATATCAAGTCGTAAAAAGAAGGCATAGGCTCATAACTAGAACGAAAGCCCAGGTTGCTTCGTAATCAATTTGTTAAGGCATAACGAGATGGGATCCAATTTGGCAACAAAAACAAGACCTTTCGAATGAATTTCTGCATAATTGCTAAAATTCAGCCTGAAAAAAAACCTTCTTATGAGATCTCTATATCAAATATTAGAGTTTAAATAGATGAAAAACCAAAGTCTTCCAATCAATTTTGTTAATCCATCATGATCAAAATGCTGAATATGATAGAATCATGTATGATCATTGTCCACCTCCTCTGAGATGATATCTTGAGCATCAAGCCCCTCATGGATGTCATGCTTGATCTCGGCAATGGCATTGATGTACATGGCAAGGAGAATTCCATGGTACATGATCCTTTGGCATGACTTCGTTGCGAGCGAGCGAGCATGCACCATGGCAGCATTGAATTCTCTCACAGCATCATTGACAACTTGGTCCATGGTACTAGCCTTGAATCCTTGAGCATGGCATCACAAAATGCCATGCACCATGAACTTGCAACCATTGAGAATGACATTACAAAATGCCTACGATGTGAACTTGCAATGCAGCAAAGAATGAAAGTTGCATGAAATGACAACGTTAATGTTGGCACTGTTGTATAGTTGTGAACTTGTGATTGGCAAGCACAACATCATGAAACACCTACGACATGAGCTTGCAATGCAACAAAGAATGAAAGCTATGCAGAATGACAAAATTACCAAAGATTGTGCATCTAAATTCGCCTTCATTGTTCATAGCTCTATCATGAGCTCTGCATAGAGCACTTGTGTGAAGTGGTGTTCTCCCTATGTCATGAGTGGCGAGGTACCCCTACGCTCAACCATATAAATATGAGCATTTCACACATGATCTGGTCAAATTCCAAGGACTAAGTGCTTATGCGCCCTTGTGGAATAAGGATAGGTTGGTTGATCATTATCTTCCCAAACTTACCAATATGTCACAATTGTATGATTAAGTAAGCTTGAGGCATATGATTTTTATAGATTTTATGTTTTTTTGTCCTATGCTAGTAGGGAAGGAGAGAGGTAACTAAGTGACTAATTTAACTTAACTACTCATTAACTAAGTTCTAGCTAATCCTAACACCAGCATCTGTTCCCACTTGTCGTACACATCCTGAACCAATGCAACACTACTAGGATTACCAAACACTAATCATTACTAGGTTACCAAGTATTACACGCATGATCGAAGCGGTTGTGCTTGTGTAATTTAATGATTTTCTTAATTGATCAAAATGAATTGTTGTGCTAATAACAAAAATGTAAAGTGCATAAAATAAAATAAAATAAATGCATAAGAAAATAAAATAAAATAAATGCGTAAGAAAACAAATCTCAAGTGCTGCAAGGATGAATTGAAGAGCTTGTCTTTATTGCTATACACAAGGTGTGCTCAGGTACACAATGCTTGAATAAAGATCCATCCACACTTAAACCTCCTACTATGGGTACTTGGAAAATACTCTAACTTTCAAACAGACTCCAAAAGTTTCACTACTTGACTACTAAAATATTTTCTTCCCAATTGTGCACTTGGGCACTGTATTTATAGGCTTGGGAGCAACTACTCTAATAATTAGAGTAACCACTCTAATAATTAAAATAGCTACTAAAATAACTGGTAGAGTAAACTCTCTAATAATTAGAATAACTGCTAGAGTAACCGTTAGAATAACCACTCTAATAATTAGAGTAACTGCTAGAGTAACCACTCTAATAGTTAGAGTAACTACTAGAGTAACCACTAGAGTAACTGCTCTAATGATTAGAATAACTGCTAGAGTAACCACTCTCATCATGGCCCTATGACTGAATGAAAACTCATCCTTGAGTATAGAAGAAGAGAAACAAGTTCTTTACAAACTATTGGAAAGGTATTGGATTATTGACTAACTAACAACTGATGGTGGAATGGGATGACAAACTCAACGTGCTCAGTGAAAAGATCAATAAGAATATTACAACATTAGTGTTCATGACCATTGTGGTGAACACTGATACATAAATGAAATCCAAACCTTTATTTGGCAGCTTGTAGAGAAAGAGGGAGAAAGAAAATGAAGCATGTTGTCGCCAATGCTAAGATTGCATCTTCCATTATTTATTCATAGCTATGCCACCAAACTTGCTCCTTTTGTAAATGCTCCAATTCTAGTCCATCTTGAGTACTTCCTCCAAGGCTAGTCCATTCTTTGTATGATCACCATATGCACATACAACATATTCACAAATGAGCAAGGATAGAGAAACCACAATGTAGTTGATACCTTTCCTCGATATGAAGTGCATTGACTAAGTTGTGGTCATGGTAGAAACTGGTTTAGAGATTTATCACAAGTGACTACCTAAGGTGTAGGGGTTAGGTGAATAGTAAAATGGAGAAAAGTAAAAAATTTGTGCTAGGGCCCCCACGACTAAGAGCAAACCTACGATAGCTATAAGATGGAAAAATATGAGAAACAAGAAAGATGAAAAATATCAATGGGAATGCCAATAAAATGGATGTCATGGATGGGGATGAAATAAGAAATGATTGATTGTAGAAAATGTTTAAGGGAAAGAAGTTAACAATAGCACCAAAAGGAAATGCCAGTGGATCCTCCCCAAAGTAGGCCCATGCCCTTTATGCC
>MNCI01024484.1:45301-56006 GCA_015680685.1 Gnetum montanum | reverse complement strand
CTACCTTGCTCTCTAGACTCCTCTACTATTTTAAGAATAGTTTGAAATCTATTGTTTAGGGAATCCCACATTTGTTCTACCTTTTTCGAAACTTTTGATGTCATCTTTTCGATAGGCAAAGTTTTCCTATTCATCATCTCTTTGAGTGGTGACTCTTCCTCATCCTCACAAAATCTTACTCCCCTCTTACAAAGGAAAGGATCTCAATTATACTCTTCTGCACTTGCTCCCTTCCATAGCTCACCTTATTCCTTAGCAATGTGCTCCAATAGTCTTTTAATTTGATGGAACCTAAGCTTAGATAGTCTCCCTTGGGCATAAGTCCCAAGGGTTCTTCTCATTTCATGCTTAAGCCCATCCACGAGATGGCATAGTTGATCCCTTTACGAATAACCATGGCTAGGACAATGATGTAATAGTGCATAATATTGGCCCATTGCAACATCCAAAGGTTCATGTCATCCTTATTTCCAACCTTGGATTTGCTTTCACAAGTTAGAGATTCGGGAGTACGTTTGGTAGTTGTCATTAAATAGTTCTAACGTAGTACTCCACCTACGAATGGATTTTGATTATAAAGACTGGTACTAGCTTTCTACCTCTTTAACTAATGTCTATGGGAACAACTTAAGTTTTTTCCATTCGTTCTCTATGTTCTGTAAGGCACATGCATCATGGAATTATTATAAATGATTCTAAGGATTATCATTGTATCCACCTTTAAATCATGGGATGTTGTTCATATCTAATCTCTTGATCCTACTATCTTTCTGGTGCCTTGTTGGAATTCTAATAGCCTCGGTTATGTTTAACATACTTTGAGTAGCAAGTCGGGGTTCATTGTGATTGTCTCATCCATGGCGTCTATGATGCCTACGTTGTTCCCTACTCTTCCTTCTTCTATGTTATGACTCTCTAGAGTATCCTTGTCCCCTTTCCTAGCTGTTTCATCTATGACTTCCACTTTGCCTACCTTTATCCTGATGGTCTTTTTTCTTATGATTGTTTCTGGATACTAAAGGAGAGGATGAAGGATATGATGAAGGTAAAGAAGAAGGAGAACCATCACCATGGTGGTGTCTGCTACCTTCTCTTCAGTAGTCATGGCCTTGATCATGATTGTGATCAGAATGTCCATCTTTATCATGTGTCCGTGTTCCTTTTTTAGAGCCTTTATGCCCATGGGTATCAAAACCTAGGTTATGAATAGTGGAATGAAGTTTCTAATACACAACCCCTTGGCCAAAGTAAAGGGGAGAAACATCATTGTATGGATGACTACCTAAGGTAAGTTCACCATCCTCATTTTCACTTAAGACATGTGGGGCATCCTGGGACCACTTACCCTTTAAAGACTTATGATGTCTCTCCTATTGAAAGTCCCTTTGACATTGTGCCTCTATGGAATGGTATTCTCTTGAGTCATGGCCTTGCACAATGTATTATTCATGTAAGTGCAACATGCCAATTCATGTGAGAGCATGAAGAAGCATTCTTGGGATTGAACGATCGAGAGGTAACACTATGTTACCCTATAAGTCTCGTCAATGTAGTTGTTCATCTTGATGGAGGATAGAGGGAAAGTCTGGTATATACTCATTGAGATGAATATATACCACTCAAACTTATTTAGGGACTAGCATATCAACTTCATGTGTATTACACCACCAATTGTTTCCTTTTTTAGACCTAGGTAGTGAGGCACTTTCATATGAAGAAGGAGACATACTTGTCTATTCAGTGTGCAATGTATTCTTTTCTATTATTTTCTCAATCAACCCTAAGTGTTTGTTCCAATGATGTGAATGATTTCCTAAGTTCTAATTAGTGCACAAACAACTAAGTCCCCGTCAATGGCGCCAATGATGAGTGGCGAGGTACCCCTACGCTAAACCATACGAATACGAGCATTTCACGCATGATCTGGTTGAATTCCAAGGACTAAGTTCTTATGTGCCATTTTGGAACAAGGATGGTTTGGTTGATCATTGTCTTCCCAAGATTATCTATATGTCATGATTGTATGGTTAATGATGGGATGTGATATCGCATCTTCCCCCGCAATATCACGTACGTGATATTGTAGTGTGTCGCCATGTCTATAAATAAGAGGTGACTCTCCCTTATTTCTCACTCTAGGCCTAGACCATAGTGAAACTATAGAAATTTTACCTCTTCAGAGATAGAATAATTTCCATGTGCCTGTAGTAGGAACTCCAAAGTAAATAGATATTTATTCAAGAAAATATTGCACCTGAATAAAAGTTTGTGTACAAAAATAAAGACAAACTTCTTGGATAAATCTTGTAGTGCATGGAATAGGATAATTAGGAATTTATTTATTATTATTTACTATTTACCATTTAAATGCTTTATTAGTTGGTTAAATCTCTCGCAACCCTCCTCTCCTAGTGAAGTGCCTCAGTATGACCGCTTCGAGCACGTGCGTTACGCTTGGTAATCCTAGCAACGAATAGCATTTAGTAACCAAGGTTGAATTCGTTCAGGGTGTGAACGATAAGTGGGAACAGATGTTGATGCTAGATTAATTAAATCTTAGTTAGTTATTTAAAGTTAGTCAATTATTCTCTTCACCCATCACATCAATAGAATAGGAGATAAAATAGAAAGGATATAAAAATCACATACCTCAGACTTACTTAACCATACAACCATGACAAATACAAGTAAGTTTGGGAAGAAAACAAATGATTAACCTTAAGTGTTCCATGAGGCGTGTAGGCACTTAGTTTTTGGAGTTCAACTAGATCACGTATGTAACGCTTGTATTCATATGGTTGAGTGTAGGGGTACACTCATCATTGGCGCCATTGCTGGGGACTAAGTGTTTGTGCGCTAAGTAGAACATAGGAAATTATTTGCATCGTTGGGAGCTTAAATGAACCCTTAGGGTTAATTAAATGAAAAATTATAATGGTTAAATAGCACACTAAATTAAATAACAATGTCTTCTTCTTTGAACAAAAACAATTCACCACCTAGGGATCATACTAGAAACAGTCGGCTGCATCGAACCAATAACCAAAATCTGCCAGTTCCTCAACAACATCGGGTAGTATATACTCATCATGATGAGTATATATCCAATTTTACCTTTATCCTCCATTAGGATGAATATATTTGATGGAGAGACTTGCAAGGTAAAATAGTGTTACCTCCAAATTGGTCAATCCCAAACATGGTCCTTCGTGCTCTTGCACAGATCGACATGACACAGCTATATGCTGAATATGTTGTAGGTAATTTTGACACAAGGGATTATCATCCCACAGAAGCACAACATTTAAATGACTTGAGGAAGGAGAGCCATTATACACTATTTAAGGAAAAAGGGGTCCCGCACATCCTAAGTGAAATTGGAGATGGTGAACCACTTATAATGGGTTCTCCATCAAATGATGTTCCTCCTCCTAATGATGGTGAGGAGGTGGGTTATCAGAACCTACGCTCCAGGATACACAACCCTAGTTCTGATACTCATAAATGCCAACTATTGACTGAGGGAACAACAACACATGACAAGGATGGACACTTAGATCATCATCACAATCGGGGCCATAGCAACCGAAGAGAAGGTAAGAAGCATCATCATGGCCATGGTTCTCCTTCTTCTTTTCCTTCATCACATCACTCACCCTCTCCTTCCACATCTTGGCATAGCCATAAAGAGCATAATAGTGAGGATAAAGGTAAACAAGATGAGAGACCTCAACGAGAGAGTCGAGAGATAGGACAAGGGAACTCATGAGAATCAAGGCATGAACGAAGGAAATGTAGGGAACAATGTAGACATCATAGACATCATGAGAGAGATGATCATGATGAATCCCTACTTGCCACCCAAAGTATGCTAGACATAACAGAGGCAATTAGAATACCCACAAGGCATCAAAAAGATAGTCAGATCAAAAGATTAGATATGAATAATATCCCACGCTTTGAAGGGGGCTATAATGCGGATCCACAAAATCATTTACAGGCATTCCATGATGCCTACACCTTATAAAATATAGAAAATTAGTGGAAGAAACTAAAGTTATTTCCTAGGACACTCATAAAGAAATCAGAAAGCTGGTACTGGTCCTTAGAACCAGAAACCATTAGGAGGTGGAGTATGAAGTTAGAATTATTCAATGATAAATATCAAACGTACTCCAGAGTGTCTAACTTGCATAAGAAGATCCAAGGATGGAAGTAGGGTAATCATGAACCCTTGGATGCTTCCATGGGCCAATACTATGCATTACTACATCATTGCCCAGGCCATGGTTATGCACAATAGGATCAACTTCGCCATCTTATACATGGGCTAAGGTATGAAACTAGGAGAAACCTTGGGACTTATTCCCAAGGGAGACTATCAGAACTTAGATCCCATGAAATTCATCACTTTTTGGAGTAAGTAGCCAAAAAAGAAGGGGAGCTATGGAAAATAGAAAGTGTAGAAGAATATAAGTGCTATCCTTCCCTTCAAAAGAAGGGAGTGAAATTTTGTGATGAGGAGGATGAGTTACCACTCGAAGAGTTAGTGAATAGAAAAATCTTGCCACTCCAGAAGTTAACAACTGAAGTGTCAGTTAAGGTGGATCAATTATGGGATTCCTTAGACTCTAGACTTAAAACTATCCTGAAAATTGTAGAAGAGTCTAAGATGGAATGAGGTAGTGACTCCGATAAGAAAAAGAGAAGAGATGCAGGCCATGCATGTAACAATGGTAAGGGGAAAATGAAAATCTCTGATGAGGTTGTGGATTCTGACACAGACAATGATGATGGATGTGAGATCTACTAATATGACCATCCTAAGGGATGTTGTCCAATAATCTCACATCTTCAAGAGTTTGCGGTGTATGCACTCAACCCAAGACTTAACAGATGGTAGGCACCCGTAAGGTTACCTTATCCCCAAGGTAAACCAAGATAGTTCCACCAATTGTTAACATACTATCCAAGTGGAACTCCATCACAACCCATCAGGCAGCATCACAGTGGCAACACCCATAGTCATGGGGGATGCCACTGCCTGGAAAATAATACCCTTACCGACAACCTAATCCTTATGGCTATTATGTGCAATAGCTAGTTTCTCCAAGTTACTCTATGGGTCACACAATTCCACAACATCACTACCAAGTTTGGGACTATTTTAGAAGGAATCCTTCTCCTCTGGGAGACACTCCACACCCATACCATCCTCCAAATCCATCCATCACTCTTCCTTCAGTAGTTCCACTATCACCTACTCCAACAATGCAAGGGTAACTCCCCACTCAACCATAGCAACGTAATGCTACGAGAGTTGTAAGCATTCAACCCACTACTGATTCTGACAACTGCAATAAAAGAAGACCTTTCTTCAGAACCAAAAGCCCAGACAAGCTCTCACAACAACGAGTGGTTGAGTCTGTGCATGCTCCTCCAACAAATAAGAATTTGGGGCCCCCTTGAGTCCAACAACAAAGCTTAACACATACAATTATGTTAACACATACCGTTACTGATTGGATCAAGATAGGCCACCTTCCTAGGAAACTATATGATCCTAGAAGTCCCTTAATCTATCTATAAGTCACTAGGAATGAACCACATAAGGCTCTTCTTGACTTAGGTTTTAGAGTCAACTTAATCTCACGAGAAATGTATCAAGCCTGGAACCTGCCCCAACTCAAGAAGAGCAATATTCAACTAGAGCTAGCTGACCAATCCATCACCATTCCTTTGGGATTGGTGGAGTACATAGTTATCAATGTGTATGGTTGGTCATACCTAGCCAATTTCCTAGTTATAGAAGTCAACAGTAACAACAGAGGCTTCCCAATTATAATGGGAAGGGCATAGCTGAGTATAGTAGATGCATGCCTAGGGATCCACAATCTTTTCTTGAAGATATCTAAGGTAAATATTTATGAAAAGACTGAGAAGAAGAAAGTTCCATGTATCACATACAGTGACTTAGAGGGTGATGACATGGAGGAATGCTTAGCATCCCTTCCATGCAATTGCTGTGCCCAAGAAACACAAATACAAAGGTGCCTATATGTAGCAATCACACAAGTAGTGGACACCCCATGGTTGAAAGCTAATCAAAAGAGCAACCAACCAACATGCATGGAACAAACTGGGGGAACAACTCACGCTAATAATGAAGGCATTGATACGTTGGAGTATGAGCGTCACCGACTTCCACCCCTTAATCTAAGAACATCAATTGGGAGAAGTTGGACATTTTTGAAAAGTTCAAATCGGCATTCATTATTTTGGATCTCTCCCTTTCCATTCAGTCATGGGGGAGATGGCCACCTATGTTGATCATTGGAGGCCCTCAGTTCTTTTTAGTTTTTGTTTTACACATTTTTGTTTTGCACATTTTTGTTTTACAAATTTCTTTAACTTTTCTAGTTTTTGTTTTACAACATCATTATAATTTTTCATTTTTTATGTGTGTTTGTGTGTGTGTGTTCTATCCATCTTGTAAGTTTGTCATTTAATAAGTGTTCTTCGTGATGGTATGAACTATTTTCCTATTGATTGCTAATGTTGGTTTTTATCTTTAAGTTATGATGTTGATACTAAGGTATGTTTCTTTTGATATGAAAGGTAATGAGTTCACTTCATCCATTCATCCACAAATTTCTATGGTCTCTCTTAGCTTGGAACTGTATAGTCCCTTATCTTCAAAGTAATAAGAACTCTAACGAATTGGTGACTGGGCATCTCTCAAACTAAGGAAGGACTCAAGGATTGAAAAGGGTGTGATTTCAAGGGAACTTGATGCATTTGTGTTGGCCATTCTCTTGGGTGCTTGGATGTTTTCTTCTTGATTTTTCTTACCGTTTTGACGTTACCCAATTATCAGGAAGCTGAGCAAATAAAAATAAAAAGTCTTTCCATGGTGTGGTTCTCACACATAAACACATAAAAAAGAAAGAAAGAGAAAGTGAGAATTCAAAGCACACCCCTTAGAAAAAATAATCCCTTGGCTACAAGCACTGGTTATGGAACTAAAATGAAAATGTTCCCTCTAACTAAGGCCCTCCTCACTTCCCATTCTCTCCTCATTCATTTCGTTGGAATGGTGGTGGCTCTTGGGTGAAGGAATTATTGTTATTCAAGTGGATGGATTGGCCAAATGCATTGATGTGAAGTCACTGGATGTGGTTTGTTTGAGGCCGAATTTGGAATGGGATTTACCAAGTCACAATAATCATTAAATACACAAGGGGCTGTACATCACCTTGTTCTTGAGACTCCATTCCATTCTCTCCTTTCCATCATTCTTCCTCCATTATTCACCTCATTGTTGGTTGTATCATTAGTATATATTTTAGTGAATTCATTGTTTTATTTTTGGTAAATTCTTGTTGTTAAGACTTTAACGCTTGTTTCAAAGGACATTCCTAGAGCCTACAGACTCTTTGAATGTGGGTTTTTCAGGGCATTAAGGGCATGAGCCTGATTTGGGGAGGACCCACTAGAATTCCTATTTGGTGCATCTATTAAGTTATTTCCTTTAACATTTTTGCAATCCACTCTATTTTTTCATTTCCATCTTGATATCCACTTCATCGATGCTATAGTTGTCTCTTTTTCTCCATCTTTCTTGTTCTTTTTCCTTCTCCATTCTATCGCTACCAGAGGTTCGCTCTTAGTCATAGGGGTCCTGGTCCAATTTTTTCAATTTTCTCCTAACCCCTACACCTTCAGTAGTCATCAGTAATATATCTCCAAATCCATATCAAGCCATACCACAACCCAGCCAATGGACCTTTTACTGAAGCAAGGTATCAATTGCATGATGATTCATACCCTTGCTAATATAAGACTATGTTGTGTGTGTAGATGGAAATCATGCAATAACAGATTGGATTTGGAGGGAACACTTGGAATGGATCAGTGCTAAAGTAGCTATGCGAAGAGCAAGATTGATGGCATGCTTACAGATGGACAATGAAAGACGCAATTCTGGCATTGGTAGTAGCAGACTCATTTCCTCTTCTCTCTTCTCTCTCAGCTGCCAAATGAGGCCTGATGTCAAATGTATAAGGTATTCACTATTGTTTTCATGAACACCAGTTTTATCTTGTCTTGTAATGATTATCCATTCACACATCATCCCATTCACCATTAGTTCCATTTGAGTCAATAATCCCATACCTTCCTGATATTATTGTAAGAAACTTGAGGACAAGTTTTCATTTAGTCATGGTGGTATGATGGGATGCGATATCGCGGTGCATCGTCAAGTTTATAAATAAGAGGTGGCTCTTCCTTGTTTCTCATTCTAGGCCTAGAATGTAGTGAAACTCTGGCAATTTTACCTCTCTAGAGATAGAATAATTTCCATGTGATCGCAGTAGGAACTCCAAAGTGAACGAATCTTTATTTGAGGAAATATTGTACCTGAACACAAGTTTGTGTATGGAAATAAAGATGAACTTCTTGGATAAACCTTACAGTGCATGGAATAGGATAATTAGTAATTTATTTATTGTTATTTACTGTTTACCATTTAAATGCTTTATTAATTGGTTAAATCTCTCGCAACCCTTCTCTCCTAGTTAAGTGCCTCAGTACGACCACTTCGAGCACATGCGTTATGCTTGGTGATCCCAGCAACGAATAGCATTTGGTTACAAAGGTTACATTATTTCAGGGTGTGAACGGTAAGTGGGAATGGATGCTAATGCTAGGTTAATTAAAGATTAGTTAGTTAGTTAGTTAAATTTAGTCAATTAGTCTCTTCGCCCTTCACCTCAATAGCATAGTAGATAAAACATAAAAGATATAAAAATCACATACCTCAGACTTACTTAACCATACAACCGTGACAAATACAAGTAAGTCTAGGAAGACAATGAATGATTAACCTTAAGTGTTCCATGAGGTGTGTAGGCACTTGGTCTATCAAGTTCGACCGGATCACATGTGTAACGCTCATATTCGTATGGTTGAGTGTAGGGGTACCTCGCCACTCATCAGTTAAGTAAGCTTGAGGCATATGATTTTTATAGTTTTTATGTTTTTATGTCCTTTGCTAGTAGGGAAGGAGAGAGGTAACTAAGTGACTAATTTAACTTAACTACTCATTAACTGAGTTCTAACTACTCCTAACACTATCATCCATTCCCACTTTCCATACACATCCTAAACCAATGCAACACTACTAGGATTACCAAACACTAATCATTACTGGATTACCAAGTATTACACGCATGCTCGAAGCAGTTGTGCTTGTGTAATTCAATGATTTTCTTAATTGATCAGAATCAATTATTGTGCTAATAACAGAAATGTAAAGTGCATAAAATAAAATAAAATAAAATAAATGCATGAGAAAATAAAATAAAATAAATGCATAAGAAAAAAAATCTCAAGTGCTGCAAAAATGAATTGAAGAGCTTGTCTTTATTGTTGTACACAAGGTGTGCTTAGGTAGATAATGCTTGAATAAAGATCTATCCACACTTAGACCTCCTACAATAGGCACTTGGAAATTACTCTAACTTTCAAATAGACTACAAGAATTTTGCTACTTGATTGCTAAAAGACTTCCTTCCCAATTATGTGTCTGGGCATTGTATTTATAGGTTTTGGTGCAAGTACTCTAATAATTAGAGTAACTGCTCTAATAATTAAAATAGCTACTAAAATAACTGCTAGAGTAAACTCTCTAATAATTAGAATAATTTCTATAGTAACTGCTAGAGTAACCACTCTAATAATTAGAGTAACTGCTAGAGTAACCACTAGAGTAACCACTCCAATAATTAGAGTAACTGCTAGAGTAACTACTCTAATAATTAGAATAACTGCTAAAGTAACCACTCTCATCACTATGCCAAGAATTTTGGTACAAAAACCCTACCATGCCTCTCCAAGCTTCACATTCTAGTTTCTCAATTTTGTTCCTTTTTTTGATCAACTTTTTAGATTTGATTCCCCTGTAGTGACTCTTTGGCTCCCCTACACATGGCACGTGACTCTTTGACACCCCTACAATGAATCTTTAGCTCCCATGCATGTGGTGTATGACATGGAGAATGAAAAAATTCACTCCCCCTCCCCTCCCATTATGCTAGCTGTGTTGGCCTCTCAACTTCATTGTGGCAGGGTGACCTTGAACGCTCTTGTGGCATTGCTGATGACCTAGTCCATAACACTAGCCTTGAAGGCCTTTGTGGTCATGAACTTGTGATCGCCAAGCATGGCATCGTGAAATGCATGTAGTATGAGCTTGTAATGCAACAGAGAATGAAAGTCATGTGGAATGATAATGTTAATGTTGACAGCACTGCTATATAGCCATGAACTTGTGACTATCGAGCACAACATCATGAAATGCTTGTGCTGTGAGCTTGCAATGCAGCAGAGAATGAAAGTTGTGCAAAATGACAAAGTTACCAAAGCTCATGCATCTAAATTCACCTCCACTATTTGTAGCATCATTGTGAGCTCCGCGTAGAGTGCTTTCATGAAGTAGTGCTCTCCCTTGGCTAGGAATATCAGCACAAAATCCTACCATACATCTCCAAGCTTCACATTCTTCTTTTCCTATTTCGTTCTTGTTTCTAATTAATTTTTCAAATTTGACTCCCCTATAGTAACTCTTCGGCTCCCTTATAGTGACTCTTTGGCTCCCATACACATGGTGCATGATGTGGAGGGTGACAAATATACTTCTCCT
>MNCI01024484.1:23915-45268 GCA_015680685.1 Gnetum montanum | reverse complement strand
ACCCCTATAATTGTGCTAGACGTGTTGGCCTCTCAGCCAAAATAAGGGACTTTGAGTACTCAACGAAAGATTCTCATGATTCAGGTTTGGAGTAGATAATGTAGTATGTCCAGACATACATGAATTTCCATCAGTTGGATGAATTTATCTTTATTTTCCTTTCAATTAAAAGGGAATCTTCCTTGAGTGCTTAGATTGTGGGGCATTCAAATTTGTCTTTGTTTTTGTTTTAATTAAAGGGGAATTTAATACATGACACCCAAATATGCCTAAAGTTTGGTTGTTCCAACAACTTTGCTATAGTTTAGCTTTATGTTTTAATTTAATTTAGAAATTGATTGAAATGAAAATTTTAATACCATGTTCAAATTTTGTGTCAATTTACAACTTTCGTAAATTCTCTGGAACCACCCTGTTGATGTCAACACTCCCATGCTCTCATGGGGCCATGATTATCAATGTCTCTATCTCTCTCTCTTAATCACCATAATAAAAATCATGCAAGTAGTGGGCGTTTAAACTATTAATTTACAATCATTAATAATAGTGGTTACAATTATTAATGGTGGCGGAACCAATTATTAATGGTGGTAGTTACAATTATTAATAATGACGGTTACAATTAATAATGGTGGTGGTTACAATTATTAATGGTTGTGGAACCAATTATTAATGATGAAGGTTACAATCATTAATAGTGGTAGTTGTTGATGATGACAATTACAACTATTAATGGTGCCAGAGCAATCATTCATGATGATAGTTACAATCATTAATAGTGAAAGTTACAATCATTAATAGTGGCAGTTGTTGATGATGACAATTATAATTATTAATGGGGACGGAACAATCATTCATTATGATAGTTACAATCATTAATAGTGGCAGTTACAATTATTAATAATGGCAATTACGATCATTAATGGCATACATTTCAGAAGTTATGAACATAGTGGGCACTTAAATTAGAGTACGTAGCCATCATTATGCAGAGTCGTAGCAGCTATACATTGGAGTCTAGACGGGGGGGCTTGGAGAAGGGGGGGAGGAGAGGTCCCAAAACAGGCTCTATCTATTAGTCTAAAGGGGGCAGCTTCCTCTCCACTAAGTAATCATTTCCTTCTCTTCTTTTCTTTTTCATAGGCTTGTAGTTGATCTTTGAGAAGGGTCCAAGGCACGAGCCAGTAGTTCAAAATTAGGATCCTTGCAGGTCTTCTCGATGATGGCAAGAGCTTGTCACAATGGTGCAGACATGGGTGGATGATCTTCCTCTCTACAACGATGCACAAAGGTGGCAAACAATAGTAGGCTTTGAGAACTATAGTTTCTGCCCTATGCAGATTGCAGTGGGCATTCTCTCTCTCTCTCTCGCTCTCTCTCTCTCTCTCTCTCTTCCTCTCTCGTGGCAATCGTAGCCTTCCTGCCCAGCAGTGGATACTGTTGGCAGTCACAGACCAAAAATGTCAATGGGATCAAGAAAAATTTAGTTCTTTTAATTTCTTATTATATTGAAGAAAATTATTTAATTTAAATTCCAAATTTCTTTCTAGCTTATTTGTAAAAGGCCACGTAGCCCTCTCCATATGAGACTATTCCTGGGTTTCCATACCCATACAGGAGATGCCCTAGGCAATAGTCTCCTAAAATGAGTTTTCTTTCCCGGTGTTGGTGTGACCAAAATTTATGCATCAACACCTTTTTGGTGCTAGAAGGAGGGCCTTTCCTCAACCTTTTGTTTATCAACTTTTCTTGTCTTTTCTCTAACCTTTATTATCCCATTTTCTAAAATATTTATTTTTTTGTCCTTTTCTAGTCCCTATTTTCATTTTTCAAAAATTTCATTTTCCTTGTTTCAAACTTGTTTTATTTAAAACATCTATTTTCAGCCATAATCTTTTTAAAGAATTTTCGAGCCCTTTATCAGTTGTTCTCAGAAGTTTGTTCTTGAAAAATTTTGGGTCTCATCACCCATTTTTCTTTAATCTTTTTCCTTGTTTATTTTTTTTGGTAAATCCTTGTTTCCAATCCCATTTTTGAATCTATGTTTTGGCGGTCCTTACCTTAGTCCTAGGTTAGGTAAGGTGGTTTTATTTGATTATGCAATTTTAATTTTATCTTGCATTTTACTGCTTTCCTTTTTAATTTTATAAGTATTACAATTTTATACATTCATTTTTATTTTCAAAAAATTATTATTTCAATATTTTCCTTTATTTTATGCAATTTTATACTTTTTATATTTGATAGTTTTGTTTTATGAGTGAACTCTCTTGTACTTCTAACTGACCAGTCACTCATCTCTTTGCATTACGAAAACAATGAGCCTCACGTTTTCCAAGTTTTATTCCTAGGAGAGCCCGGACTAGGATGGTAGCCAATCAACCCCTACCTCCCTTGGTTAGTAACCCCTTTAACTTTACTAACTATCATGATATCCCAAAATCACTTCAAAATATTAAATTTTTTTTCAATCCCACAAACCCTTCAAGTGATGCCCATCAACATATACAATGTTTTGAAACCTTACTAGGCATCTACAACATTGTCCAAAATGATGTGGCATGTAGGGTATTTGTGACAACTTTCAGAACTAAAGCAACTCAATGGTTTCTGATGCTCCCTAATGCCTCCATTAACTCATGGCAGGAGTTCAAAAATACGTTTTTGACTCAATTTGACAAATTCACATGCCTTGCCATAGCATTTAGCAACTTCACATGCTTAAGAAAGCTACCTAGGAAGAATGTTAGAGATTATAACCTTAGATTCCTTCACCAGCTGGCCTATGTGCCAAGTGAGATGTGTCCACAACTTGATGGCATCCTCAACTTTTACCTCTCTACCATTGACCCATTCTTTCCCTATGCCATCAAATCTGATTCAAACATAACAGAAATACAAGGGGCAATGGCTAAAGCTATGGGGCTAGAACAAATTACCCTTATGAGTAGCATTCAAACTCAGTTTGGAATGATGAGCATTAGCAACCCTATGCAACATAGTACTGTATCTCTACCAACTTTTCCAATGACCAACACTATGTTCCAAACTCCTGTTCAAATGACTCAACCTACAAAAAACTATTTTCAAGGTCCCACATCTTCTCCATTCCTACCATCTAACACTGGTTTGAATGAGGATCAATCAAAGACCTTAATTCAGTCCATCATAAACCCAAATGAGGTACCTAATCCTATTGAACCCCAAACTCAGACTCAAGATCAAATGACCTAGATATTAACTTCACTTCAAAAACTTTCCAACGAAGTAGTTAAACCAAAGTGAAACAACAACAAGGGTCCTATACAACCAGAAAAGCCTAGTTCATCAGTCAATGACAATTATTGTCACCTCCATAACACTAGGCAACACTCTGAGAAGACTTATCCCCAATTTTTAGCATTATATGGGGAAAACACCCAAGATCAAAAAAATGGGAAACCTCCTATTATGATCCTTAATGAATCTCATCAAACAAAAAACAAAGAGTTTTCCTCATTGGAGCAAGTTATTGTAAACAACCCCAACCCACCTAATGCTTGCTACCGTAGATTTAAAGACATCATGAACAACACAAAACAACCTAATCCACCTTCTATACATAGAAGAACTCCACCTCAACAAGAAGCTAAAGATAAACACAAGACTTATGATCTAGTTGACGATTTGAAGAAAACCAAAGCTAACATCTCAATGTATGACCTTTTACAATTTAACGGAATGAAAGAGGTGGTTCAAGAGATAGTTCATAGACCTGAAACTAGAAAAGAAACAATTCCAACCCTTGAACGACAAGTTCACTTCACAGAAATTCCTAACACATCATCACTACAAAATGTAAACAATTCCATGATGAGTGAGAAAGAGCAACCTCCTTTCCTAACAACTCTAATTATTTTAGGAAAGAATGTTCATAATTTTTTGATGGATTCAGGAGCAAATTTTAGTGTCATATCACTTGAGGTATGTACGACTTTAGGAGCACAAATGATACCACAAACAAAAATTTTGATTCAACTTGATGGGCCCAATGTACCTATACTAGGGTCATTAAAAGGAGTGAAAGTGCAACGTAAACAATACCCTACGTTCACATGTTACATAGATATCCTGGTAGTTGACATGTCACCTTCCTATGGTGTGATCCTATCTAGGAATTTTGGAGCAAAGTTTAGGGGCTTCTTTAGGTCAAATTTCTAAGAGCTATTAATCCCTATCAAAGGAAAATCTGAGTACATGACTATACCTTGAGAACCTTTCTGCAAACAAGTAGTTACAACCTTGGATCAAGAAAATCAATCTTTGGAAAATCAAGATGATAATCTTTATGTTGGGGTTATTAAGGTTGAGTGTAGTGAACATGTTGAAAATGACTATGTGAGTGGAATTACAAAAATAAATCTTGTCTCTCATGTAGATTCCACCCAATCCTATCAAATTTCTAGAGAATGTAAAGAAATCTATGGCGACATCTTGCCTTATCAACAAAACGATGGATGTCATCTAAGTGATCCACCACCTTTAGGGGAAGATAAAGATGTAAATAAAAAGCTACCTTTTAAAATAGTTCAAGGTGTGCTAAATTTTAATGACACATCCATGGAACATGCTCCTAGAAAGGCTATATTTGATAACCCCCCAAGACCTAGACCTACCATTGAAACTTATATTAAAGAAAAACTTGATAGAAAACGAATGAGTGAGTTAGGATTAGGTCTTGATTTTTGTAATCTTAAGCATTGACAATATCTTGATAGGAAGTACATTGGTGAAGACTTTAAGATAGAAGACCTAGTCTCAGAACAAGGTAGAACATTTGACCAAGAAAATCTTCAAAATAAGTTCTCTCCTATGTAGTCAGGCCCATTTCGAATTAAAGATGTCATTGGCTCCAATGTGTACAAGGTTGCTGATGTGCAAGGACATAAGTTATGTAGAAATTTTAATGCATTCCATCCAAAGCATTTCTACTCAGGTGCCCCATGTGGACACATAGTAGATTCTTAGTTGCATTTTTTTCTTCCTCTTTGTCATGCATTTCATTTGTATATAGTTGCATTTGAATATTTTCTTTACATTTCAATCATTTCTTTCTTGGCATATTGTTTTGATTTTTTCTTTGCATATGATTTTAGTAATCATTATGATCTTTTGAGTTACTAGGTGTTGGGTCATCAAAGCACCTTTGGAAAATAATGTGAGTATAATCCTTTATATAATATTTCCTACTACTATTACATAAAATATCTTTTATACTATATATTTCAATAATGCTTTGATTCTTCCTAGTCTTTTTCAAGGTTTTAGTTTCTATAGTTATGTTGGATTATGGAGCATGAGATTTGTGCTAACTTATCATGTAATCATCATGATCATGTGAGTGTAGGATTAGTGATGTTGGAGAATGGTTAGCCATAATCACTAGGTAACCTTGGAAAATCCCACTTTCCCTCTCATAAGCCCTAGCCCTCAAGTGTGATGACCCATGGTTACCCTATGAACAATAGGGTGAAGTGTGTTCATTCTCACTTGAGAACCCTTAGCCACCTAGGAGACCTACTATGATGCTATGAAATTGTAATTAAAGGCACATACACGAGGGTTTAAGTACACCATGGGTAAAGTTTCCTAAAAAAAAAAAAGAATGAGAACCTTGTTCACTGGGTGTACAGCTAATCAGCCAGACTCATGTTGGAATTCCTACCTTAAGAATGAAGTACACCATGGGCAAAGTTTCCTCCAAAAAAAAAGGAATGAGGACCATGTTCATTGGTAATGTAATAAGTTCTTAAGTGTGATGGGGTTTGGCAGCTATCCTCACCCTAACCTCCATTTCCCATTTTGAGAAAAAAAAAGTTGCAAGGAAAAATCTGAAAGTTGTGACTATCCACAATCTAATATGAGCTTGTCCTCCTCATTAAGTTTAGTATGGGTCTTGTGCTCAAAGTAGTCCACATGTTTTTGTCTTTTACTTTGTAAGAAGATTGGGAAAGAAATCATAATTATATTTTAATTATATATAATTATATGTAGTTAAGATGATAAAATTATATATTTAGAGTTTGATTAAATAAGATGGTGTGGTTTGGGTGACCCATGTTTAGTTCTCTTTTGATTATATAGTTATTTTAATCATGTTTAGGTTAATATAGTCTCCTTTGAAGTTTCCATGTCCTTGTTTTGTGATATTTGTGATTTCCTACCTATTGCATCATTTTAAAGTTTCTATGGTCTTGTTCCTTGCACTGGCATGCAATTAAAAGTTTGGGGGCTAAGTGTTGATGTCAACAGTCCCATGCTCTCATGGGGCCATGATTATCAATGTCTCTATCTCTCTTTTTTAATCACCATAATAAAAATCATGCAAGTAGTGGGCGTTTAAACTATTAAGTTACAATCATTAATAATAGCGGTTACAATTATTAATGGTGGTGGAACCAATTATTAATGGTTGTAGTTACAATTATTAATAATGATAGTTACAATTAATAATGGTGGCGGTTACAATTATTAATGATGACGGTTACAATCATTAATAGTGGTAGTTGTTGATGATGACAATTACAATTATTAATGGTGGTGGAACAATCATTCATGATGATAGTTACAATCATTAATAGGGGCAGTTGTTGATGATGACAATTACAATTATTAGTGGTGGCAGAACAATCATTCATGATGATAGTTACAATTATTAATAATGGAAATTAAAATTATTAATAATGGTAGTTATGGTCATTAATGGCAGACATTTCAGAAGTTATGGACATAGTGGGCACTTAAATTAGAGTACATAGCCATCATTATGCAAGGTCGCAGCAACTATAAATTGGAGTCTAGAGGGGGGCCTCGGAGGAGGGGGGAGGAGAGGTCCCAAAATAGGCTTTGGCTATTACTCTGAAGGGGGCAGCTTCCTCTC
Source organism: Gnetum montanum (assembly GCA_015680685.1). Taxonomy (NCBI): domain Eukaryota; kingdom Viridiplantae; phylum Streptophyta; class Gnetopsida; order Gnetales; family Gnetaceae; genus Gnetum; species Gnetum montanum. The sequence goes on along the minus strand of MNCI01024484.1, from coordinate 38,349 downwards.
CACTAAGCAATCATTTCCTTCTCTTATTTTCTTTTTCATAGGCTTGTAGTTGATCTTTGAGGAGGGTCCAACGCAGGAGCTAGTGGTTCAAAATTACGATCCTTGTGGGTCTTCTTGGTGATGGAAATAGCTTGTCATGATGGTGCAGACATGGGTGGACGATCTTCCTCTCTGCGATGGTGCACAATGAAGGTAAACGATGGTAGGCTTTGAGAATTACAGTTGCTACCCTATGTGGATTGCAGTGGGCATTCTCTCTCTCTCTTTATCTCTCTCTCCCTTTCTCATGGCGATCACAGCCTTCGTGCCCAGCAGTGGATACTGTTGGTATTTGTGGACTAGCAACGTCAGCGGGATCAAGGAAAATTCAGTTCTTTTAATTACTTATTACATTGAAGATAATTATTTAATTTAAATTGTAGATTTCTTTATATCTTATTTCCAAAAGGCCATGTAGCCCTCTCCAGCTGAGACTATTCCTGTGTTTCTGTACCCATACAGGAGGCACCCTAGGCAATAGTCTCCTAAAACGAGTTTTCTTTCCCGGTGTTGGTGTGACCAAAATTTATGCATCAACACCCCCAAGCTTACTTTTTAGCATTTAAGATATTTCATGTACCATAAGGTGGTGGTTTGTAAGCATATCTAGGAAAAGAATGCAATTTGATACAACTTTGTTACGTTCAAATAGTTATATAAATAAACTTAGCCAAGATATATAATTGAATTGATGCATTTCAATATAAGTTAGAAGTTAAAGTTTCAAATCTCTTTATTTTTACCTATTAGTATAAACATATACTTAAAAATTTTCACAAATTCAAACCTTAGAGATGGAACATGCTATCTCCATGATGCATGTATACGAGACATGACATGTAAGGGAATCAAAGGGTAATGGAGATATTTCCATTTTATTGAGCAAAGAGAATTGAGTAACCACCATATTCGAAATATAATTTAGAAATGTTTGAAAAAGAAATTTAGTGATCCGTAAAAAATTAAGAAAGGCACATGTTGAAGGAGGGAAAAAAATTAAGACCAAAAACATCTATATTTAGAAACAATACCAAAAACTTGGAATTTAAACTTTTTTCCACCGTTCCATGTTCCTTATTCATCTAAAACCCTCAATCCACTAAAATTCTTCAACATCCAGGAGAAGAGTAGTGAATTAGCCACACAGAGATTGGCGATAGAGCTCAAACATAAAATTTCAAGATTTTTTCAAACAAGTAGTAAGATCTGAATCAGAATAAAAAATTCATTTCCTTGCAAAGAAGCCAAGCCAAGCAACGATGCCTCCTCTATTTCAGGGAAAGAAAAGGAGCAAAGTTGAATCTACTCTAAGTCCAGGTCTTGTTCGAGGAAATAAAAGGAGTAGAGCTGATTTAGTCGAAGTCTAGATCCGCAATTACAGTTGGATGACAATGATGTTATTGTGTTGGATGATGCTCCTGCTGGGTGAGCATCCTCGCTAGTGAAGTGGATGGATGTATATGTGATGGATTCAAACATGGATTCTTCCCGTGTCCTGCATGTGCCCGATTGTGGTATGTATGTTGTATACCTGATATTTCTGATTTTGGCCAATTAACTTTGAATGTGAAACTATAGTAGTAATTTTAACAATTTTGATGAGATTGAATTTTTTTGATGATGTAAGACTACGGTGAGGCTGAGAAATTACAGAACTTGAAAGATGAGTTGGCTTGTGTGATTTGTCTAGATCTGTGCTATGACCCTTGCACCCTATCTTGTTCTCTGAAAACCTTGCCTAAGTGATTTTACCACAGCCTTCGACAATGAATGCCCTAAGTGTGATGTAGAGTTTAGTTTAAGTAGTTAGGGCTTCTGGTTAATACTATGTTTTGAACTATCATTCACCTCTTGTTTGTGGATGAATGTGCTGAGAAAAAAAGCAGAATTGTTTGGACAAGAGGGTTCCTTCCAGTGGGACATCATTAATGCGTTCCCAAAACCATTGCTTTTCTACTCCAACTAGGTTTGGAATATCATTCAACTCTTGTTTTCCGATCAATGTGTTGGCAAAAAAAAGAGAATTATTTGAAGAAGAGGGTTGTAATCAAGACATGTAGAATCATATTGCATTCTATTAATGTGGCACTTGTAGAGTAACTAATAAAAAAATTTAATTTAAAAATGTATCAAAATTTCTCTTTATACTTGTAAAAAGGTTTATACCTTTTTGATTTGGAGAGTATGTAAGTGTGAATTTTGCACATCTCTAACAGTCCTCTTTACCAATTGATATGAAAGAAGCATGTGACATTATTTAAAGCATTTTGTTTCAACAAGTAAAAATAAGATTTTATTAATAATCAAAATTATGTTAGGAGAACATTCAGGGAGTTTTTGCAAAACACTCATTGAATTAAGGGACAAATATTTAAAAATAAAGTAAATCTTTTTTTCCAAAATTCATTGATAGGCTTTTTCACTCTTTCATATGTGTTCTCTAACTTGGAAGATCCAACACAGAAGGTGGACTATGATAAAATGTGGTTCTTCACACTCTTTCCATGATTGTATACCTTTTTTTGAATGATTTATTTTATTGTTGTTGACTAAGGGAGTTCTACCACTTGCACCTCTCTTATTGGATGCCTATGTGAATTCTTGATTGGATAACAAAGACTTTTTTTGCCACTGTTATAGGGTGAAATGATTCTTTCTTTGTTGGAAAGTTGAGGTGAGGCAGTGAACAAGAAGCTTAGTGTAAAACAAGGTTCATGCATCTCTCTCTTGTTATTTACATTTTTGTTTCTAAAATATCTCATTCATAGACCATGAACTACATTTAAAATTACACTATTCATGATTAAATCATGTTTAAAATGAATAGTTCAAATTTCCATTGCAACTATGCATGCCTGTAATTTAAATTATGAACATAGCCCTTACATATGTAGATCATAAGTGATGAGTGGCGAGGTACCCGTACACTCAACCATACGAAACAAGTGTAGCACGCGTGATCCAGTCGAACTCCGTAGACTAAATGCCTAAATGCCCAATGGAACACTTGGGGTTAATCATTCGTTGTCTTCCCAGACTTACTTGTTGTTGTCATGGTGTATGGTTAAGTAAGTTCGAGGTATATGATTTTTATGGTATTTTATGATTTTTCTCCTATGCTCTGAGGTGAAGGGTTGAGAAAGCTAACTAACTCCAACTAAGGACCTAAGTCTAAATTAACTAGCGTCAGCATCTGTTCCCACTTACCGTACACACCCTGAACCGATGCAACTGTGGCTACCAAATGCTAATCATTACTAGGATCACCACATGTCATGCACATGCTCGAAGTGATCATACTGAGGCACCTAACTAGCCTAAGTGTGATAAGCAACCTATTCCTTGACTAGCCGTACACACTCGTAGGTGCTCGTAGCCAAGTCGTACTTATCCCACATTCTAGGAGTGAAGGGTAAGAGGACCTAACTAGCCTAAGTGTGATGATCAACCGATTCCTTGACTAGCCATACACACTGGGACTACCATTGGGATTACCAAGCATAGATCCTGAAATACACTACTAGGTTACCAAGTAGTCACAATGCTCGTAATCAAGTCGTACTCATAACGCATGCGACGAGCAACCGATTCCTTGACTAGCCGTACACATCTATAGATGCTCGTAATCAAGTCGTACTCGTATGCAATAACAACATGTAATAAATAACAAATAATAAATCATATCCATGCATTGCAAGGTTTATCAAATCAAGTTCATCTTTATTGCCGTACACAACTTGTGTTCAGGTACAATGTTTCTCGAATAAAGAGTCGTTCACTCTAGGACTTCTCCTACGGGCACATGGGAAATTAATCTAACTCTGGAGTGATCAAACTACCAAAGCTTCACTACTTCTAGCCAGGATGGAAAATGAGAGGAGTGTTGCCTCTTATTTATAGATTTGGTGGTAGACCGCGATATTGCATACGCGATATCACAGGGGACGACGTGATATCGTGGCAGCTGCGATATCGCATCTCATCATACCCCCATGACTGAATGAAGACTCGTCCTCGAGTTCCTTACAATAATATCGGGAAGGTATGGAATTATTGAGGGGAATGGAACTAATGGGATGACATGTGAACGGATCATTATTACAAGACTTGACAAAACTGGTGTTCATGACAAAAAGGGTGAACACCTTATTACAATGACATCAGGCCTTTGTTGGTAGCTTTAGAGAAAGAGAGAGATAGAAAGAAGTGTTGCTACTGCCAACACCAAGATTCTGCTTTCATTGTCCATCCATAAGTGCACCATCGATCTTGCTCCTTGCATAGCTACTTTAGCATTGCTCCATTCCAAGTGTTTGCTCCAGATCCATTCCATTGTTGTATGATTGCCATCTTCACACACAAGACAATCATATATTAGCAAGGGTAATTGAATCATTAAGTAATTAATACCTTGCTTCAGTGTAGGTCCATTGGCTAGGTTGTGGTATGGCTAATATGGGTCGGGAGATGTAGTAATGATGACTACCAAAGGAGTAGGGGTTAGGAAGAAAATAAAAAATTTCGGGGCTAAGAGAAAATTGAAAAAAGTGGGCCCCATACCTCCATGACTAATCGTAAACCTCTGGTAGCATTAGAATGGAGAAAGAAAAGGAATAACAAAGATAGATAAAAAAAAGGGACAATAGAAAACATCAGTGAATTGGATGTCAAGATGGAAATGAACAAAATAATAATTAATTGCAAAATGTTAAGGAAAAGAAGTTAAATAATGCTCCAAATAGGAGTGTCAATGGGTCCTCCCCAAAGCAGGCTCATGTCCTTAATGCCCTGATAGACCCACATTCAAAGAGTCCGTAGGCTCTGGGAATGTCTTTTGGAACAAGAGTTAAAGTCTTAACCGCTAGAATTTACCAAAAAGAAAACAATGCATCAACCAAAATATATACACTAATGATACAACCGGTAATAAGGTGAACAATTGAGAGAAGGATGGAGAAGAGAGAAGAGAATAGAATGAAATCTCAAGAACAAGGTGGTGTATAGCCCCTTGTGTGTTTTATGATTAATGTGACTTGGCAAGTCTCATTCCAACTTTGGCCTCAAACCAACCACTTCCAGTGACTTCACATCAATGCATTTGGTTAAACCATCCACATGGATAATGAGGATGCATCTTCAAAGAGCCACCACCATTCCGATGAAACAAAGGACAGAATGGGAAGCGAGAAGGGCCTTAGTTGGAGGGAACACTTTTGGTTCCATAACCAGTGCATGTAGCCAAAATTTTATTTTGTCTAAGGGGTGTGCTTTGAATTCTCACTTTCTTTGATATTTTTTTTGTGTTTTTTGTTTTTATGCATGAGAACCACACCATGCAAAGACTTCTTATTTTTATTGTCTTAGCTTCCGATAATTGGGTAACATCGGAATAGTAAGAAAACTCAAGAAGGGAAAATCCAAGCATCCAAGAGAATGACCAACACAAAAACATCAAGTTCCCTTGAAGTCATACCATTTGCAATCCTTGAGTCTTTCCTTAGTTTGAGAAATACCCAGTCATCGATTCGTTAAAGTTCTTATTAGAAGGGAACTGTACATTTCCAAGCCAAGAGAAACCATAGAAATTGGTGGATGGATGGATGAAGTGATCTCATTGCCTGCCATATCAAAAGAAACATACCTTACTATCAACATTGTAACTTAAAGGTAAAAACCAAACATTAGCAATCAATATGAAAATAGTTCATACCATCATTTCGACCACTTATTATGGGACAAACTTACATGGTGGATACACACACACACACTCACACAAAAAGTGGAAAAGTATAACGATGATGTAAAAAAAACTAAAAAAGTTAAAGAAAGTTGTAAAACAAAAATTAGAAAAGTGAAACAAATTTGTAAAACAAAAACATTGTAAAACAAAAATGTGTGAATAAAAAAATGTTGTAAAACAAAAACTTAAAAGAACTAAGGGCCCCATATGATCAGCATAGGTGGTCGTCTCCCCCATGACTGAGTTGTAAGGGGGAGATCCGAAATAATGAATGTCTGTTTGAATTTCTTTGGAGTGCCCAACTTCTCCCAATTGATGATCTTAGATTCAGGGGTGGAAGTTGGCGATGCTTATGTTCCAATGTATATATGCTTTCATTGTTAGCATGAGTTTTCTCAGTTCATTCCATGCATGTTTTTCTACTCCTACAAGTAGCTGTCAACCATGGGGTGTCTACTACTTCTTGTGTGGTTGCTACATATAGGCATCTTTGTTGCAATGTTTCAAGGGCACACCTACTGCATGGAGGAGATGAGCATCCCTCCATGTCATCACCTGATGAATCACTATATGTGATGCATGGAACTTTTTTCTTCTCTATCGTTCCACATATATTTACCTTAGAGATTTCCAAGGAAAGATCGCGGATCCTATGGGAAGTCCCCTTCATTGTTGTTAACTTCAATCACCAGAAAATCAGCTGGATAGGACCAACCACACACAGTGGTAATAACGTCCTCCACCAATCCCAAGGGAATGGTGATGGACTGGTCTGCCAGCTCTAGTTGAATGTTGCTCTTCTTAAGTTGGGGTAGGTTCTAGGTGTAATACATCTTTCTTGAAATTAAGTTGACTCTAAAACCTGAGTCAAGAAGAGCCCTATGTGGTTCATTTCCAATGATCTGTAAATAGATTAAGGGACTTCCAGGGTTAGTTAGTTGCTTAGGAAGGTGGCCTACCTTGATCTAGTTAGTTACGGTATGCGTTAACATAACTATATGCGTTACTCCCTAGACTGAAGGGTGCTCCAAAGTGTCAGATGGTGAAGGATTGTACATGGTCTCAACTACTTGTTGTTGCGAGAGTTTGTTTGGCCTTTTGGTTCTGAAGTAAGGTCTTCTCTTTTTATAGTTGTAAGAACCAGTAACAGGTTGAATGTTTATAGCTCTCGCAGCGTGATATTGCTACGGTTGAGGAGGAAGTTCCCCTTGCATTGTTGGAGCAGGAGGTGTTACAGGAACTACTTAAGGTGGAAGAGGTGTGGATGGATTAGGAGGATGGTGTGGGTATGGAGTGTCTCTCAGAGGAGAAGGAGTCCTTCTGAAGTCCTCCCAAACTTGGTAGTGACGGTTGGGGGTTGTGTGACCCATAGAGTCACTTGGAGAAATTGGCTACTACACATAATATCCATAAGGATCAGGCTATCGGTAAGGGTACTATTATTTCAGCGATGGCATCCCCCATGACTGTGGGTATTGCCATTGCTGATGTTGTCTGATGGGCTGTGGTGGAGTTCCACTTGGATAATATGTTAGTGGTTGGTGGAACTGCCTTGGGTTACCTTGTGGATAAGGTAACCTTCAGGGTTTTTCCATTGATTGAGTCTTGGATTTAGTGCATACACCCCAGACTCCTGTAGATGTGAGATAATGGGACAACATCCCTTAGGATGGTCATAGTAGCAGACCTCACATCCACCATCATCGTCTGTGTCAGAATCTACAGCCACATCGGAGTTAGTGATTTTTCCCTTACCCTTGTTATGTGCAGGGCTTAAATCTCTCCACTTTTTCTTACCTTTGTCACTACTTTGCTCTACCTTAGACTCTTCTACAATTTTTAAGACGGTTTCAATTTTAGAGTCTAAGGAACTTCATACATCATCTACCTTAGCCGCTATTTTTGTTGTTAATTTTTGAATCGGCAAGGTTTTCCGGTTCACCAACTCTTCAATTGGTGACTCATCCTCTTCATCACAAAATTTCACTCCCTTCCTTCGAAGGGAGGGATCACGATTGTATTCCTCCAGACTTTCCTTTTTTTATAGCTCACCTTCTTCATTTTCTACTTGCTCCAACAAAATTTGCACTTCATGGGCTCAAGTTGTGACAACCTCCCTTGGGCATAAGTTCCAAGGGTTCATCTTGTTTCATGCCTTTGCCCATCCACAATGTGGCGAAGTTGATCCTACTATACGTACCCATGGCCTGGGCAACAATGTAACAATGTGTAGTAGTGGGCCATGGTAGCATCCAAGGGTTCGTGATGACCTTGCCTGTAGCCTTGGATTTGCTTACGTAAATTGGACACTCTGGAGTATATTTGATACTTTTCGTTGAATAGTTCTAGCATCGTACTCCACCTCTTGATGGTTTCTGATTCTAAGGACTGGTACCAGCCCTTTGCTTCTCTGGTGAGTGTCCTTGGGAATAACTTAAGTTTCTACCACTCACTATCTATATTTTGCAAGGCACAGGCATCATGGAATGCCTGCAAATGATTTTGCGAATCAGCATTGTATCCCCCTTCAAATCATGGGATGTTGTTCATGTCTAATCGCTTAATCCGACTATCCTTTAAATGCCTTGTCGGAATCCTAACTGCCTCTGTTATGTCAAGAATACTTTGGGTTGTAAGTAGGGGTTCATCATGATCGTCTCTTTTATGATGTCTGTGATGTCTGCGTTGTTCCCTACTCTCCCTACGTCCTTACCCTTGTCCTCTCTCTCGAGTTTCACATCAAGGTATTTCATCTCTTTTACTTTTATCCTCACCTTTATGTTCATGGTGGCTACACCCAGATGTAGAAGGAGAGGGTGAGTGATGTGAAGAAGGGGAAGAAGAAGGGGAACCATCACCACGATGATGTATCTTGCCTTCTCTTCGGCTGCTACGGCCTCGATCGTGGTGACGATCAAAGTGCCCATCCTTAGCATAAGTGGTTGTTCCCTTTGTGAATAGTTGGTGTTCATGAGCATCAGAACCAGGGATATGGATCGTTGATCTTATGTTCTAATACCCTTCCTCCCCACCATCGTTAGGAGGGGGAACATTGTTTGTTAAAGAACCCATGATAAAGGGTTCCTCATCTCCTATTTTGCTAAGGACGTGCGAGACGTTACCCTTCAGAAAAGTATGTTGACTCTCTTGCCTGAAATCTCTCATATGTTGGGCATCTGTGGGGTAATAATCCCTCATGTCAAGATCATCCAGAACGTATTTAGTGTAATGTTCTTGCATGCCAATCTATATCAAGGCATGGAAAAGCATATGAGAGATTGATCGATCTGGGGGTAACACAATGTTACCTTGCAAATCTCTCCACTGCAACTGTTCATCTTGATGGAGAACAAAAGTAAAATTGGGAATATACTCATCGGGATGAGTATATGTCATCTTATATTGTTTAGGACTTGGCTGATTTTGGTTATGTTTTTTATGTTGCCAATTGTCTCATGTATGATCCTTAGGTGGTGAGTTTCTCTTATGAGAAGAAGGCATTTTTATTGGTGTGCTAATTTCACCGTTATATATAAATTTTATTTTGATTAACCCAAAGGTTCGTTAAGGCTCACAATGATGTGAGTGATATCCCTTATGTTCTANCCCCATGGAACACTTGGGGTTAATCATTTGTTGTCTTCCCAGACTTACATGTTGTTGTCACAGTGTATGGTTAAGTAAGTCCAAGGTATATGATTTTTATGGTCTTTTATGATTTTTCTCCTATGCTATGAGGTGAAGGGTTGAGAAAGCTAACTAACTCTAACTAAGGACCTAAGTCTAAATTAACTAGCATCAGCATCTGTTCCCACTTACTATACACACCATGAACCAATGCAACTGTGGCTACCAAACGCTAATCATTACTGGGATCACCACATGTAATTCATGTGCTTGAAGTGGTCGTACTGAGGCACCTAACTAGCCTAGGCATGATAAGCAGCCAATTCCTTGACTAGCCGTACACACCCGTAGGTGCTTGTAGCCAAGTCGTACTTATCCCACGTTTTAGGAGTGAAGGGGGAGAGGACCTAACTAGCCTAACTGCAATGAGTAGCCGATTCCTTAGCTAGCCTCACACACTGAGACTACCATTGGGATTACCAAGCGTAGATCCTAGAATATGCCACTGGGTTACCAAGTAGTCACAATGCTCGTAATCAAGTCGTACTCATAACGCATGTGACGAGCAGCCGATTCCTTGACTAGCCGTACACATCCGTAGATGCTTGTAATCAAGTTGTACTTGTACGCACTAACAACATGTAATAAATAACAAATAATAAATCATATCCATGCACTGCAAGTTTTATCCAATCAAGTTTATCTTTATTTCTGTACACAACTTGTGTTCAGGTACAATGTTGCTTGAATAAAGAGCCGTTCACTCTAGGACTCCTACTGTGGGCACATGGGAAATTAATCGAACTCTGGAGTGATCAAACTGCCAAAGCTTTACTACTTCTAGCCAGGATGAAAAATGAGGGGAGTACCACCTCTTATTTATAGATTTGGCGGTAGACTGTGATATTGCGTATGCAATATCGTAGGGGATGACGTGATATCACGGCTTGTGCATATCACATCTCATCAATAAGGAATCGATTTTTCCTCAGAATGGTGTGGTGCTCCTCCTGTTCACCTTTTGAAGATAGTGAAATAAATCAAAATCAAAAGAAAGATCCATTCAATTTGTGTATTTAGAGTATGAAATGAGAAATGATTTCAAGTATTGAGAAAAGAAAAGAAATGATATGATAAATGAAAATTCTTAAGAATGTTGCTTAGATAAAATGAAATCAAAATAAGAATAAAGGTTGATCAAGTGAAGTCAAAATAAGAAATGAGAGAAGATTAGATATAACATATGCATATTTGAAAGAAGTCAAATGAAATGTTTGTACTTAAGACTAACATGATAACCAACCCTAGCAGCCAGACTAATTGATAAATATATATATACACACACACACATAATATAAAATCAATCTAATTTTGTTTCCAAAAATTTCAATTGTTAAAATTCAAATTGTGTAATAATGTTTTTGGAATTTGTTTTCCCAACTTGGTAACATGGACATATTATGATCAAACTACCTATCATCTCTACTTATCCATTTATTTTGATCATAATTTTTATCAGTGTATTGTTATCAAGAAAACACTCTTTTGTTGGTTATTTATATTTATGTTTACAATTTTCATTCTATATCCCTTGCTATGTATTATAATATGTTATAAAGTGGATATTTTATGCTAAACTTTGTTACTGTTACTATACCTGACTATTATCTCCCTTTGAAAGCTTTTATCAAATCCTGGTTTATGGAACCCTCCTATTTACCATCATTTTCTTTGTGGTAGTGCCATTAAAAACATTATATTTTTTTTATCAACTTAGACACAAAGCTACAATGCTTCTATGCATGTAATATGCTTAGCAAATCATTATAGCAACTATCAACTAAAAATATGTTGATTTTATTTGCTAGGATGATTGAACTGGATTGACCACAAGCTCATGTTTACTTCTAACAATGTTACTTTTGTCTTCCATGAAAAGCTCATGTGTCTTTTTGTAAAAGGATTAAGTTGAAGAGTTATGGACCTCCACTGCTTGCATTATTTTATTAAAAGTAACATAAAATAATCAAGTTGTAAAAGGATTGAGGTATACAAAATTGTAGACCTCCATTACTTGCATTTTTTTATTAAAAGAAACATAAAATGATCAAGTAGAAAATTCCATTGAAGCTTTCATTTAAATTTTCTTTTTTAAAATATATTTTACCATTTAGAAAATTAATTTTTTAGTTTATCATATTTTCCCATTTGTTAACATTAACAAAACTCTTAGACTTGAAGTTGAAGAGCCATGCTACCCTTGATATTTTTATTAATTTGATCCTGATCTATTACCCATCAAAATATGAAGGGTTGTCTCAAAAGCCAGCAAGACTATCATTTCTCCCACCTTTCAAGTTTAGTGATCGCTAGGATGAACAATGTTTTTTGTTTTTTTAAATTTGAATGCATATTTAGCCCATGTGAGATCAGGCACAAAGTGCTTAGAACCACTTCTCTTTGTCTAGTCCATGTTGGAAAATGGAATACCAGTATTCATGTACCCTAGCCTGATTCAAATATATTTGAATAATTCTGAAGATGATATGATTATTCATAGGTGTAAGCTTACATTAAGCAAGGATCAACCAACTTCACCTGTGTGGATCATTATCATAGTGCTTAAGGTAGAAAATATGTTATATGGTATTGAAATTGTGAAATTGAAATTCAACCCATTTTAAACTCCATTTGAAACCCCTCGAATGTATTGAAACATGTCAACTTCAACCATTTTTTTACATAATGCTTGTGTACCTCATTGTCAACCTATTAGGATTCAACCTATCATGTGTAGAATTGCAGAGTTCTCTATTCAACCATCAATTTTGGAAAGTATTATTTTAATTGCATTTGCCAGGATGGTTTGTGGTTTACCTATTCAATAGCTCCAATGGAGCATGTAAAATTACTCTTAACAAGATTGCACCAGTCCTTTGTTATCATTTGCAACAAAACAAAGAACTTATCTAAGGTTTGATGCTAGCATAAAAACTTTTGCAATGTTGGATATTAACCCTTGGCAAATAGGTAAAAAACTGTATTAATATGCTTTTCTCCACTACAAATATGGGGTAGTGCGACAACATAGGAAAGTTAATTGATCTTTAGTACGTAGAAAAAATAGGACATTTATGACCCAATGAGAAAACAATATTAAAAATTGGAAAATTGAATAGTGAGAATATAAGGGATTAAATTTAATGGTACTTGTCTCAATGGACAATTATACAAGTCACAAATTTGGAACTAGATAATGTACTGAACATGAAGGGCTGAAACAATAAACTAATCACCATGGAATTATCTCACCCTTCTCTCCCAATAGACCTAGACTTTTAAGTTTTCATTCTTGGTAGTATTCCAAATCTCGAAGTCCCTGTATATATTTTTCAAAAATGTTTTTAAGGTTATACAAAACCTTATTTTCACCTAATCTTGTCATGATGGCTATCTCTTTTCTTGAATCCATATGGTCGTCTAGTAAAGCTTCATCTTGTCCATGGAAATTAAAAAACATTTTTAAAATACATGAAACCCATCCATATAGATCTACTTCCTATACATTAAATTCTACTCACTTCAGCTATTCTAGTTGCATAACCAAAGAGAGTTGATTGACATCCATCCAAAATGACTTTATAAATAGCTTCCTCATTCTCCTAGATGACTGGCAAACTTAAATGTCCCCATACTAAACTTCTGAACAATGGATCTAAGATAAAAGCATCAACACCTCCAAGAGTAGCAAGATGAAGGTAGGTAAACAAAGATTCAAGTAGTTCCTGCCCTGAGTTATATCAAAATATGCAGTGGTTTCCATGTCATTGAACTCAATAATGTCCAATTTGTCAGCAAAAAATGGGTCTGATTCTGAAATTTCCAGTGTTAATGTAAAGACATCTCTATTGAGACCAACTGTGTTGTTTCTCTCTACAATACCATAGTCCAATGCTAGCTGGGCATTAGTTTTGGAGCTTCCATATTGCATCATTACCTGTGAAAATAACCAATCTGATTTCTTACAACATTCCATGTTGACTTGAGGCAGCAAAGATGTATAGAACCCAAAATCAGCCAATGCACAAAGAAATTCATTAGTGACCTAAAGAAAAGAAACTTGGGTGAAATTGAATATGATAAAAATCTAGGTATTTGAAGATAAGGATAAAATATTTCACAGATAAGAGATACAAAGCTTTTGTTTAAATTAAATTGCCTCAATATGCCATGAAACATTTTCAAGTGTTTTTAAATTTTTGGTCTTTAGTGTGATAGATAGGATAAGGCTATTTGGAATTCTGGATGATGATAAGCTTTAAATAACATTTATGTTACCAAGAACACTTGGTAAGTTCTGAATGGTGTTTTCAAAGCTCATAGCATGTATTTTTACTGTGCAATACATAGAGAGGATCTATGAATGCAATAGAAATTCAGTTTCACTTTCAGTTTTATATTACCTACTGGCCAAGTTTGAAATTAGTTGGGACTCTCATAGCTAATACTTCTAGGCCACACACTTTTTCTTTCCAAGCTCGGCTGCTCTTTTTGGATACTGGGGCAATGGTTCACTTAATTAAAGCATCATGTATTAGCTATGGAGGTATTTTGAATTACAAATTCAAAATCTGAAATTGCAATATGAATGTTGAAGAATTACTTAAATTTAGAATACTTCAAAAAGACTTTCAAAGTTAAAAGAGAAATCATACAAGATCTGCAAATGGTACCAAAGAGAGACTTTCTCCTGTAAGAGGAGGAAATGTTCTTGACCTCAATATGCCAAAGGCCCACAAAAGATCTGCTTCAGTGATACTGATATCAAAGAGATTATGGATGGGGATAATTACTTCTTCCTACAACTTACTGAACTCATTTTCAACATAATTCTTGTAGCCCATTGTGGTGCTTAGTAGCTGAGTTCTTGTATTTCAGCAATCCAATATAAACATGGGAAAATTATATTTAAAAAGAAGAAAGGAAAAAAAATGAGAAAAACATGCATCATAATTTAATATTTCATAT
>MNCI01024482.1:262385-294601 GCA_015680685.1 Gnetum montanum | reverse complement strand
TTTGGTATTTATCATTGAATAGTTCTAACATCGTACTCCACCTATGAATGGATTCTAGTTCTAAGGACTAGTACCAGATTTCAGCTTCTTTTATTAGTGTTCGTGGGAACAACTTAAGCTTTTGCCACTCGTTTTCTATGTTTTGCAAGGCACACGCATCATGAAATGCTTGTAAGTAATTTTGAGGATCAGTGTTATATCCCCCTTCAAATCGCAGGATGTTATTCATATCTAGCCTCTTGATCCTACTATCTTTTTGGTGCCTTGTTGGAACTCTTACAACCTCAATTATATCTAGCATGCTTTGCGTGGCGAGTAGGGGTTCATCATGATGATCTTGTTCGTAGCATTTATGGTGTCTACGCGGTTCCCTACTCTCCCTTCTTCTATGGTGTGATTCCCTATAGTGCTCTCGTCCTTCGTCTTGGTTGTCTTGTCTGTGACTTCCACTTTGTTTACCCTTATCCTGACGATCTGTTTCTCTATGGTTGTGTCCAGACACGGAAGGAGAGGGTGAAGGTGACGATGAAGGTGAAGAAGAAGGAGAACCACCACCATGACGGTGTTTACTACCTTCTCTTCGGTGGTCTCTGCCTCGATTGCGATTGTGATTAGAATGTCCACCTTTGTCATGTGCCTTTGTTCCTTTTTCGGACTCTTTGTGTCCGTTGGTATCAACACCTGGGTTATGAATAGTAGAATGAAGGTTCTGATACACAACCCCTTGGCCAAAGTCAAAGGGAGGAACATTGTTATGTGGGTGACTGCCTAAGGTAGGTTCATCACCCTCAATTTCACTTAAAACATGTGGGGCATCCTTAGACCATTTTCCCTTGAAGGACTTATGGTGTCTCTCTTGTTGCAAGTCCCTTTGACGTTGCGCTTTGGTAGGAAAATAGTCTCTCAAATCATGGTCTTGCGCAATGTACTCTGCATGTAAGTGTTACATGCCTATTCGTGTGAGAGCATGAAGAAGCATACTTGGGATTGAATAGTCGGGGAGGTAACACTATGTTACCTTCCAAATCACGCCAACACAGCTGTTCGTCTTGGTGGAGAATAAATGTGAAGTCAAGTATATATTCATCGGGATGAATATATACCACATGAAATTGTTGAGGAACTGGCAGGTCAACGTCGTGTGTATTTTGCCAACAATTGCTTCTTGTGTTAGTCCTAGGTGGTGAAGTGCTCTTGTGCGAAGAAGAAGACATCTTGTCTTTTTCAGTGTGCAATGTACTAGTATCATTTTCTTAACCAACCCTAAGGGTTTGTTCCAACGATGTGAATGATTTCCTAAGTTCTACTTAGCGCACAAACAACTAAGTCCTCGGCAACAGCGCCAATGATGAGCAGCGAGGTACCCCTACGCTCAACCATACAAATACAAGCGTTTCACGCATGATTCAGTCGAATTTCAAGGACTAAGTGCCTATGCGCCTTCGTGGAACAATAACGGGTTGATTAATCGTTGTCTTCCCAAACTTACTTGTATGTCACAGTTGTATGGTTAAGTAAGCTTGAGTTATATGCTTTTTATGTGTTTTATATCCTGCGCTAACAGGGAGGGGAGAGAGAAGTAACTAAGTAACTAATCTAATTTAACAATTCATTAACTAAGTTCTAAGTACTCCTAACACCAATATCTGTTCCCACTTGCCGTACACATCTTGAACAAGTGCAACGTTGCTGGGATTACCAAACGCTAATTATTACTAGGTTACCAAGTGCTACACGCATGCTCGAAGCGGTCGTATTGAGTGTGTTTAACTAAGAGAGTTGTAGGGTGAGAGAAATCATTAATTAACTACGAAAGTATTAAATAATAATTATCACTAATTAATCTATTTTGTATGTTGCAAGGTTTATCATAAAGTTTGTCTTTATTGCTGTACACAAAGTATGCTCAGGTACACAATGCTTGAATAAAGATCCATTCACTTTATGACTCCTACTGAGGGCATGCAGAAATAATTCTAACTTTGGAGGGAGAAAATGGCAAGAGTTTGGCTAAGGGACTAATTCTTAACTGCGGAAACCAAAGGTGCCGCCTCTTATTTATAGATAATGAGACAGGCCGTGATATCAGGTATTTGATATCGCATGGTCGATCCGATATCGTGGACGCGATATCATGGATGCAATATCACGGTTCATCACTTGTCTTCTTGTTATCCATAAATATTAATGTAATTCATAATTGTTTGTACCATTGGTAAGAAAGAGAGTTCTTAAGTATGGAGAGCTTAGCAAGAGAGTGGGTGAAAGCATATTGAATACAATTGGTGATTGTAGCTCCAAGGTTGATTGTGTGGTGTGTTGGTTTGTGTGTTCTATTCTCTTGTATCTTTCTTGTGAGTCGAGATCTCAATCTTAAGTTGTGGGAGAGATTCTCTATTAGTTGTATTTTGCATTGAGAATAGCTATTGTCTGGTCGTAGAGCCTCATGCTCTACTACAATATTGTTTCAGGGTGAAGGTTTTTGGGTATTGGTGTGTTTTAACAACCTTATTGTAATTTTTTAATTGATTAATTGAAGATAGCTAGTTTTCCTTATTTTCTAGTAAATTAATTATCTTTTCATAATATCTTGATTTAGTATTTAAGGTAATTAGTTATTGGAGTGAACTTGCTTTCTTCCAACACCCAACTAAAAAACAAAAAATAAAGTTGTGATACATGTTACATGCCACGTCCATGCATAGAATTCAACCCGTTGTCTTATCAACCAACTTTTAAAAAACAGAAACGTGTTTCTACCGCATATTTGGAAACCGGCCCATGATTGCGATTTCAGTAAAAATCTGCAGACTCTCTATGTCACGTCACATAGCCTTGCCCGGCCTTTTGGAAGAAAGAATTAAGACCACAAGGGAGCGTGCATATTAAACCAAAGCAATAACAGGGAAATATCATCCATCTACACGACCCCACGTAGCTAATGCCGTGAAAAAGCGAAAAAAGCCGTTGCTTCTGGAAAAGGCCACGAGTAAGCGCAGCCGTTTCGGACCAGGGTTGTGTGGGTAATTATTAGCCAATCAAATAGAGAATTCGCTTGTAGTGGCCTCGGTCCGGTTCCCTTGCTTGTACTGTTTTGGAATGCAATTTTCAGTGGGCGAGGAGAGGGTTAAATTCGGGCAGAATTGCAGGTGCAGAGCACCATGGCGAATTGAGTTGACCGAGTTCAATTCTGGGAGTTCGTGAAGGAAAGGGCTTTCTTGGGCAAAATTACAACGTTACAGAACCATGGCAGGTTTAGATCACCGGCAGCTAAGGGCCATGCTCCGAAAGAATTGGCTGCTTAAAGCCAGACACCCCTGGGTTACCTTCATGGAGGTATGCTATCGCTGCATCGTTTCTCTCTATTGGTTCTCATTTACAATTTCTATAAGTTCTTGTATCGGGCCCTTTACTGGAGAGAATTAGCATCATGCAGACTTTTTATCATTTACCTTATAATCTAGATCATTGGAACGCTTGATTATCTCAGCATTGTGTTAATTTATAATTTTATATAGATGCTGATAATATTGGCAGTCTGACTCTGACCAATGATGTCCACGTTGTTTTCCAAGTTTATGCAATATCTATATATATGTACTCTTCACTGGATGTTTCCTTAGAGAATGTATGATTGTCTAAATTCATAACAAATGATTTTCATTTATCTATAACATGTTGAATTCATTAGTGTTTTTTGTTTTCTTAAGCTACTCTATATTGCTTCAAGTTAACAAAAATTGCATGTTTTGTTAACAGATATTTCTTCCAACAATTGTCATGATCATTCTCATGATTGTTCGAACAAGAGTTGATACACAATTGCATCCCACTCAACCGTATGTTCTTCCGAATGACATTCAGAATAGTTAATTACTTAATTAAGACATTTAATTAAAGATTTTGATATTGTTTAGTTCATCTGTGCAACATTGTTTTCAGGAATTGTAACTCAATTATTTGAATATTAAGAGTGTATTACATGCATTGGTTGGAAATTTGTAATGCAATTTTTTACGGGGTTTTCTGATATTCAATTTACCATTTATTCACTGTTAATATTCCATGATTCTTCATTCAACTAGAAATTTAATTAAGTACATGTCTGTAGTTCTGTGATTTGTTCATTCACATTCTAAATGCAAGAAATAATAAAGTGCATTTATTAAAAAAGCCTACCAACTAGTCGGGAATGACTTGATGAAAAATGGCATTTTAGGGCTCTGATACTAGGACTGAGTATTTATGAACAAGGCTATATCTAATGAGCTGCCTACCCGAGCTTGGTTGCCTGCCTGAGGTATACTTGTATCCATTGAATTCCCTTGATGCAGGGATCGAGGATGCAGATAATATCTTAATATATTGTCCATTTGCTCCAAGTAGTTTGGGATCTTTGGGCACAGACATCAGAAAGAAGCAAGCTTTTTAATATTGCTTTCAAAACAGAAGTGGGATATTTTGGGATTAAACCATATAAGGAGATTAATGCGGAAAGCTCTCTTGCCTTGTTTAGGAGTAGCACTTTGGAAAGAAAACAAGTCAATTTATATGTCAGAAAAAACCACTGCTCAGCTGTTTCAGACTGACTCAAGGCTTTGTGCTTATGGAAAGATTTGGATATTACAAGGTTGAAATTCTAATGGCACCAGAACTGAGTTGGTTATTGTGGATTATTATTTGATTTGGTTATTGTGGATTATTATTGGGTTGTATGGTATACCCACTTATTTGAAAATTTAGATTTAAATTTCAACATGTGAACTGGCCAGCATAGGCTTGGGATTTCCTTGTTTTCATTGAAAAAAAGAAGAAATAATTTGATTTAATAGATGCTTCAAAAGTAAGACTGCATAGAGATAGAGCAAGGGAGAGACAGTAATACATGTTTAGAATTTATACTAACCCTGAATTACAGAATCTATATGACGACCCAATTGTGCTTTGTTGTTCCTTTATTCAAGAGAGTCTCCTTATCTGGTCCAAAGCATTTTCTACACAATATTTATTTTGGTTGATCTTTAAAAAAGGCAAATACATACACATTTAGGACAATCATTTTTGGATTTAGTATATTTTTCTGACCTTTTTGAGGAAAAATGAATATAAAAATCTTAGAAGCTATATGACTGCCCTATTCTGTTTTTCTTTTACTTTGTTTTATTGGATAAATATAAAACAGTTTCATGTGTTGGCGAATTCTAAATGAGAAAAACAATCCAATAAAGTAAAAATCATCCAATCCATAAAATCTACAGGGAATTCAAGAAAAACTACTAATCCAAATTGTTTTTTCTATTTTCCTGTGTTATTGTCCACTTTTATTTTTTTTATGTTCACTTGTTCGTATAAGGAAATATGATTAGCTCTTCTCTTGACATACAAAGAATGTTAGAGGTAGTGTGTCATGTCAAGTTCTTCCAACAAGGAAAACAAAGGGAGAAAAGGACAATTTTTCTCTTTGTCATCACTTCAATCTAGAAGACAAATTGAATTGTATATTATTAAAATGAATTGATGGGCAGATGTACTTGTTTTTGGCCCCAATTCATCCTCTTTTTCATTATTTTCACTTTTTTATAATTGGGGAATGACTTATCATTAACCCCAAGTATGACTTCAACATTTTCTTATAAATTTGATGATAATACATTGGTGCAAATGACTTTTTTCAAGGCAATAAAAAATTACATGAATCTCTCAATTCTCATCTCACTCTCTTCCATTGATCTCCTATGCTCTTGTGTTCATTTTAGAATTATTTACAACCTAAACATTCCATCAACTCTATAACTCATCATCATCACAACTTCATCAATCATTCTTTATCATTTCAGAACTCCATCAAAGATCCCAACAGGTCTTCGCCATCAGTGTGCACAAAATTCTACACTCCAGATTTCTTTATTTCAAGTTTTCAGCAACAAGTCAATTCATCTTAGAAGTGCAAGAGTCATTTTCATTTTGATTCAATCTGTAGCTTTTCATCAATGCAAAGTCATAATTTCTTTATTCCAGGTTGTAGAGCATCTCAAGGTGAACCAGAAAACATAAAGATCATCAAATTTTGACTTGTAAATTTCAAGAAATCTTCAAATTTCAGTTTCACCACTACTGGTGGTCAGGTCATGGTATTGTAGGTTTCATAGACCACAAGCTCACCACGAGTCGTGGTATCTCAGTTTTCAGATTTGCATAGACCATGACCTGTGGCTTACTTGTGGTTGAGTACCATGACTCATGGTCATGTTGTGGTTGACACAGAACTGCAACCATGACTTGTTGTGGCCTTGTGGTTCTCTTGTGGTCTTCTACCATGACCCATGGAATTCTCAAAAATTAATTCTCTCTATTTCCAACATTAGCACAACTTGTATTTTAATACCACGACTTGTGGGCAAGTCATGGTCAATTCGTGGTCCACAAAATTAATAGTTTTCTAGAATCAAAGCAGAAAATTGAATCATCCTCTTCTCCTTCATCCCATTCACCACTTCAAAGAATACATAATAACTGTGAACTAAATATTTGTAACAATGAACATTTGATTTTTATATCTAAACATAGCAAAAATCACATGAAGACTCTAGGAGGCATATAACCAACGTAATAATGAATCGTTAATAACATTTTCCTTTTGCCTATTGAAAAAGAAAAACTAATATTGGATATGCGATAAGCAATTTAATCACACATGAAACCAAATGATTATTCAAGTATTTCAAATTATGATCCGAATTATTTGATTGAATAATGAATGTGTATTAAAATTAATTTGTATTTAGTGATTGAAATAATGCACATTGTTATCCAATGACGTTTAATAATGTCCTAGAAGATCTCCATGCCTTGGAAGAATTAATATCCCTATAATAGACATTGAAAAAGAAGTAGAATATTCAGAATAGAATTCAAAATCTGTTGTTTAGAACAAATGTAGAATTCAATTCAAATTTAATTTTTTAAAAACCCATTTTGATCATAATGGTTCAAGGGTAAACCAGGAAGTTTGAAAATCATAGATTTTTCATGGTAGTTGTCTGTCTGCTCTGAGAAGACATTGCAAGAAGACATTCAAGAAAGATATGATATTCATTTTCAAGTATGTTATGTAGGCAGAGTTCATAGTTTAGTTTTTATTCTGGGATTTAAATATCAACTTATTTCAGTTATGGAGGGATGTAGAAACCATGTTCAATACATTTATCTTATGTAAATGAAGAAATCACATGTAAAATACTCATTTGCTTGGTAAATAATTTTCCAGATCCACCATGGTATCCTGTTGAAACATTTATTATCTTGATCATGTGGATTGAGGCATGACCAGTGGCATTATGCTCTTGCCAAAATCGAGTAGTACTTGTTGCAGTCTTTAAGTAGCTATTTGTTTGAGCAAGCTAGAAATTGTATGTTGGTTAGCAGTGAAAAAAACAAGTAAATAGAACGTGACATATAGAAAAAAAATTTAACTATCTGAGTCTTTGTAATTAGCGGGGTCAAAGGCTGTAAATTAAGGCTAAAATCCGTTGATACCATAAGGGCAATTGTTTTATTATCTGTATCATTATACTCATTATTTTTGGAATTGGTGGGTACATACTACGTCCATAATCAAATTATTTAATTGATTTTTGAGATTTGAAGGAGTTCCTTTATGTTTTCTAAATCCAATTTTATAAGTCACAAAGTTTTTTAACATCTTTAAAGAGAACAAATTTTGTGAATTTTGTTGCTTTAGGATGGTCACTGATGTGAACTTGTATGTGCATATAAAGGGTATGATTCATTTTTGCTTTCCGCCTTCCTGTCATTTATAATTACATTTAGAAAGAGTAACAGCATTAATAAGATTAATGTTTTTTATTTTTTTATACCCATGAATTGTTTTCATTTCAGATATATTCGTTCTGGTATGTTTGTTGAAGTAGGCAAGAGTGTGACATCTCCAAGTTTTGAAACTCTTCTTAAGCGTTGTTATTCCAGTGGCGAGTACCTGGCCTTTGCACCTGATACCATCCAAACACGAACGATGCTAAACATTTTGTGTGTGCATTTTCCTCTACTTAAGGTACACTTGCAGTTTTGGTATTCAATTTCATCATCACACTTAGAATTTTATATAAATCCAGAACTGTAATTTCATTTTTGGTGAAATGATGCAGGTACTTCTATGTGTTCTGTAATGCTCTTTTTGGTTTAACTTTTAAGATTAGTTATTCTGTTTCTTTTCCTTAATTCTTGTGTTTTCTGAGCCTTTATGAAATTTGGGAAAAAAAAAAGAACTTTAAATTATTCTAATTCACTTTCAAATGTAATACATAAACATTTCACCTGGAACTTGAAACTTATTAACAAAAATATGGTCTCATTTCTTCTCATTTTTCTGTTGGTTGAAAGTGTGGTTTTATCTACTGCTTATTCAAATCTCACGTTTTGTAATGCTGAAGAATGTTGCTAGGTTATATGAGGATGAACATCAAGTTGAGATGTACATACGGTCAGAGGACTATGGAGTGCAAGATTTTGTACGGTATGCAACCTTTCAGTTCTTGTATTCAACATGACAAGTGTGAAGGATAGAAATACAGTATTGAGCTTGTTAAAGAAAATACAATTTCCCTTTTTCCTTTTCGTATTGTAAAATGCAAACCTGTTATGTCTATAAAATATAATGCGATCAGATCAACAATGATCATGATCAAGTGCATCATCATCTATTCCATGAAAAACAATAAAAATTGAGATTATCAACCTTGTGGTGCCTACAGGTTCTTAACTTCAGTTACAATGTTTTAAATCTCGCAAGTTTTAAGTACTGGGGCTGTTGAATCCCATATTCTTTTCCCCAACGTTTATTGAAAACTGCTGTACTGTCTCAAGGATATTTTCAGTGCTCTAAGAATTTGAGCAATTTCTTTCTTTCGAAATTGCAGAGATCACATATATTTGCAAACTGGTCCTGGTATTATTTGTGCATTGAGTTCAACAAATGCATGTCCAAGCTTTTGCAAACTCCTGTAAAGGATATTGGCATTATAAAAGGGTGGTATATAGCTGCTCAAAATTTATTCCGGACATAAGCTAGCAATCAGGGCAATGCTTAAAGTTATGATTACTACCATTGTGTGTACTTTTACAGAAACATCATCTACTGAATATTGTCTATCCTATTTCATCAAGTTATCTATGGCAGGAACTGGAGATATTTCTCCATCTCTTAAGCATAAGGCCCACTTTTTCAAGTTAAAGCCTCTTTATTGAACTGGCTGTAGATCATGATATGCCATAGTACGATATTTTTCCTTCATTGAAATCCCCCCTAATGGGATTTCCTACAATAACCTTTACATATTTGTAAACACTTTCTTAAGCCCATTTAATATCGGTTATACACCAATATCATGTGGTCCTTCTGAAAGTTCTTTTGTATGATCCAAATACTTCTTTTATCACTTTCATCCTCTTCACATCCTCATTCATAATATTCTATACTAACTCTTATTTATAATATTCCATACTAACTTTTTCTAAAGTGCTATATTTAAATAAATTAATGTTAAACTACTTATCCAAAACATTCTCATGGACAACAGATTTAATCCTAATCTAAGAGGTGTTTTTTCCTCTCACTTTTAGGAGTCTGTTAGAGTAATTCTCACTCCATTTTTTGTAATCTTTAAACTACATCATCGGGAGTTCATAAGCATGATATCCAACACATTTAAGTAGAATCTTTCAGCCAGCCAATCTAACTCCAATATCTAACATGACATCTAACTCTGAATTAATTGCAATCTACTAGTCATAGCAAGATACTATTATGCCAGCCAGCCAATCTTTGAGCCACTATCTCCAAAACTCTAGTTTATGATTCTTCTTATTCTTCCAGGAAATAATGGTAGATTGAAATATTTGCTTTGGAGGGGAATCCATTCATGTCTCAAAACACGTTTGTAATATTTGCATTTCCATTTCTGAAAAATTAAAAGAATTATTTAACGGCTTTTCAAGATTTTGGATGCACCTTTCATCAGCTTTCAAAAAGATAAATGTATTATTGACAAACTATACGTGCAAATTCAGGGAGGTTGTAAGGAGTTGAAAAAAAAAAAAGATACTATTAACAGGTGTGTCTTTGTTGAACATGCCTTATCTTCTTACGAATTTGCTGGTCATCCTCATCCTACATGTTATTAAAAGGATTTAATGTTAACATTGCTGTTATCATACATATACCTTCTCCTTTAGTTGATGTGTGTTAAGATTGCAAGTTAATTAAGGCCACTCAACTTGTAAATAGGGGTGTTGGAACCCAAAATAATTGAAACATAAGTACACCCCAAGATTTATATTAGTTGATAACTCAGTGCTACCTAGTAGAATCGAACTTGTGACTTAGAGTTACTAGGCCAAGACCCGTACTACTAGGCTAACACCTTGTTGTTACTCAACTTGTAGACAGATTAATAAGTTGACATTAATACCAAATGTTGTGGCCAACTAGCCATCAAGATAAACTATTTTAGTTAAATATATCACTTGAGTTGCTATCATGTTTGTTCAATTGTCTACTGGTCATAGGAAATCCTTATTGTCCAATATCTCAATAAGCCATGTAGAGTAGGTGATGTAGGGTCTATGAAGAGATTAAGAAAGAAGTGAGAAGTATATAATCATACAAGAAAATAAGATGGAAGATGTAAATCATAATTAAACACATGTTTGAGCTAGTGATAGGAGGCTCAAGTGATTACAATTCAAGTCATGCTTGAGGTATCATTATATATATTTTATAATTCTTCTAAAGTATCATGTTGGCAATACGTCTTGGGGTGTACTAGCTTAAGAGAAAAACAATTTTTTTGAACAAGTTAAAAAAAGATCGTATTAAGTACAATGAAATTATTCTTGGGATCTTAACAATCAACCAATGCGATAGGATGAAAAAAAATATTCATATCAGGATACCAATCTAATCTATTCTTGGAAATAAAATTTATGTGTGTAAGGCTTAAAGACTTGGGCATTCAAATTCCATTTTATACATCACATTTTCATTTCAAATTTTTATTGTTAGACATCATACTTTATCTAGGTTGATTTCTATCCCTTCAAAGGTTCTTTGGTTTTTCTCCATCCACATTTGTAAGATTACATGTGCTAGCAAAGCATTCCAATTTTTTTTCTTTAATTCATAAGTTCTGGTAATCCAAGTATAAGCTATTGCGAGATCTTGTAAAGATTTGTAAAATGCTGATCTGCAGTTGTCCAAACTCTATTCCAAATATGGGCAATTGTAAGGTAATGCAAAAAGATATGATTACTATCGTTACAATCATTCTTACAAAAGCAACATCTATTAACCATCATCATCACCGCTTCAACAAATTATCTATTTTTTAATTTTTTTTCTATTTGTTCCAGTTCAAAAAAGACATGAACTGTAGGGAGTAGACCCTCTTTCTTTCAACGAATAGTTTCTTTATCCACTTGCCTTCTGCATAAAGTATCATAATCTTCTACCACTTTGTAAGCATATTTATTTTTCCATAGGAAATCCTTACCATCTTTAGATTTTATGCAATGATTTCTCATCTATGCATGTGTTTCTGCAAGTCTTGTCCATATTGCAGAAGCATCAATAATATTTGGTCTTTCTAGAAAATCTTTTGTGTGGCTCAAATATTTAGCCTTCTTTACTTAACTTACATGACCTTTTCATTCATAAGTCTCCAAGCTAACTTTCCTAAAAAAACCACATTCAAATACTGTAATTTTTTAAGGCCAAATCTGCCATGTTTCCATGGATGACAAATTTTATCCCAATACAATAGAGGAATTTTTTCCCTTCTTTCATATCTTATCAAAGAAAATCAAATTCTAATTTTTTTAGTCTCTTTATTACCTTCTTTAGGGTCCAAATACATGACATTAAATATAATGGAATAGACTAAAGACAGTTGTGGATTAATTGTAACCTTCCAACTATGGTAAGAAGCTTTTCTTGCTAGCTAGATAATCTGAGTCTTCCTCACTTAATATTTAGTGCCACCCTGCATCCTCTCTAAAACAGAAATCCACAATTCTAACTTATTTCTTCCCAAAAATAAAGGTATGCACAAATATTTGCTCAAAAGACTATCCCAGTTACAATTTAACATATTTCAAATGTTTTGCTTTCTTATCTCTGAAAGATGAAAAGGAAATAAAATGATTTTATCAAAATTAATTTTTAATCTTGAAACTTGGGAAAAGTTATTAACCCTAAGGAAGATAAAAGTTTCATCAACTAATTACATGTGTAAAATCAGTTAAATGATAAGCTGGATAAAAGTTGAATTTTGAACCATGTCTGGATCTGTGTGTCATCCTTGCACAGGGGCCATGTTAATGTTCTTTGTATCTTTCTAATTTTATCGGATGTCTCTAAAGAGATGATTATGTCTTTGGTGATCTTTCAACAACACTCATCCAATGTGGTTTTGAAATCTAATTGGCCTGCTGAAATTAGATTTCTTGTTAAATTAGGTACACACCTAACATTTTGGAGAGTTAAATGCCTACCCCTTCTTGCTTTATTAACATATCATAAATGCCTTGGATCTTACATTCATGGTTATCACCCAATCAAACATAGGCATTTTTAATTTCTGCAATCATTTAAAATATTCCTCGTATTGATGCATGGGTTGATCCTCTTCCCTAGAGTGAATGGTTGGTGACCTGGTTTGATTGATACAAGGGTTGAGCCCTCTTCTCTTGAGTGAGCTCATCAAGCCATCATGAGATACCTCATCAAAACATGTGGATACATTGAAGAGAATTAGACCTTTGACATGAGAGGTAGGGTGGGAAACTCATGTAGTTCTTTTCCTATTTGACCCTTGCTTGGTAAAACTAAGGCTTTTAAGCTATAGGTGATCTTCTCCGAGCTAGCTAGGTATGAAATCTCAAGTAAGGGACCGGTATGGGTATTTGTTGGATAGCCAGATATGTCTATCTGTGGCTATGATTACCACCATGAATTCCAGGGTTTATCTATTGACTGTCACTGATCAGTTGATTACCACCATGAATTCCAGGGATTGGAGCTTGATATGCTAATAGTTTGTCAACTACTAGACTAGACTTGCTGCACTTGCAATTGACAAATTTGCGAATTGGAGCTTGTAGGTTTCTGAATCCCAATCTTATCTCCCATTATAATGCTCTACAACAATTTAAGAAAAACCAGGGTCTAGGCTTCAATACTAGTCGTAGAGACAAACCATTAAAGAAAAACAATAGACAAGGATATACATGTTAAAATCCTTCAATGTGAAGGCAAACATCCATGGGAAAGTAGGTAGATCTGATTATCAATTTTGATTGGTATCTTGTACATCCACAACTCTCTCCCCCTTTTCTTTAAATAGCCTCCACCACCTAAAACCCAAAAAATTATGGTCAATCAATCAAATGATTTACAGAAGACATATCCTATAGGTAATACATTAATTAGAATCAGTTTCCCAATCAATTAGTGGTATATAAGTTCAATTAGTTAGGATAGATAACTGCATTCTATTACAAAATCAAGGGAGGTTGTTACCAACTGCTTTAGTTAGCTTCCATTTTGTTTTGGCAATGAGCCAAAGGAAGGTGAGGATGAGGTCAAGTCATCCTCCTCCTTATACTCTGGGCCACTTACTACAATATGACGATTAGTAGTTAGTTTGAGAAGATGATTAGCCACATTGAGATTGAGACATGGCCCAAAGTCCTACAGGAGGCAGCATGGGGAGGTTTCTGCAATGGGTGAAAACGTCTTGCTGAGAATCAAATCTCATTCTCATTACTTATGCTGGCCATTCTGATCTCGTTTTGGATCAAGATATCTCTAAACCAGTCCCGGACCTTTAGCCATAAACCCAAATTCCCAGAACACAAGATTGCAACACTAATAGGTCTAGCTGACAAGCTGGAAGTGGCAGAAAAAAGAGCATATGTTGATATCTTACATGTTTACTTGTATTCCCCTGGATTATTTCTTATTTCACTAAATAAAAGTGTAGAATCTTAGGTTACTTTTTGGTGGAATGCTGATTCTTTCAAAATCTTGGATTTTTTCAAAGAGGGAAACATCCTAGTAAATTTTGGTCAAATCACCTGTAGAGGTAGATTTAGTGACACACTCCCTTGACTCTTACCCAAAGTTAGACACAAGCAGTCAAAGTGTTGTGGTGGCTTTAGCTACAAGTGACCAGGTGCCATGCCTTCATTATATAACAAAATTGATGAGTTGACATCCAATTCATTGTACTGGCTGGAAGGCATTAAACATTAATACAAAAATTAATATGATGGACTGAGATGCTAAACTTTGATTGATTCTCTCCAATTACTTTAAAATCTTTTCTGCTACTAATCTTAAAATAGTAGAGCAGGGACTGTATCCTCACGAAAACTATTAAGGCATTGCTGTTACTCATTGTTAATGGTGTTGTAGGACAATTAGTCTCCTGCTGGCCTGATGATCTACATTTAGTAAGTTTTTGAGTTTTGCTTGCTAGCCTATTAAAAAACATGCATGCATATGGCAGAGATGCATATGCTAAGGTGGATGCTGGGTGTGATTAGAAGAGATTGAATCAACAACTCTCTTATTAGGGGAAGTTTGGGAGTAGCTTTGATTGATGAGAAGATTAAGGAAAGTTGCCTTTGATGGTTTGGTCATGTTTTAGGAAGAGCAGAGAATGCTCTTGTTAGAAGAGGTCGCGTTGATAAAGTTGAAGGAAACCAACAAAGAGGTAAACCAAAACATACTTGGGTTTCTTGCTTAAATAAAGATATCCAATATTTGGGTATTAATGCTCTCTTGGCTCTTAATAGAAGCGCATGGCCTAAAAGAACTTTTATAGTCAACCCAATGTAGTTGGGATAAGGCTAAGATGATGATGATGACTTTTGTTGGTGATTAAGTCTACTGGCCACTTCTATGTCAGAAATCCTAGGTAGCAGCAGCCTTGGGACTGAACCTGTTGGAGAGCATTGAGCTGGGCAATGAATTGTGAACTCACAATTTAGTTGAATACTAGAAAGTTGAGGTTTTGCAACTGTGAAATTTCTTTAAAATAGTTTTTGATTTTTAATCCTCAAGGAGAGCATTCACAATAAAACAAAGTGGCAAAAGATTAAAGAGCGTCTAGGTGATGCTTTCTTGTCAGCAATTGGGCAAAAGTAAAATCAATTTATAGAATCTGAAGGAGAATCTCACTGTTAATACCAATGCAATATTCATGCGGCTAATCTTGATGAAATCTTAGTTTTTAAAATAAACGGAGATTACAAAGTAAGGTAATCTACATGACTAGATAATGGATTACCTTGAAAAATCAGGACACTAGCGTCGATCTCATGGGGAAAGAATAATAGTTCAGGTGTGGAGGAATTGTATGTATGTATTTAACTTAGATATTGTTATAGCCAATTGTCTCTCCGTAAGAGAATCCAGTTTTTCAATTTGAACACTCGAGCAATTGAGATTAAAAGGGCCTATACTAAAATACATTATTTTTGCTACTCTGTGGCTTATCTATAAATCCATGCAAGGCATGTCCCTTCTTCCTCAAGTTGAAATCTTCAGTTTAGATTCTTATTTGTGAATATATCTTTTGAAAATTTCTGCTTCAAAAAGTATATTATTTACTTTATTTCTCAGATCTGACGAATTTCATTATGGATTTTATTTCCATTTAGGAATGTTACGCATCCACGAATTAAAGGAGCTATAATATTTCATGAGCAAGGACCTTATTTATATGATTATAGCATTCGGCTGAATCATTCATGGGCCCCTTCCGGATTTCCTGATATGAATACTATTATGGATACAAATGGGCCTTACCTTGATGACTTACAGTTGGGAGTTGAAATTGTTCCAACCTTGCAATATGGACGCAGTGGCTTCTTGACGGTATCTTTGTCACATAATTTTGAAACTTGCGAAGTTCTTTTTTTAAAAAATGTTTTAATATGTATTCCTATTTCTTTCTGCATTATACAATTCCCTTTCCTAGAACATGCAATAGCAGGTGTGGTTTATGCAACTGGCTTGCAAATTTAAATGCCTAAATCTTTCCTTCTTAAAATTGTTATGTTTTCAAGTCTACTAAATAATTGCTATTCATCTTATACAGATTCAGCAAGTCCTTGATACATTTATTATATTTTCTGCACAAAGGAATAGAAATACGAATTCTTCACATCTAGAACTTAATGAAACCTTTGGTATGCATTCTATGAGAACCAATGATAGTGAAGGACACTGGGATCCCTTTGGCAATCATTCTCAGTGGACTCTGTTCAGGCCATTCAACATCAACATTGTGCCATTTCCAACACGTGAATATACAGACGATGAATTTCAGTATATCGTGAAGAAAGTTATGGGTGTATTGTAAGTTATATTTCTTTGCAAACCTTTCTAGCCTTTTTTGTTTACTTTCCTTTTCAATCAGGATTTGTGCTAATGATATAGTGTATTTGCATTTTGAAAATACTATTATAGTTACGTTGGTGCATGAATGATTTTTCCCAAGACACAAATCTTTCTACAGGTTATGAACAATGGACAAAATGTTGTTTGTGAAAGTTTCTTATTGCATGTATAATTTCTTTTGGTAAAACAGGTATCTTTTAGGCTTCCTATATCCAATATCACGGCTTATCAGCTACTCTGTTTTTGAGAAGGTAGGGTGTATATCCTATCACAGTTGTATTGTTTTGTAATTCAATATGACTTTCAATACATTTATGTATTGTCCGCAGATAATATGTATTTTCTGTTATCTTGCTCTTCAGGAAAACAAGATTAAAGAAGGGCTGCATATGATGGGGCTAAATGGTTATATTTTTATCTCGTCTTGGTTTATCACTTATGTGTTACAGGTGAATTTTGTTTTGTTTTGGAGCAAGCAGAATTTTTACTAGATACTAAGAAATTGGATAGCTGATATTGAAATATTATGTTGGTTAAAGTTTCATGTTTAGTTTTTGGATTGTTAGTACTAGACCAAAAGCATTCCAAGAATGTGACGTATAGAATAGAATTTGTCTGAGCCCTATAATAGTAAAGTGAGGCTAAGGATGGGTTGGTACACAAGTGATTATTTCAACTGTTTGCATTCTTTAGATAGGTTGCTTGCATGATAGATTTAACAAATTCTTCATTTTACTCCAGTGTTTAGTTGTTAAGAAAACATTCTTTTAACCTGTTCGCAAAAAGAAAAAAAAAGAAAAGAAAAAGAAAAAAGAAGAAGGAAATTCAGGATTGTTATTCCATTGATTTTGCTCCCTGTAATGATTTTGCAGTGTCATCAGCTTAGTTTTCAAGTACATAAAATAAATATGCAGAGAAAGCATCAATTAAATATACACTTTGATGACCGAGGAGAATGCAACACCGCTGGGCTAAGGTCCTTTGAAGGAAATCACATCATTGAAGACTATTTAAGGAATTGAGTTTTTCTATATATTCCCTTGAAACATTAGATATCATTGATGAAGAAAGCAAAAAGGTTTGGTAAAAGTTAATTGTTTTTCATTTGTGTGATGATGGTGCAATAGTCGTTAGTGTTGATTATAAAACCTCAGTCGGATACAAACGGCTTTGATTGGTAACTAAATTTTTGACATTTATAAACATAGCACCAGGGATGACTCATTTGTCAAGCGCATATACAACTCATTGATGTTTATCCAAAAGGGATTTATATATTTTTGATATTTAGTAGAATGAGCTAAAGAAATTGGTAGTGGGTATATGAGTCTTCAATGGTATTGACTAAAGGATTTTACTAATTTTTCATATCTGTTGAGGAAATCCAAATGTGTTTTATAAGTGCTAGTGTGCTACAGTTATTTAAAAGAAAACACTTTATTCTTTTTTAATCATTGCATGAAGCTTTCTACATTATCCTGAATTTTCAACATTTATTCATGTGTATCACAAAAGACAAACCTTGTTTTCTTTGGGTGTTTTAATTACCATTATTATATTTTAGCAATAATACAAAATTTTGTATTATTCACATTATTCAATTACCAAGTGTAGTCTAAATATACTTTGTAATGTTGATTTTCACTTTGACCATATGTTGAATTGAACACTGAAATGCTTCTTTTAGAAGGTCAATGTGAAACTCATAACGTTTAAATTTTATTACCAAACATGACATACACATGCTATGCTTCTATTAAGCTTAACATGGTTCATGTTGACTATGCTTTAACTTTAGTACATTGAGCTAGTAATCTAAATATGTAAAGAAGGATAGTGAAGATTTGGCTGTTAATGCTTATTGGGCTCTTAATATAAGCGAATAGTTGAAAAGAATTCATATAGCAGACTCCATGTAGTTGGGATAAAGCTATGATGATGATGATTATGATTGAGTTAGTATTCTAATTTGTAAATGTCAGAAATTAACTGGTATCCTTTACTTTATGCAGTTTGCAGTTTCAGCAGCAATAATCACTATCATTACAATGGACAGTCTTTTCAAGTACAGTGACAAAACATTGGTTTTCATGTATTTCTTTATCTTTGGGTTGAGTGCAATAATGCTATCTTTCATGATCTCAACGTTTTTCTCTCGAGCAAGAACAGCTGTTGCAGTAGGCACTTTATCTTTTGTTGGGGCATACTTTCCTTATTACACAGTGAGCGATGTTTCTACTTCAATGTAAGTCATAGAATACAGTGTCATTTTTTATGTTTAAATAATGACTTTTGGATGTTAACATATTTTTGTACCATAAATAGCTTGCATTTTGTTTTTGTTTCTGCAAGATGTTTCAATCATACTAGATTCATCATTAGTTGCAATTGATTCTTTAAGGATCAGAGAGAGAATAAATAGTGCTAAGGTTAACATATTATTGTCTAGGGCAATCAAGGTTGCTGCATCCTTGCTATCTCCTACGGCCTTTGCACTTGGAACGGTAAATTTTGCAGATTATGAAAGAGCACATGTAGGATTACGATGGACCAATATCTGGAAGGTATGAATTATATAATGTTGTGTGAGTTCCTATTTAATTACTATGATTGAATCATTGCATTTTATTTTAAACAAAAACATTGTTTATGCAGTCATCATCTGGAGTAAATTTTTTAGTTTGCATGATGATGATGACGTTTGATGGAATTGCCTACTGTCTGATTGGATTGTACCTTGACAAGGTCAGAATATTTTTCTTTAAGTTACTTTTGGACAAAAAATCATGGCATCTTACTTATGATATCGGAAATTGAAACTATATCTTTACTTGCATTCACTGAGGTCATCTGTTGGACCATACCAGTTTTAGAATTTCTTTTATGGAATTTTTTTCCATAACTCAACACTGCCTATTGGAATTGAACTGGTGATCTGGATTTTCCATGCCAAGACTCTTACTGCTAAGCTAGCACATTGTTAGCTTAGTGGTAAGAGAGCTAGTGCTATTATCATGCATGACATCAGTTGATCCTTATGGGATACAGGGAAATATACAGGCATTGTGCAAAAGATAATGGTTGAAACTGCACATGTTCAGCCGACCCTAGGGTCTCCACATGGTTGTAATTAAAACAGTTTACTTTAAAAACATATTTTTTTGGTTAAATTTTGTGATATATTTTTTAGAGGTAAATTAGTCTCCATGGAAGATCGTTATTTTACCTTCTGTTAAGCATGGAATAATTGTCATAAACTATACAAAATGATTTTTCTGTATTATAACAGATATTCAACTTTCATGGGGATAAATTGACATCCCAACACTCTTCCTCAATTCATGCTTATGAAAAAGCTAACCAAGTAAGAAGTGTCTAACAAACATACTTAGGACAAAGACTTGGAGGTGCCCATCATCCAACTGTCCTCCCAACATACGTAGAGATAATTTACTTATTCTCTAAGGTTGATCTCCATGACTATCACTTAGTTAAAGAAATTTTCCAAATTTAATGAATGTTGGAATCTTGCAACACCTTCACATGGAAATGGCTTAGTAAGACCATCTCTTTCTGAATTTTAGTGTGCACATACTCTAGGGTTATAAACTTACTTTCATATATTTGCCTTAGGAAATGCATGTAAACCTTTGTATTGTTGCTTTTGTTGTGATATACTAGATTTTGGGTTATCTTAATTACTACCATATTGTCACTTAGTGGGGTTGGCTACATGTATTCTTTTTTGCCATTTGCATTTATGAAGAGCTAGATTTTGTTTATTTGCAATTTTTTTAGATCATCTTTAATGGTTTTTTCCCATGTCTTTTTTGGTCTTCTTTCTAGTGGCTTTCCTGGAACAATGATGTAACAACCTTTTGTTAGAGGCTTATTGTCTGATTTTCTTTGCACATGCCCAAATCATCTAAGAAGCAATTCTTATAACTTATCTGAAATAGAAGCCTCTCAAAGTCTTCTTCTAATGCTCATGGTATACAGTTTATCTCTTCTAGTAACTAGACTCCGAATGATATCTTCACGAAATTTGCATTATTGAGAATTTGTTAATGCACAGTTTCTTACTACTTTTATATCTATAATCATTGAGTTGTGTTCAAATATCAGGTTCTTCCTCAAGATTATGGAGTTCGGCATCCTTGGAACTTTTTCCTAAGATTAGATTATTGGAAAGGGACAAGAGTCGATGTAGAGTTTTCCTGCGTTACTAAGCAGAGTCACAAAACAAAATTTTCCTTGGACAGCCATGTGATTGAGCCTGTAAGTTCAGACTTGCAACAGCAGGAAATGGATGGTCGGTATGTATTATTGATTTCAATGTTTTTTTACCGAGTAGGATATTTTATTTTTATTGCATATTTGATATATAACGCGTACTGTATCTCATCTTGTAGTTAAATTATTTGTTTATGGAAACAACAGTTGTATACAGATTAGAAGGTTGCAGAAGGTGTATGAGACTGCAAAAGGACAATGCCGTGCTGTAAATCCATTTGAACTAACACTATATGAAAATGAAATTCTTGCTTTAGTTGGTGCGTCTGCTTTCTATATGTCATATTTTATGTTTTCATAATTTTTATTTTCACTTTGTTTACATTTAATCTATCATTTTCATATTTCATTAAAATGTGTGGAGGCTTTGAATACTGACAAATAGTTCTACGATCTCATACCAGCATCTATGTATGTTTTCGTTTTATGATATTTCTAAAATTGAAATAACAAAGGATCTTTTTAAAATTAGATGCATATAGAAGCCCTAGGGACCTCTTTGACAGAGATTCAGTTTGAGTCCTTTCATCTACAACACTGTTTTTATCCCACTACAAATAAATCATTAGGATTGAACTTGTGACTCATAAAATGCAAGTCACAAATATAAGAATGATGAAAAATGTCATTTGTGTTTATTTTTAAGTAGCTATTTAAAAAAAAACAGAAAAATCCTAATGGAAATAATTTATCATCTTCTTCTTTTCACTCAACTAAAGTGTTATTGTCCCATTGTTATAGCCATCTAGCTGCAGTGTGTTATCATTATTATTATAACTTTAAGCAAAACTGTGTTAACTATTAAACAGCCAATGTTGGCATAACTTTTTTTCTATCAAACGGGCAGTGGTGGCATAACCTTTTTTTTCTATCAAACGGGCAATGGTGGCATAACTAGCATCAGTGCAATTTTGTTTCTCATTGAAACACCAGTGCAACGAACAAGAAGTTATCCGCTTATACTATTGTAATCAACGATGCAAAAGTTACACAATGCTGAGAATAGTGAGTGATTCTATCACTCAAAGATCACGCGAGAGCATTTACCCGAGTTGATTAAATACATATGTATAGTGGTTAGATATTGTGTTTTCAATGACGTCTTTGTAGAGCTTATCTCACGTCTTTGGCTCATAAGAATACGGAAACACTGGTATGGTTGGTCATCACTCCGTTGAGTGTTCAATTTATCCCATCCTACTAACCGAACTTATATTAAACTTGCAATTAAATGTAAATATGCACTAAATGAGATACCATGATGCCTAATCCTATGTGCATTTTGTGGGATAAATACATTTAACGATAATGCGGAATTCAAATACTTCGAAATTAATTTGTGAAAATACCTAAACATAATTTATTATTTAATGTAAGGAAAGCAACATGGCAGCATATAGTGATTGCACATTCATGCATCGGAGAGATATAGCATTGATTTTTTAATGTAATTTGTCGGAAGAAACTAACAATGTTAAAATGTTCCTGTAAACCGTTTTTTTCTAAAACATTTAATAAGAACAATGTCGAATAAATGAGAGTTAGTTATAAAGTCAATGCATGATTTCTTACAAGGGTCTTTTTTCCCCTGAAGAACAGCATTTTATTTGTTAGTTTTACTATGTCACACTTATTGTACCTCAATTGAACATTTGTATGCTGATCATATTTGTAGGACATAACGGAGCTGGTAAAAGCACAACAATATCTATGCTAGTGGGCCTTACTCCTCCAACATCAGGAGATGCTTTGATATTTGGAAAGAGCATACTGACCGACATGGTTGTATTCTTTTTTGATCAAAACAATTTTTTTTAAGAGCCAAATGACTTTTTTTAAAAAAATTAAAATTCAAGTATTATTACGCCAAAAACCTATTTACCTAGACCTGATGTTTGTTTCTAGCAGTTTTGTATGTTATATCTCAGAGATTTTTTAATTATAAATTTATAAATATATATGCTATTAACTTGCATTTATTATTTTCCTTCCCTTTTGGATGTGGTTTAGATCAATTACTATTGCCAGTTTGGTGTAGAGCAAATTAGGGCACATTTACTTTACAGTTATTTGTGTTTTGAATGTAGTAAACATGAATATGATGATAATTCTGTTCATGGTTTTGATAATATGTTTGTTGAAAGTGACAAATCATGACAATGAAGGCATTCTAGCGCACCATCTAAGGGTCTTGGCAATTGCCTACTTGAGAAAAAACGGTATGCATCTTGTGGAAGTATATGTGAGAGAATCTTATCCATTTTATAGGATATTGCAAGATGAATCAGAAGCAAAATTAAGTTGAGAATTGTAAAATTTGGATAAACAATGATGAAGAAATTGTATCATACAGTTCTTGAAGACCAAGTGCATTGAGCATTTAATTAGCTCAAGTTTGTTTATAAAAGCAACACGTTAGTGATTCACACAGTTTTCTAAGTAAACTTTTGCTTAAATTGAGAGTAAGTCCTTTTGATACATAATGATACATTGAAAAAATTATAGGGAAATATAGAGAAATGTAATGATGCCTCAAATAGAATCTTACCCATTTTATAGGATATTGCAAGATGAATCAGAAGCAAAATTAAGTTGAGAATTGTAAAATTTGGATAAACAATGATGAAGAAATTGTATCATACAGTTCTTGCAGACCAAGTGCATTGAGCATTTAATTAGCTCAAGTTTGTTTATTAAAGCAACATGTTAGTGATTCATGAAGTTTTCTAAGTAAACTTTTGCTTAAATCGAGAGTAAGTCCTTTTGATACATAATGATACATTGAAAAAATTATAGGGAAATATAGAGAAATGTAATGATGCCTCAAGTATTTTTTCATATGTGATCCGTATGAATTCTACAAAAGATTGAACAGGTAAATAGAAGATTTTATAAACAAGAAGTTAGATTTGAAGTCAATCCAAGAAGGATTGAAATATGAAACAAAGGCTGAGGAAATGTTTCTGGTAGGCTATAACCTGACATGAATACTAAACACTTGGCTGTGATGAATTTGACGAGAACAAACATAAAAGTAAAAACCATCACTGTATCAAAGAGAAACTGCATAGATGTAAGAAGTAAAAAATTGCCTGCATCTATGTCCAACAGTGTTCAGACGAGAGAGGATAAAAAATGACAATTTCTTATAAATGAAAAGCTTCATGTCTCCTGATTCACTGTAGAATGAGAATGCAATAGTCAAGGTCATTGCCTAGAGGCTCAATGCGCATCCTACAAAGTGGGTCTTAGGAGGGCTGGTAGATGACTGGAAGCCTAACCTCTTTTTGAGTGGCTGTACGTAGGATAATACTCATAAGACAATGTGATAACCAATTGAGCCACCTCTCATGGCTATTATATGATAGTGTTTTATGACAAGGCTACTTCATTACTACAACACTTATAAATAGAGCTAGGTATCAAATCCACAACCTCCCTCTTGAGAGATGACTGTCTTAACCATTGTGCTACACCATTGGGTTAAGCATGAAATAGTCTTAAACAAAAATTAGTGGATATAATATCAAATTGTTGTTTCTAATGACTGATATTTATGTTTCTAAATTATACAGTCAAACCTGTCCAAGCTGGTACATTTGGTGGAAGGCTTTTTAGCTAGCTATGGCAGGTCATTGGATTTAG
Source organism: Gnetum montanum (assembly GCA_015680685.1). NCBI lineage: Eukaryota > Viridiplantae > Streptophyta > Gnetopsida > Gnetales > Gnetaceae > Gnetum > Gnetum montanum. The sequence continues at coordinate 270,180 of MNCI01024482.1, read as the reverse complement.
TACTTGTTAATTTTTTTTTCACTCAAAATTCTAGTTTATGGTGCCATTAAAAATTTTCAAAATTCATGCACATGCTTACTGCTAAAATTTTCAAAACTCCTACTTATGCTTGCTGCTAAAAATGTTCTTCCATTTTTTATTTTGGCCGCTCTTCCCAGAAATAGCAACAAAGGATACAACAATGGAAGAGCCAAAACAAGAAGATAAAATTGCTTCTTCAGTTATCTATACAAAAGAAAAACTTGTTATTTGATTGGTTATGTTTAAATTTATTAATGAAATTATAGATGATGGAGGGAAGATGTTGAGCTCTCTCAAGAAAACTCATACAAAGTTTTATGATATAAATATAAAAAAAGAAGCAAAGAGGAAAAACAAGCTAGCTTACAAATTTTCTTTATTTCAAACATGAACTAGTTATCTATTACTTCTCTATATTGTCATATTTGATATAAAACCCATTTCTATCTATTATAAAGTCTCCCTCTTGAAATTGATTCCTTTATAGTTTTTTCACCATCTTTGTTAGTTATCATTTATGAAAGTTATGGGTTATCATTTATGAAAGTTATTAGGAATGATGAGATATTGGTTTGAAGAGGGTTGATTGTACTTGGTTAACTATGCAATAGTTGGAAGTGTTCATCATCATAATTGTAGCATTTTCCCAACAAAATAAGATTGGCTACCTGAGTTATTTTTTACTATTTGCCTTTATGATGAGCTAGATCCTTATCTATATGCAATTTCTTTATAACATGAATTATTTTTTTCTTTTTCTTTTGTCTTTCATTTGGTGGCTTTCTTGAAGTAGTGATGTGGCAAGCTGTTTTGATAGACTTATTATTTGATCTTTTTTGGACATGGCAAACCATCTAAGGCACCATCCATGTAGCTTATCTAAAATAAAATTCATTCTAAACTGTCTTCTAATGTTTGTATCACATAGTTTATCTCTTCTTGTAACATTTAACATCCATCTAACCATTCACATTTTTGCCACGTTGATTTGTTGATTATGCCTTTTTCACAATTCAACATTTAGCATAATATAAAATAGCAGACTTGATTATTGTATTGTAAAATTTTCCATCTAGTTTTATCAGGATTCTTTATTGAAATAAAACACTAGTTGATGAGGACATCACCTAGCCCTTGTGTAATCCTCGATGTATCTTGGATGGGTGTGTCCTGTTTGTGTGTGTTCTCGTGTTGACCTTGTTGATGATGATTGCAAGGTGTTTTGGCATGTTTTTTTTTGGAAGGGGCGGGGGGGTGTTATTTGGAGCCTATTTTGATGAGTTTAGGAGGTTCTGGGGTCAATGGAGACTTATTTGGAGGTTTTTGGAGGTTCTAGGTCTCAAAACAAGCATCTTTATTTTTGGCCCTAGCAAGTAAGACATTTGAGTTGCATCCAAGATGTCTTAGTCTTCATTAAGATGTCTCACTTTGATCCAATATGTCTTGTCTGAGATTTGCCAACTTTCAGTTGGGACATCCTACTTTCCCTCAAGATGTCTCAGACAAGCAACATAAATTAATTTGTATTTTTAAATACAAGGGAAGATGGGAGGTCACATAAAGAAGCTATAAATAGGAGTTTGAGGCCTAAGGTTGGGCAAGAGGGAGAGACAGGAGAGTGAAGTGAGAGATTTGAGAGGTCTCTTGAGAGCTTGTGCAAGAGAATTTGAGTGAGAGGCTCTTATAAGTGTCTTGTCTTAAGCTTTGGCTCCATTATGAGCAATTGAGGATTGAGAGGGGACATGTGTGACCTCTAAGATCCTTGGAAGAGTTGTGAATTGAGCTTGGCTCTTCATCTTTGATGTATTTCTCTAGATTTTGAGAGATTTCTTAATGAAAGGGAGATTTTTCTATTTCATTGTGTTGTTCTTGTTTTCTAAGCTGAATTTGCTTAGGAAGTTTGTGGAATGGGTCCTTTTGGGGTCTATTGAGGTAGGCTCCACATCACTAGTTGCCAAAAAATAAAATATGCTTACATTTTGGAATGAGGCGGAATGGGCAGAGCATACGAGGGTAGAGCCTTGGGCACTGTGTTAAATGGTGGCTCTCTGGGCAACACATTTAGTGTGGCTGTAGAAGGTGGCATGCTTGGCAGTGCAATGCGTGGGGTGTTAGAAGTTGGAGCATTGGGTGGAACAATGGATGATGGAACATTAGACGGTAGAGGAATGGATGTTGGAGTGTTGGGATGCAATGTTGGAAGGTGGAACAAAGGGAAATGGAGCATTTGAGGTTGGTATGCTTGGAGGTAGAGTGTAGGGGAGTGGCATTGATGAAACATATGATGGCCAGAGCAAAAGTGATGAAGGGAGCAACATTGCGGTTTTGAGGGTTTAGAAGCCAGAAGATGGAGGGATATAAGAGGTTGCTAAGGTCAAAGAGAAGTTATACATTAATATGTTATAGACACAATGAGTGGAGCGGAGCGGCTTTTGTTGTTGGAGCAAAGTCTTATAGAAAAGTTCGTGTTTGTTGGGGCACAATTGTGAGTGGAAGAAATCTCCAAATGGATTGTGGCTAGGTGGATGGTTTCAAATGTTAAGGTTGGTTTTGTAAGGAGAACTTCTCTTGTTTGGGTTCCAAGCCATGGAGGATCGAGATAGGGTGCTTTGTGGGGGCCCCTAGTTCTTCGATATCCATGGATTAGCCCTCACCCACTAGTGCCCTGGGACACATAGAGATCCTGGGCTCTTTTGACTACTTTTTGATCTGGATGCATGTGTCAGGAGTTTAGTGGGAGTTTTGGATAGATTTGTTTCTTAGAGTTTTGGCAAACTTACTTGGTGAGTTTATCTCCTTCAATAATTTTATTGTTTCTAGAGCATGAATGGGGTACATTTGTTTTTGTGTGTGGCATTTGGTTAAGGCTAAAGACTTGCTTAAAGAGATCTATATGGAGACTACGTATAGGGTTGAAACATTGTCAGTTGAGTATGAGAATGTTTCGAATGAATAGGTGGCTCCTTTTGCATAGGGGGTATGTGACTTCTGTGGTAAATCCAACCACCTAGCAAAGGACTGTAGGGTTCACCTTTGAAAGAATGAGGGGAATGCAACCTCCGCCACATACCTACATGGATTCCACAGTAATGAAAGGTTGTTTAGTGTCAGGGTTGTTAGAATAGCAAAATGCTATATAAGAATCAAGAACAACTATCATCCCTCCCTTGCAGAATAAATTTGGGGTTTTGGAGGCTGATGTACCACCCTGCCCTATGACACCTAGCTAGGGTAGGGTGATGCCTAGGATCACTAGTAATACCACAATGAAAGCATGATAAACTCAAAACTAATGATGTGTAGAAATATGTTATATTAAGGAAGGTAACTGCATAAAAATCCATGCCACAGCTAAGGTGATTGATGATTCAGTGGAAGAGGTTGCTATCGACATGATCGATCAAGGTCCTAAGAGTGGTCATGGTGTGGCTCCAAAAGTTTCCTAGCCCCATGGGGAGATTGTTTGAGAGGTTCTTGACAAAGTGGGACCTAGCACTAGCACTGGTGACTGGGGTACTAATGCTGCTAATGATGGCTTGCAAAAGAAAAAAATGCTCACCAGGGTAGACAACCCTAGCAAGATTCAAAGACTAGAGACCAAAATGAGGAGATGTCACCCCTTGGGATGTGGGTTACCCCTAATTAGGGTACCACCTTTGCCTCCCCACCCCTAGAATTAGTCAAGCACAAAATTCTTGATGATGCTAGGGTTGGCTTCAAGGTCCAACTGAAAACTAGAATGATTGGACAACCTTTTTTGATTGACATATGGATGAAGAAGACAAAACAAGATGCGAAAATGAGGTTTTAGGGGACACTTACGGAGGTTACAAAAAATAGTCTCAGAGTAGACCATGAAGTTGATTACTTACAACTATAGGGGTTAGAGGTACCTCTGATAAAAGATTTACTCTATAGGATTTGGTGATTCAAAGTAGCTGTGATGTGGTGTGTATAGGAAACCAAGTTGTCTTGCCCATAGAAGCTTCTTAACTTGGAGATGTTGGCACATTGTTCTTGTGGATGTAAGGGGTTGCATAGTTGGATTATCTATTCAGGACATTAATGTATGGATTACTAATTTTTATGGCCCCTAGAATACTCAAGTCAGGATTAGAGAGATTTCTAGTGTGGCGAAGAGGATTTGTGATCCTAGAAGATGGACAAGAGTAAGAGATGTTAGTTAGTGGCTCTATACTTGGGAAACATCTTTGTAGGAATTTTTTTTGAGAGAATGTTCAGGATTATATTAAAGGAACATATAGAAACTGTACAAACAAAAAATTTATCCTTGGAAGTGTCTCCCCCATCGAAAGGGGGAGACGTCTCCCCTCCACCCACTTGAACAAATAAGACAGACCATTGACTGCATCAAACCAGAAACATTGAGATGAAAGTGCCCATGTCTAGGCACACCAGATCAAAAATTGGACCCCACAGATTGCCCCATGAAATAACAACATCAAAAAAGCAAGAACTGGGATAGTTCCCATAAACTAAAGACACTTAGATAATGTAGAACATTCACAATTAGGAGATTCTTTATTGTGAATATTCTGCAACACCTTCCAATGATGCTCAAAGTCCACAAATGTAGCCGCCTGTTGAAATTCCTTAAAGGTAGGTTCCTTCCTTGCACACTATTCAACATCCCCTTTACCATCAGGATGAAGCTTAGTAGAATATCTTCTGATATGTTAGTGCAGGGCCAACCAAGTCGTATCAATGTTGATGTTTAGAATGACAAATGGGCATCTCTCATTTTGCAGCCACATCTTGGCATTTTGGGCATGCGCTTTATCCTATTGCCTCTACAATTGTTCTGCCTCCTCCCTCTCCTGCTCCTTTGCCAGTAGTTCCAGCCTCTCTTGTTCCACCCTTTATTGCTCTTCTTGCCTCAACTTTGCCTTGATCTAGGCCTGTAGATCATTGTTCAAAGCAACACTAGTCATCTTGTTGTGAAGTTGATGCTTCCGCAACAATTCCTTGTTTTTGCATAATGGGCTTCCAGCTATGCGGTCATACGCTGAAACTCCACCTCTTGGGTGCACCACTTTGCCTTCCAATTTTGTCTTTCCTCGTCTCTTGCCTTCTCGACTGCTTCCTTTGTCACCCGTAGTAGCTTCTTATTCTGCCACATCTTAGTCTCTTGGCTCTCGGGGATCAGAGAGGGAGACCTCTCTGAGGCCACACCTTCCCCATCGTCGGCACACAAACCTTCTTGCCCTTGCACAAGCAACCCTCTTCGTGGTTTTGTCATCCTACGGGGATAAACAATTTTGCAGGGGGCCACGGTCCCTAGTGTCAGCACAACCGAGGAAGCATCCCACTACAATGTTAGAATCAACCTTGAGTGGTGCTCCCGGTGTTGCTATTGAAGTGACTCTAGGAAAATCCTTGGCAGGTTCACCCCATGGCCTAGCCGCATGCACTTCATTAGCGTGAAGTGTGTGCTTTGTAACTTCCATGCATTTCCCGATTGGACTAGGAACCGGTCCACAAGCTTCGCAACCTATTGCCACAACAATGACAACGTCCATTTCAGCACCTAGCCATTGCTGGTCCTCAAAACCACACCATTGGAGAAAGCTTTGGTGTCCTGCAAGCCTTGTCTTGTTGGGAGTACTATTTCCCCCACCATTGGGATCCCAGGATACAATGCAATTGTAGCCTTCGTTAGTTCAATTCAAACTCCGCAAAAATAAAAATGTAGTGTCTTTAGTCTAGTTGGAGAAAAATAGTTGGAGAAAAATGAGTTAGTAGCTAGCTCTAGGTCCCCCTCTAGTTGAGGGAGGACCTTGGCCCATCCGACCCGCTTCACAAGCCACCAAAGCTCTAGATTCGCACGGCACGTTGTGCATGTCAACTTGAACATGGGTGTGACACCCATAGCAACTGTCGCTTCTTGCCAAAGTGTAGTGTAATACCCATTCATAGGGAGCAAGAGCTAGCACTTGAAGCCCCCAAGAAAGAAAGCTAGTTGAAAGAAGAAAATGCCTAGGTGGCTTTCTTTCTACAACAATCAACTAACATTAACCTATTAAAGTAAAATGAAATCAACAATGCCTAGATCTAGCTCTAAAATAGGTCAATCAATATTAATTTTAAGAATTAAGAGATAATTTTATAAAGAAATAGCCATAGTAAAATATTTGTGCAAGATTCATTAGATTAAAAAAAAATCAAACTTTTTATTATTCAACCTAAAAAGAAATATCTAATCAGGATCATTTACATATTTGTAAATCAAAGAAATGACCATAAAAGAAGATAAATTAATAATCTCATATTTGTTCAATCACATAATAATATTTTATAATTTCTAGCAACACACAAAACAAGATCATCTGAATTTAACTCTTGTAACCATTTTACTATTAATCATTTAATTAGGAAATTCATATGTTCAATAGTAGAGAATAAATAGATCACAACCATAAATTAACATCCTAGGTTTTCCTCCACTCCATCAACTTATAGAAAGATATCAAAATCAGACTTGAGAAGGTATAGAATAAAAAAGTATCATCCATGATTTATGCATTCCAAAGTTTTGGTTTGGGGGGTTTTTTTTTTTTGGGGGGGGGGGGGTTCATCAACCAAAATCCAAGAATTCAAAAATTTTAAAACATTCACAATTATCGATGGGCCCAAGGATACTCTCACTTTCTGTTGGTGGTACCAATCCTCATATCAGGGATCCTTGGCCCATGTTGGCAATCTTTTGCCAAAAATGCCCCAAATAGTTATGGGTGTTTTTGAATCGTTATAGAAACAACTCTCATCCAAGTCATTCAGGTGTGAGAGTGCAGAGGATGGGCAAAGAGATCCAAAAAGAGCAATAAAGGTTTCAACAATCTAAGCTTACAACAACAATCTTGATAATTTCATAAAAGCATTGTGAAGGTGGTTAGCCAAGCAAGAAGAGAGAAGTTTGAGAAAATCAGCCCTTGCTGGCTATTATCAAACATAACAGAGATGAATCATTTTACCTCATTGTTTAGATATCTTGCTTACTAGGAGGAATTATCAGAATATTGGATTGCTATGCAACACTTGTTTTCTTTCTCCTTGCTATCTCCTGTAGCAGCCATAGTCTTCTCTCCCTTCCCAACCACACTCATTGTTGTTGTATCCCTTTTTTCTGTTCTACTCAGCTACTTTTGCCTTCTGTGTGTTTTTTTTGCTTCTCCTCCTCTCCCTTTTTGAAGGTGGAATAAGGGATAATGGATGGTTTCTTGTAACTGACTTCTTGGGAACTGTTCGTATTCTTTTCTCTCTTTTTAAAGTTCTTTCTCTTTTTTTTTTCAGCAATGAGTCATGAGTTCAATTCTCTTCATGATCACTATAGAAATAATCAATAAAATATGTATATTCATAGGTTGCAAGTTCAATTCCTAANAATAATAATAAATAATATATGGGAAAATAAAATATTTTTTGTTCTATTTCAACAGAGATGCTAAGAAACAAAAGAAAAACAGAGGACAGTGCTCTAAGGTGTGCCTCAAGAGCTAAAACAGGTATGTTGAGATGCAAAAGAATGCTCATATTGAGGAACTTGACCTATGAATCAAGTTGGAGGAACCTAACCCATGAATCAGGGATATTGTGTGCAAATACTGTAGCTTTATATTTTATTTTTTATTTTATTTTATCTAAGCATTGCTCTTTTTAGTTTAAAACAGTAGAGTATAAGTACCCTCTCCATTGCTGTAGAAAGGTCACGTGATGACCTTTCAAGGCTCATAAAACGATGGAAAAATTCACATTG
>MNCI01024482.1:245805-256640 GCA_015680685.1 Gnetum montanum | reverse complement strand
GGGGGGGCGGTTTGGTGGAGTCGTGGTTCTGGGGGGGTAGCTTGTTGGATGTCGGGCGCATCCGGCCTTTGTGGCCCATGGTGGCCCATTCCCCCCCTTCAAAGAGCTGTTAGGTTTGGGTTCTTGGCTGCGTCCATCCCGGCACGCGACAAGCAGCCTCCTGGTGCCCAGGTTTGCCGCAGCGCGCACATCCGGCCCGGAGGGGTCCTTGGGTTGCCGGGCTTCGTTTGGGGCCGTCCGCCTTTTCCAGATTCTCAAACGCCACCTCAAGTTTCTCCTCCCCTCCGGGGAGTTTTAGAATCACCTCCCGAATGAGGTCTTTGTTCGTCAGCGGGCGCCACACGCAGAATCGGGCGAAGCCCATGCACTCCATAGACAGGGTAACCCGGTCAAAAGTGATGAACTCCCCAAAAGAATCCGCGATTTGTCGCAGAAACTCGAGGTTCCACAGCTCCCAAGGGAGCCGGGAGACCCGTATCCAGACTGGCGCTTTAGCAAAGAGGTTGGTCTCCCGATGGGCCCCAGGGCGCTAGTGGGTCAACGCCAAGCCCCACGCACCGTAGAACCACGGGCCCCCCAACAGGATTGAGTCCTTGGCTTGCTGGGAGGGAAGGATGAACAGCAGGAGGTCGGAGGACAGACTACGCACCCCAACCTCCCCCACGTGCCACTGCTCCCGGGCCCAGCGCCTGACCAAGTCCAGTCTTGGCCGCGCCCCCCGCGACACGAAACGACCAATGAGGCTTCAATATAATTCTTCCTCTGCAGCGAGGTTTTGAAGTTGTCTCAGAAGAGCATCCTCCTTCCTTTCTAGCTATGGCCTCAACTATTGTTGATCTTGAATATCCCTTAGATGTTGTTGAAGGTCCGTCTCGCAAGCCCTAAAGGAGAACTTGTCTTCAATCTTTCTAGAGTGGATCACTCACTTCAGCTAGAGCAAGCCATCTCTAAGGAACTCCCATGGGTTCCTTTGACTGGGGTAACCACCCCATATCTCCTCCACCAGAGGCCGTAGCCAGGGCTTGAGTAACTAGGAGCACTCGAACCGAAATGGGGGAGGGAGTCTCCTCTTCTGCCTTCCCAAATGGTAGACAATGAAATGATGATCAGATGCCTACCTTTTCTTCCCAAAAACCTGGATGTCAAATTGCATCAAAAGTTTTGAACTTACCCACACCCGGTCAATTCTAGACAACACTTGATCCTTGCCTCTCCTCCTATTACTCCACATGAAGCAGCAATTTTCTATTTCCATATCCACTAGTGCATATGATTCCAAGGACCTTTGAAATTGCTAAATCCCTCAGGGATTGCTATTATCTTTCCCTAATTTCTCCTATGGATGTAGGCGTTGATTGAAGTCATCGACAACAACCCATCGACTTGTGTTAGGCACAATGCTGCCACCCACCTTAGCTCTTGCAACATAGCCTTGCATAATTGGGCCCCATAAAAATTGGTAACCTAGATCCCAGTTGAGGATATGCATATTGTTAGACTCCATAAAGAAGAGTCCAATAGGTTAAAGGGGATTTTTGACAAAATTGTTAATCCCCTTGCCTAGCCTTGACAAGCCACCAGTTGCATATGCTAGCCTTCCCACCTTAGATGATGGAATTCAATCAACTGCAACTTTGTCTCCTAGAGACAGAGCACATCACAATCTTCACTTCTAGAAATCTCCTCCAAGGTATTTCTTTTATAGCGAGTACCCTGTCCCCAGCAGTTCCATGAAAGAATCTTCATGGCTTACTTGTTGACTTTTTTATAGACCTCTTTCAAGGTTGGTAGCAACCCTAAATCAATATCCATATGTGTTTTCTTGTTGCGAGCAAGTGGTGTAGGAGGCCTACTTGGCCTCCCTGAACTCGATGAAAGGGGGAGATTTCCAGGTTCCTCCACCACTGGATTCGGGACTTCAAACATTTTGGGCATCAACGCTTCCCTAACAACCAACACCGAGTTGACTAATGGGGGGAGCTCCACCCCCTTTCTCGTTAGGGAAGGGATCGAGTTGGAAGGATCCTTCCCCTTGCGAGGGTTGTCCTCGCCCGAGATCAACCCATGGGCTAAATCCACTGGCGCTGGGATAGTAGTTCCCTATGCCACTGGTGCCATCATTGGATACCCATGGCGCCCCACATGAATCTATCTTTCTTCATTTTGCTTGGGCAATGCTCTTGCCCTAATAGGGCCCTGGCCTTTGCCCCTAACTCTACAAGTGGCTGCCACGTGGTTCCCTTTCCCACAAATTGAACAGCCAACATCTGGTGGCGTAGACACCAATTTTTTGTTAGACAGATTTTCATATTCTACTTGGATCTTTTCATCTCTCGATGGGAGTTCTAGGACGATCTCCTTCACCAAATCTTTAGAGGAAAGGTGGGCAAAGCCTATCTGCTCCATGGAGTCGGTAAACTTGTCAAAAGAAATAAACTCACTGAAGAAACTGACAAGAGTTTTTAGGAATTGTGGTGTCCACATCTCCCATGGTATTCCTAATATGCGAATCCACACTGGTGCCTTTGAAAACAAATTTGTATCTCAATGAGCACCAGGCCACCACGGTGTTGGTGCAAGCCCTTGTGCTCCGTAAAACCATGCCCCCCTAACAAGGCCTTGTCATGGTCTTTTATCAACTGGAAAACAAATAGAAGGAGCTCCTCCAAGAGACTTCTTATCTCAACCTCCCCCAAACCCCATGATTTAGAAGCCCATTCCTGAATCAGTTCCCACTCTGGGCTAGCCCCTGATGACACAAACTTGCCAATCAAGCTTCTCTCCATTGTTTGAACCCCCTCGTAGGGTGGCCCGTGAACCTGCAGCCGCATGGAACCCTTCCTTTGTGAGTAGGCTTCAATGCCTTCATTGCCCAGCTACTAGCCAGCCCCTAGAAATGCCGCACTCGTGCTCCCGTAGTCCCCACTAGCCCTGCCAACTATTGAGCCCACTTTGCTAGCCATGCCACCATCTCCCTTGCCCACACCCTCGTCGGCACCCACACCCACACTCATGCTCACTCCCTCTCCTTTGCCCATTGCTCCCCTGAATCACCGCTTCCAAAAGCTCCTCGACCTCATGGATCTATTGGAATAGTTCAGGTTCCAAAAATCTCCGTAGGATTAGGCCACTCCTTTGGATAGTGTTGAATGCGTGAAAATTTTAGCTTGGTTCAACATGACATACTTGGAGATTCAAGGCTGCAGATTTACATGGGGCAACTGAAGAAAGGGCAATGACAAAGTCTAGTCTTGAATTAACAAAGTTTGGTTAAGTATCAATTCCTTCTTTAGTTTTAGGTGGGGTTGGTTGCCCTTCAGCAGAGGCCATCAGATCATAGGCCACTTTTTCTCTTGCTGGACTTGGGGAAGAAAAGTTTGTCCCTGTCCTTCAAGTGTGAATGTGCTTGGCTGCACAAGTCATGGCTCAAAAATTATGTTCAGGAGATCTAGAGTACATACACATCTTCTACAGACCCTAGGAATTTCCTAAAACAAGCTCTTACTAGGCTGAAAATGCAAGTCAAATCCCATCTTAAACAAGACACGTTTGCCTTTAAATTTCAGAAGAAGCGGGTCACCCAGGAGTTGCAACATATCCAAAATTTGTAGGAATAGGGCAATGATTTGGAGCATGAAGAGATGATGGCCCCTTAAGGATTGCAGCTATTATCCAAAGAGGAAGAATTGTACTAGAAGGAAAGATCGAGAGTTCAATGGCTCAAGGAAGTGGATCGAATGACAAAGTTCTCTATTGCTATGGCCAAGGCCAACCTGAATGCAAGGAAAATTGAGGTTGATGGCAAGATCACCTTTGATTAGAATAAGATTAGAAGAACTACATAGGATTATTTGGGGTGTATTTGGTCAAACAGATGCTTCTCTCCCATGCTTATTCCAATTACGCAGGTACTCTCTGCCTAGAGTAATGTTCTTCTCTTGGCCCCAATCTCTAAGTTTGAAATAGCAGATGCTACATTCACCATGAATGTAGGGAAAGCTCCTAGGCTTGATGGTACACCAATACAGTTTTTCAAGGAATTTTTTGATGTCCTCATTTACAACCTAGTTGATGCTTCTAAATGGATAGGTTCATAGGGAGCTAAATTGCTCCAGAATTGTCCTGATTCCTAAGGTTAGAGACCTTCACCTCCCCTTTGACTACAAACCAATTGGGGACTACAACACCCTCCTTAGGGTCTTCACTAAGGTCCTCATGAAACCGTTGAAGCCTACACTTGTTGGGCTGCATCAAGTTGGCTTTGTGAAGGAAAGATTTATTCAGGATTAGATCCTTCTTGTACAAGAACTCATTCATTCCATAAAGCAAGCTCATTTTCTAGGTATGTTTCTTAAATTGGATATTGTTAAAGCTTATGATTCCATTGAATGCCATGCTTTGCAATAGATTATGCTTGCAAAAGGATTTTATAGAAGATTTGTCAATCTTTGCATTCATATCGAAAAATTGGGATCTTTCTCCTTTGAATGTGATGGCCAACTTAAGGGTTTCTCCTCTTCCCAATGTAGCCTTAGGCAAGGGGACCCACTATCCTCTTACATGTTCATTTTGGTCATGGATCTCATGAATGACTATTGTAGGCTTGAGGAGGTCCATGGGCTTTTAGTTGAGGGGACAAACTGCATTGCTAACTGTTATGTTAATGACACCATCTTCACTACCAAGGCCATGGTTTTGGAAGTAGTTGCTATTAAGAAGGCGCTCAATTGTATGGGTATTGTATGGGTAGGGAATTAGGCTTACACATCACTTGGAGCAAATTATAGGCTTACTTTGTTCATACTAATGCGGCTATGAGAGGTATAATTTGTAGAGTCCTTGGGGTGGAAAATGGTTTGACACAAGACACTTATTTAGGCCTTCCCATCTTTAACTAGAATAGGTTTCAAACATGGGACAATTTTTTGTAGAAGCTGTAGAGTAGAGTGGACCATTGGACTACCAGATTCCTCACTAGTAAAGGAAAAATTGTGTTGGCTAATTCCATCCTGGTGGCTATGGCCAAATATTTGGTTTCTACTTGCAAACCACCTAAGAAGGTTGTTGTCTAAGTCAATGTTATTATCAGAAATTTTATTTGGTCAATTTGCAAAGGAAACTCCAGGTTGCTAGGAAGAGGTGTCACAATCAAGAAAGGTTTTTTCTGGCGGGGGTGGGGTGTTGTGTGTGGGCACAGGGATCAAGGAGTGCCAAAATTATGATGAGCCAGCAAAATTTGATTAATTGGGTGCAGCTGAATAATGACACTCCTTGTATTCGAACCATGTAGCAAACATATGAGTTATGGAACACGGTTGATAGACTTGATGATTTGGAAGACCTTGTGCACCCATTATGACTTTATCACATAGGTGAATTTCTTAGTGTATGGAATAGGGAGTAGTTACATGGACATCATTACTTGGTTGTGCATGCATGACACATCCCATGGCACGATAGACTCCTAGAGAAGATAAAAGTTTTTCTTTCCTTTTTGGAAAGCAATTGATTTTCACTCACACGTCCCTTCGTTCTCATGGCATTCAAGTTCCCCAACATAACATTCTTTGTAGGGAGGGAAGTCTTGAAACCATCAACTATCTTTTTTTATCAAGGCATTTACTCGAGATTAGTTTGGGCCAACCCCATTTTGTTGGGACAAGTCTAGGATGATGATGATGATTTACTTGAGATTAGTTTGGAATGCTACAAACATCATGTGGAACACACCCATTTTTGGTGACTCTATTGCTGCTTCTGTGCTCTAGGCCCTTTGGAAAGTTCAGAATTCATGGATCTTCTGGTTTGCCCCTCCCCCTTCCCCATCGTTAGTTACTACCATGGCTTGGAAGCTGTGAAAGTGGGTGTGGTGCACAATGGAAGTGTCAATCACGGTTGGCCCAGATTATGTTGCTTTCCAAAATGATGTTGAGCTTTGGGATATGGCGATCATGATTGGGTGGGACACACTGCTCCCAAAGCTCCATGGTGAGGAAGACCTTGACTACACCCAGTTCTTTTTTTGATGGTCTAGGGATGTGACTTGGTTTAGAGGAACTAGGATTCCGTTTAACATAGGCCATGATTGGGGGAGTATTTGGTCATTCTTGCTACTAGGGAGTTCGTGCTCCCATTTGATTAGAGCTTACATGAGGCAACCATGTTTTTCCAAGGACGGTGCCTTGGACGTCCAACGGGTAAGGGCCAAGGTCAAAGCTTCCTCCTATCTGGCAACATGTAGTTGAGTTAGTGGAAAAATTCTGTCCACTCTAGGAAAATATCTAAGCTTAAGGGTACCCATTTTTCATTTATGTAATGCCTTTTGCTCCATCAGTGGGTGAGCCTCTCAAGGTTTTTTAGGGTCGTTCTTGAATGAAGGCAGACCACCAAGCACTCTAGCCTGATCCTTGTGCTTTGATAGGCTACCAAGATGCACTCCTCTATTGCAATTTTTTGAGGCCTTTAGGTTTGTAAGCAAGTTTACTGATGTAGGCTCATGATGTCTTGCTCTTCTAGTTAGCAAGGCATTACTCCTGGTGCTTCTGGTTCTTTGGGGTTTGCCTTGTTGGAACATGAGGTATTTGCTGTGTTGGCCCTCCCAATCCTTCTACAGTTGTTGATTGACAGGGGAGGGCTTTTGGAAAGGAGATGGAAGAAGGGGAAAATGATTCTTCTACCACGAAGGATGCCCATATCTCCTTCAGGAGGATCAAAGCAAACATGGAGATTGAGTTCCAATCTCAAATAGAACAATGTAGGAAAAGCTGGGAGGAAACTTGGAGGAAGCAGGCTAAGGAAAGATTGGCATAGGAGGTTCATCAGTGTGTGTAAGAGATAAGCGCAGTTGGAAGAAGAAGGCTGAAGTTAACCTCAAGGATCCTGAGGTTACACTCAAGTGGGAGGGCAAAAAATGTAGCAAGTTAAAGAAGAGGAGACCAATAAAAAATGCGTCAAGGAGGTGCTTGAATTGTGCCACAGCGTAAAAAATGAGATGCAAGGCCACATCAAAGTGAAGATTCTACAGGAATTTTAAGAGTTGTGTATCAGAGAGCAAGAGGAGCTATAGTGTTAGGAACTAGAGCACCAAGAATAGGAAGAGATGAGGAGGGGCATGTAGCAGCAGTTTGTTGAAAACGTTAAACAACGAGAAGTGCCCCTATATGATGATGGGGGTCAACTGTTACACCTTGTGGAATGACCTTCTTGGTTATATTAAGAGGATCTTGGTCACATATTAGCCAGAAAAGGCACATGGTCTTAGTGATGCTGAGAAGAAAATAAGACTAGCAAAGTACCAAGCCTTCTGCGAAGTGGCTGACCTTATCAACTCCAAGGAGGGGTTCAGCATGTTTAATGGAATTCATCAGGAGTTAAGGCCTCGATGCCCTTGCATCCATCTGCCATTTCCCTAATGAAGTCTAGTTTTTCCAAGTTCATCAAAAGGGTGACCTTGAGATTTTTGGGGAATCTGGGCCAAAAGGTGGGGCCCGAAACTGCTTGAAATTTCGTTGTATGTCTCAGTTATTCCTTTTAGGAGATGATCATGCAATGGGATGATCCTCCCTCGTTTCTGTCTTTGTGGTTGGATTACTCTTTCTGTACTCTGTACATTTTTGTAATATAATACACTCTCGATCCTTTCTGGAAAAGAAAAAAAAAAGAAAAAAAGAAAAAGAAAAGAAAACTACTAGCTTATATCCATTTTGACTATTCTGCCTCAATCTTATTTCTTATATCCTTAATTTCATCATTGTATTAGGCTGCATGTAACTTGATATTCCATTTTCCAAACTTTGATAACATTATTATGGCTCATCAACAATAACAGATTCTGTGATTGGAAACAAATTAGCGCAATAGAAACATAACCAACTACATATCCAAAGCCATAATGAAAGGAGAGAAACTAAAAGTAAGTCTCAAGGCCTTATGAAATCAGGGCAACCACTCAAGCAATCCATTCTATTACCCTTCATGTCAATTTATACATCTGGTTTTTTACAAGCTAACCCAAGGTTTATTGAACCTAAACATATTCTTCAATCACATAAAATATAGTGTTTCATATTGTTGGTATTGCTGTTTATTCTAACAATCACCCCTTCAAAGCTGACACAAGAACAATCTTGGGAATGCATTTCTTTAACTAAAATTTTATCAAAAAATGTGCACTTTTCAATTTCATGCCATATTTAAGATATACATGCATAACAATGCATTTGGGTATTGGATTTGCAAGGATAATCCATCTTGCAAAATCACAATAAACCCATAAGAATAATATGTTTTGTGAAATTGCAATGAACTTGCAAGAATAGTGCATTGTGCAAAACTAGCAATGAACCTTCAAGAACAATTCGCCTTGCGAAAAGAGCAAAGAATATGCAAGAACAACCTATCTTGTAAACACATGACCGAACCTTCAAAGAATATGCAAGAACAACCTATCTTGTAAACACATGACCGAACCTTGCAAGAACAACGTATCTTGTAAACACATGACCGAACCTTGCAAGAACAATGTGTCCTACAAAATAGTAATATATCTATAGGAGAAACCTATCTTGCAAAAAATGACCATGAACCCTACAAGAACAATCTATCTTACAAAACAACATCAAACCTTTAAGAGAAACCTTGGATCTTACTAATCCAACCACAGATTCTTCTTATCTGTAATCAGAAGTGATTGTTCCTAACATGGCTTCTAGCCACCCTTGGCTACAAAGCTATCACAACTTGTTAAAACCACCATTATTGTTTACTGCCTTAAACAACAAAGTACACCCTTCTCCTTTATTGTCTATGCTATTGTCATTGGCCACAAATTCTTGTCAGGTATGCAGTGGCAATGTGTGGGACCCATGTATTTGATTCTTTTATCCCAAGAGCATGAGTAGGCTGAAAACATCAATGCAATCTAGCCACAAGTTGATTGGGAGTTGAGGCAGGTTGTTGTGCTTGATTTTAACAAGAAAGACATTGTAAATCACAGTGGAGTCTTCTTCTGCTGTTACAACTACAACATGACCGAACCACATTTGTTAGTAGGTCACGGTGGATTAAAAGAGGGCAGCCGTAATAGGCACAAGCAATGTATGAGGTTGCCATGATTTGGATTGTGACTGAGATGCTACTTGGATGCATTGTGACTTGGGAGTGAGAAGGCCACAAATAGTCTTGAACTAATTTGATGGTCACTAGCAAGCTATGACCTAGGTGTAGATCAGGTGTGAGCTCCTTTTCTTTTGTTTTCTGAATTGCATGAGTTCAACATAGTTCATGGTCTCGACATGAGGGAGGCGTGACCCCTCTGCAAGGTCTGCTGGTCTTGGGTCTACCTTCTGGAATTGATCGCAACTAAGAATCAGTTGTGGAGTTGTGCTTTACGGGAAAAACATGAGAAAAAGTGAAAATCAACACGAATTGATAAATTCACAATGTCTTAGCCTAGGTCCAAGGTAGAGAGTCCTTAATCATATTTGAGGAACTTTGAAATAGAGGTTTAGAGTATGACCATGCATCCATCATTCATGAATTTAAGTTAAAGCCCTTAGAAACATGAAACTGCATGAAGCATGGCATAAATCCCTGAAACAAAGTGTATATCTAGTCCTAAACATGTAATCTGTAAATGAACATGAATTTCAAGCATCTATGGCTTGATTGTGGCTCAACACAAGGATGTTGAGCTCATGCATCAAAGTGGGACAAATTTGAGAGAAAACCCAACTTGGAAACCTTAGCAAACGTGAAATATGAAGCAAATGAGATCAGTAAGTATGTTTAGTACATGAATGGGTGCACATCTTTTCACTTGGAAGAATGTTTAAGCTTTGAAAAGCATGATTCCAAGGAAATTGAACATGAAACCCTTCAATAACCTAAAACACTAAACATAAACATGAAAGCTTGCATAAACCATGAAACAAACATGCCTAGTTAACTTAAACATTCATGAGCAACATGAGAGAACATAATTGAAACCATAATTATGAGAAATATTTGAGAACTTGTGAGAATTGGTGTGAGAAATCATATGAGAGAAAGTGTATGTGAAAATGTACGAGTGAGAATCATAGCAATGATTCTCAAATCATGAGAGAATTGCATTGAGAGAATGTAAGAAAGAAAGAGAAGTGTTGTAACTTGAGAGAAGTTTAGCACAAACTCACTTGAATGTTCATACAAGATTGAAAGTAAGAGAGAGATTGCATTCAATTCATACAAAATGAGCAAGTTACAAGGAAAGGAGTTCATCTCTATTTATACTTTTGTGAGGGGGAGAACTTTGCCACAATTGGTGTCATGCACATGAGGATCTCCTTAATGCCCTTTTGCCTTTCTTGGAAGTGATATCAACCTTGACCTTTCCTATCACTTCAAAGCATCTAATCAAAGCTTCTAACAACCCAGGACCCATGGAACGTTACTTTCAAACTGATGCCTCCTATCTAACATGAATCAACCACATAACAAAGGCTCAACAACAACATGAACAACAAACATGGAAGAGAGAAAGAGAGCTGTGAGAGGTAGGAGCACATTCACACTTTCCTCAACATTTCTGCAACTATGGCTAGATTGCATACATCCACATAGCTACTAACTTCACTATCATCTTGCAATCCTCCTATATCTCTTGTTGTGCTGTTGTTGTGAATGATTGAGTTGTAGTAAATCCCACTACAACAACAACCATGTTCATCACTAGCCACAACTTAATTTCACATTTGACGTTGCCAAAACCCTTAAAACTATGTTGCCCTTTTTTTGAGAGAATGTTCAGGATTGTATTACTGAAAATATAGTACAAGGAATTACAAAAGGTGGAT
>MNCI01024482.1:210779-240479 GCA_015680685.1 Gnetum montanum | reverse complement strand
CTGGTCTGGAGGCGAGTGCAGTCGGCTCATTGTGACCCAATCCCTGCTCTCAACAAGCTACTAGGCCTGGTCCTGCGTCCGCGTTGGCTTGGCCCTCCGAACCTGGCAGTCCTCCTCCTGGTGCCCAGGTTTCCCACACCATGCACAGCCTTCTCCCTGGCCCTCTTGGGTCTTCGTTCCAAGTCTGGCTCTACCTCTAGGTTTTCAAACTCAACCTGGAGTTGTTCCTTCCCTCTTGGGAGTTCTAGCACTATTTCTTGAATTAGGTCCTTGGTCGACAAACTTTGCCACACACAAAAACGGGCGAAACCCATGTGCGCCATCGACTGCGTGACTCTATTGAAAGTGATGAACTTCCCAAAGAACCCTGCCATCCGTTTTAGGAACTTTAGGTTCCACATCTCCCATGGGATCCCAGACACCCTAATCCACACCGGGGCCCAGGAAAATAGGTCCGTCTCATGGTGCGCCCTGGGGTGCCAAAGGGTTAAAGCCAGCCTCCGAGCACCATAGAACCACGGTCCCCCCAGTAACACCGTGTCCCGAGCTTGCTAGGACGGAAAAATGAACAGCAGCAAATCCTCGGACAAGCGCCACACTTCCACTTGGCCAACTTTCCAGTTTTTGTGCACCCACCTGCGGATTAGCTCCATCCGCGGGCGAGCACCCCGGGACACAAACTGGCCAATGAGGCTCCGTTGCATAGTGTAGACTCCCTCCCTCGGGGGGCCGCTGACTTGGAGGTGTATGGTGTGGTCGGCATGGGAGTGTGCCTCGATCTCCCCATCGGGTACTCGCAATGTGTCCCCCCCTTGGTCCTGTTTCTCCTTGTTTCCCTGCTGTTCACCATCGTCTGGGAGTCCCGGGTTAGCGTGTTCCACTTCAATGTCGGCCAGTTTACCTTGGGTCGCCCCAGCGCGCGCCTGAACCGCCACTCTTGGGCTCATCTATGCTCCTGCGCGCTCTTGTGTCTCCGCTCCCATCTCCGCTCTTGTCTTAGCCCACTATGTTGCCCTTATTGTTATGTAAGAAATGTATATACTTGAATAAATGTAAATACCATAAAAATTGATTGGACAATAAGTACCTGATCTTTTGCCTTTCAAAGCATGGTTAAGAACTACATTGCCTACTAAAACCCTTGCTCACTAGATTTAAAGACCAGGCATGTCGTAACTATGTCTGATATGCTTACCACAATCATATCTCAGCTCACCACTATATTCAAGCTTCTTGTTTATAGTTGCAAAACCCTCATTTGTACCAAAACCTTGACAAACCACCAACAAAGCTATGCTTCAAATGTGTGCACCCTATGCCAACTCAAATTTGATAAGTACTTAACAAACTTATGACTAGCATTCTTGTGCTTTGCAGCAATGCCCATAGCTTCATTACCAATGTTGTATCACACAAGCTTCGATACCACTAGTAGGTTGCTTTTAACTTGCCATTCGATTTTGTAAGGTCCAATAGAACTGTTAAGGTCTATCAACAATAGCAAATTCTGTGATCAGAAATAAAAACTAGTCCAATAAAAACAAAACCAACCACACATCTAAAGCCATAATGAAAGATGAGAAATTGAAGTAAGTCCTGATTCCATATCAAATCAGTGCAAACATTCAGGCAGTTAATTCCATTACCCTTTATCTCAATTTAGACATTTGATTCCGTACAAGCTAATCCAAGGTTTATTAAACCTAGACATTATCCATTCATCTAGAAACTTCTAGAAAGGTCTAGTGACAAATATTGTTGGCATTGTTATTTATTCCAATACATTGATCCTAAGTAGGAAAACTGTTTGTGGTGAGGGGCTTTTTGGCCTTAAATTGTTATTTCTATTTCGTCACTATTTATACCATCATTGAATTTACATTCTATGTTTTTTTTTTTGGCTTCTACTAATTTTTAAGCTGCTTGATTCTAGAGCATATCTTTACTTTTTTGTTTTACAAGTAATATTTGCTTGATAGGTATCCACCAACATAATATCATTTGCAAATAGCCTCTTTAAAGAAAAATTTGGTTGCATTATTTCTAGCAGTTAAACACACCCAGGAGATTCTCAATTGAAATCCTGTGTTTCCATACTTGCCATCAACATTTTGTTTCCTTAATTCTGCATTTTATGCTAACTTAGATTATTTAGTTCATCAAATTAGAAATTATGTTGTTTCAGTTGTGTTTTTAAATTTTTCTCTCGTCAGTGCTCCTGAAATGGTTAAGGTGCACATGTTAACTATTTGCAAAATGCCAATGTCTGTGCTGTTCAACCTGACCACTTGTTCCGGTGCTATTTTATCTCAGAAAGAAATACGGAAACAGCTTGGTGTTTGTCCACAGCATGACATCCTGTTCCCTGAACTGACAGTAAGGTTTATTTTACAGAGAAATGGTTATTCATTCTGGCATAAATTTTTTTGTTTTATTTGTCAGTTGAGCTCATAATAAATACAAATGACAAGGTCCATTTCCTTTTTGGGGGTATTTTATGAAACATAAAAAAAATACAAATGATTTTTCTTTTAAAAAAATTTATTGGACCTTTATGATTAGGCATTGCTTTAGAAATTTCAAATTCGAGAACTTTGTTTTGCTGTTATTGTAATACAAATAGTTATCAAACAGATAGAATCAGTTAAAGTTAGATTTGTTCTCATGGTAAAATTATGGCCAATTATTATCCTCTTGAATGCAAAAAAATGTATTGGTTTGAGTAATGGTGAATGGTTTTTAGCCAGTAATTGAGGATCTGTGCTGAATTAGGATTCCAAGTACAGAACTGGGGACAGTAATAAACTCCTAAGAGATTATATTGAAGTTCAGAAATGTAATGAAAACAAAGACTATTTTTGTATTAAAAAAAGAGATGAATTTTCTTTTCCAAGAAAAGAAAAACTTAAAATAGACTTAAAAGTGCTTGCCTAGAACAGTTTGCTTTTACACCATCAGGAGTTTTGTAGAGTTTTCAATTACGTAGCAATAGGCTGGTGATTATTAATACTTACTTTCAATTTCTTACCTTTCATTATAGCTTCAGATGTGTGGTTGGTTTTGTTTTAGTTGCACTAATCTGTTGTCCTATTTTTTGTTTCCAATTGCAGAATCTGTTATTGTTGATGGGCACTAACTTTTAATTTGTTGCAGGTTGAAGCAGTAGATTTTAACATATAATTAATGATTTTCTTTCTTCAAATATGATTATTTGTAGATTAATACTTTTAATGGCATTCTTTCAAACGTTATGGTTTGCGTTGGATGTTTTTCTTCTCATTCTAGTTGATTAATGTGCATCCATTGTAACATGTCATAGGTGAAGGAGCACGTTGAGATATTTGGCATATTGAAAGGCATTGAAGCTAGTGCACTGAAAGTTGAAGTTGATAAAATGCTATATGAAGTGAGTTGAAAGACTGCAGTGAATGATATCATATATGCTATCCATGACCAACAGTTGCATTGTATTCTTCATCTTTTACATATAATAATGATTTTTTAAGATGATGCAAAGAGAAACACGGAACTATTTTTGTCATCTTAGTGCATGCAGAATCTCCTTGCTAGTGACATGATTCCTCACAAACCTTAATAGTTGTGGAACAGTTCTGTATTAATTGTTTTCATAGAGATAGTTAATTTAGTAAATGACTGATGATGGCTTCTATCTTTTTCTTTAGAGACAATTATTGTACAGATACAAATGGAATGATAACTAAATGCAGACATTTGTACCACTTATCAACATCTATTTAAATGCTTATGAAGTTTTCAAAGTCCATTCCTTTCAATCTGTTGTCTCCTGACAGTGTGATGATAAAAAAGGCCCAAGCAATGCACTATTGCTTTTAATCTTTGTCAAAAACTTCTTTAATTCCTGAGAGCTCATTGATGACTTCCAAAGCCTTTTCCTTTTTGATGTGAAGACCGTTCACCTTGTTTATAAGGTAATGATGAATGTGGCGACCGAAAACTTCGGCGGCTGGAAAACACCGATGGGTCGTCGATTGTGACAGTCTTAACATCAGATCCGCGTGAGGGCCGTGCTGGATACAACGGAAACGGGGTGCCCTGAACGATCTAGTCAATCAGACAAGGACTCAGTCGGTGTTAATATAACCTTTTGCAAACATATAAATGGAAATGAAACTTGTAACATAGAGTAATGATGTTTAAATGTTAAATGCAAAAAGAGCGAAAAACGATGTAAATGACGACGATAAGCAGGGAAAAAGTAAAATGCAGTTAGGAAAATGCACCGCTTCAAGAATGTGACTTCACTCTGTCAAGGTGGATACAATTGGTTGCACGACACCGAGGGGCATAGGGATCCCAAGAGTAACCAAGACGTTTAGAGTAAGACAGCTGTATGCTTGAACGCAGACTCGGGAGTCAACAATGCGAAATGCTGTGGGGTTAGTAGGAAAGAGTTGAACAGAATGCCAAACGGGAGTGCCAACTGTTTACAGTGTCAAACAAGATGTTGACAATGCTCAGGAATATAATGCTAACTTTTTTTTGCTTGCTAGACAACTGATTCACCAATCAGTCGACTAGCCCCTTAAAATTGTCAACTGTCCAAATTGGCGAAGAACCCCCCTTGAGCGTTGCTCATTGGGGTATTTATAGGACCAAGGGCACACGAAAGATGCGGTTTGGATGCCATGTGTCCTAGGCTCGTGTTGATGTGTCTGTGCTGCATGGGCGTGCATGACCGTTGGACGAGCCTGCCATGCCGTAATTACGAGCCTGCCACGCTGTAATTGCATTGTCAGAACTTGGAGACATGTGCCAACGGTCCAAGCAGGTGAAGTGCATTGATATAGCGTGAAAGCCTGCTATGCTATGCTATGCCTTGTAGCGTGGCATGTGGGCGTAGCGTAGCGTCTTGCCACGCTGTGCTACGCTATGCAGCGTAGCATAGCGTAGCCACCGGTTTGAGGCAAAACTCGTGTTGCGTCCTGCTGCATGTGTCGGGAACCTTTGAAGTGCTCCGACTATTTTGGCATGTTTGCTATGTTGTGCTATGCTATGTAGCGTAGCGACTAGCTTTAGTCGCAAAAACGTCGACAACATGCAAACTTTGCCTTAGACACTGCAAAACGCGTGAAAGCCTGCTATGCTATGCTATGCCTTGTAGCGTGGCATGTGGGCGTAGCGTAGCGTCTTGCCACGCTATGCAGCGTAGCATAGCGTAGCCACCGGTTTGAGGCAAAACTCGTGTTGCGTCCTGCTGCATGTGTTGGGAACCTTTGAAGTGCTCTGACTATTTTGGCATGTTTGCTATGTTGTGCTACGCTATGTAGCGTAGCGACTAGCTTTAGTAGCAAAAACGTCGACAACGTGCAAACTTTGCCTTAGACACTGCAAAACTCGCGAACTTGCTGATCCTGCCCTTTGAGATGTCTTTCGTTATTCCGTGGAGTTGCTACGCTGTGCTACGCTACGTAGCGTAGCAACCGATATGCCCTGCTTTTTGCTAAGTTTGCCGCTTTCTGGTGAAGGAGCCATCGCTGAAGAACTTGGAGCCGAGCGAAGCAACTGCTTTTGAAGGCTAGAGACGCCGACTGAGTGCATTTGAAATCACTAAGTAAGTCGAGCCTTCCTGCCTTGCTCTCGCTATGCTGTGCTACGCTGCGTAGCGTAGTATCTTGTCTTGCAACAATTTACGGTTGACTGTTTGAACAACTGTCTCCCGAAGTCTGCTACGCTATATAGCGTGCGTAGTGTAGCAAACTCCTTGACTAGAATTCTACTCATCCACCCCTTTTTGCTGGATTTATCTGCAGCCAATGTGGGTGCATTTTGGTTTTTTTTTTCTTGAAAGCATAGGATTGGATTGTAGATTGCTTTTTTATTCTTAAGGTTCTAGATTGCAGATCATGATTCAGAATTGCATGGAATAATGATGTAAAAAATATTTAAAAATATCAAATTTTTAATCATTTTCAAAAGTATTTGCAATTTTGGGGGGGGGGGGGGGGAGGGGGCGGTGCCCATACCTCATCCTAGGCATCAGTTGTGAGAGCTCCTAGGAGGAGCTCCGGAGACATATCCGGCGAACCTCAGTGCGTTGTCATCCGGATGCGGGCGACTTACCGGCGGATCGGAGCAGGCGGGAATCCACCATGCAAGGCATCCAACAAGCGGCGAACTTCATGGATACTGAGGAGCATCGCAACACTTTGGACCTGCTATTGAGTCACAACAAAACCCACTTATTGAGTCATGAATTTTGCTATTGGGATGGTATTTTAATCTTTAATGTTAAAAAATGTAAAAATTTTTAATTAGTGTTTTTAAAAATTCCGAAATTGTCTGGAATCATCTGAAGTCACTTGAATATGTTCGGAATCTCCCAGAGTTGTCTGGAATCGTAATTCCAATTTGGATCATATACCTGAAAGTGCCATTTAAACCTTTGATTTCTATTGGCTTTACCCATGCTGTGCCTTCATGTGTTATTAGGTGCATACTATGTGCCTTCTCTTGATACTGCATGCCTACCTTCACATGTTATTGTGTACCTTTGTGTGCTATTGATGTAGTACACTGAAATTGAAATTGAAACTGAATTTTTATTTACACCCACTAAGATCTTCATACATGGAGAGACGGATCAATTCATAATAGGTTGTTTTCAGGTTAGGGTTCTCTTTGTTTCAGAGAGGGTTTTTTTTTTTGGTAATTGCAAAATGGGACTCACCTCCTAAAACTGCTAGTGGTGCACTTTATATAGGTCAGCACATTCTAGGGCTGCATGTGCCTCCAGGGCTTCGTAAGCCTTTTGGCTTTCCATGCTTCTTGAGCTTTCTCCTTTATGCATTTAAAAACTTAAACATGACATAAAAACAATAATTGAGACATGTTAGAATAAGGCACACAGGTGATAGGTGCCTGCTTAGTTATTACCGTGGGATTTCATGAAACTACTTTGCCATGTTAGATTGAACTATAAGTAAAATCTCAATCTTTTATAGCTACTACTTGGTTGGGATATTACTAAATCTAGGTGAAAGATTTGAGAAGGTATTGAGTGGTGGAAAGGAACATTGTGCATGGTTGCCTTTTAAGGCCCAAAGGAAAGATGAAATACAACAAATTAGAGCTCTACATGATTTGATTCATGGCTAGAAGAATGAGCTTGTTTAGCAACTTTTCTGTTTTGTTAGTTTTACTGATAATATTTATGGATTAAACAATGCTGCTTCCTTGATTTCCAAAACAGGTTGGATTGAATGATAAAGCAGATAGTTTTGTCAGATCTTTGTCTGGAGGGATGAAAAGGAAGTTATCGTTGGCAATTGCGCTTATAGGAAACAGTAAGGTAATGCTCATTTTTGTTTTGTTTTGTTTTTGGGAATAATTGTAAATACATTTTGTTACATGGCTAAGGTGATACAACTAAAAATAATCTTGGTTTTTCTTTGACCATGAAAGTTTGAAACTCTCAAATGATAAGTAATGTGTATTGAAGGTTATTATTCTGGATGAACCATCTAGTGGAATGGATCCATATTCAATGCGTTCTACCTGGCAAATAATTAAACGATTCAAGAAGGGGAGAGTTATTTTACTAACCACACACTCAATGGATGAGGCTGATGTTCTGGGTGATCGTATTGCTATCATGGCGAATGGTTCATTACGATGCTGTGGCAGGTTAGAATATATACGAAATTATGCTTTGATTAGTGTAATCGTGTTTTAGGAATAGAAATGGTTTCTTTGTATTATCTGATTCATGAACTGAATGCAGTTCTTTGTTCTTTCCAAAAGTTTTAATGATTTTTTTTTAAAATACAAATCATTGTGTTTCTTTTTTTTGGCTTCTGAACTTTTTCACTAACATCTTCTCACCTAATTTTTTCACTGTTAAGATTGGGAGAATCCAGTTAAAAAATTAGTAACAACTTAGTATGATAACTGGTATCAAATTGAATTTTTTTATTAATAAGTCTTTTTACCTGTTCAGTATTGTAATTTTTCTTTAATTGGTGCTTCCTTGACTGTATTTTTACGAGATTAATAAGAACTCGAAGTTTAGATTAATGCATCAGAGAAAATTCATGTTGCTTCCGTGCACTAAGTGAGATCAGTTATTAGAAGTTAGGAGAACTTAAAATTAGGAGAAGATGCCATCATCCATTGTACTACTGAGTTGAGCAGGAAAATGACGGTGAATTTTGTCAAAGAGAAGATTGCTATTGAGGCTGATTTTGAGAAATTCATGCTCAAGAAATAGTGGATTCACAGAATAAAGAAAAATAAAAGGAGGATAAACATTCATCATCATCATTCTAGCCTTATGCCAACTACATAGGGTTAGCTATCTGTGTGTTTTTACACCATTCACTTCTATTAAGAGCCAAATAAGTATTAATAACCAATCTTTAAGTATTAATAACCAATCTTGGATGTCTTTCTCTATGAAAGCAAACCAAGTTTGTTTTGGTCTACCTCTTTATTGATTCTCCTCAACTTTAATAAAAAAACCTCTTCTAATAGGAGCATTCTCTGATCTTCTTATCACAAGCAAACCATTTAAGATGACTTTTCTTAATCTTTTCATCTATGGGTGCTTTTACTAAACTTTTCCTAATAAGAGAGTTGTTGATTCAATGTTTCCTATTCATACCCAATATCCACCTTAGGATACACATCTTTGGCATATGCATGCATTGAGCCTAAAGTTTTTTGATATGCCAACATTCCACACCNAAATCTAATTTGTTTTATTTTTGTGACTATGCAACCACCATGACCCCCCTGTTCACTCATGGTCCACTTACAGTTCTTGGAAAAATCTCTAATCACCCCACAACCGGCAATATTTTGCACTATTTTTCATTGCAACCTATAATATTTCAAAAGTTTTGGCGTCTGTCATGACTCATGGCCAACTCGCATCAATTTTCATAACCCTTATGATCAACTCACAGTAGACAACCTGATGACACTATGACTTTAGTATGCTCATGATGAACAAAGAAAAGACTGTTACAACCTGCATTTAGCTCACAGTTGACTTGTGATCTTCAAAGGTTCAAAAGCAACTTCCATTGCTTGGTGCTTAAGCTCCCTAGGCCTGGCTAGTTGCCATTACGCACTCTAACATAAAACTGAAATAGGATGAAAGAAATGGTAGGAAGCTAATGGTCCACTTTGTGATAGAAGAATCCCTACTAAGTTCAAAGGTAAGTTCTACAAAACTACTATCAAATCTATGATCCTTTAGGGTATGGAATGTTGGCATATCAAAAAACTTTAGGCTCAATGCATGCATATGCCAAAGATGTGTATCCTAAGGTGGATGTTGGGTATGAATAGGAAACATTGAATCAACAACTCTCTTATTAGGAAAAGTTTAGTAAAAGCACCCATAGATGAAAAGATTAAGAAAAGTCATCTTAAATGGTTTGCTTGTGATAAGAAGATCAGAGAATGCTCNTTTTTTTTTTGGCAATCTCTAGCAACAAGTCTTGCTTTGTGAATGACAGTTTCACTAACTTTATTAAATTTTCTTTTGAACACCTACTTGGTATGGTTTTCTTCTCTTGTGGCATGTTCACCAACTCCAGTGTCTGATTATTTTTTAAATTGTATTCATTTCTTTTTGCATTGCCTCCTTCCATACTTTGGATTTGAAAGCCTCATTCACATTTGTAGGCTCATGAGAGAGGGATGAGTAGCAAACATGTGCAATGTTTAAATCCAATGTTTAACATTTGGCTTGGTGGATGGTCCCTTTCCATTCAAAGTCTAGGAGTGTATTCCTTTTTTTGTGGATATTTGGATTTATAAAAAATGACATCTCTAGAGCAATACGACTTTATATATATAGGATCAAAACACTTATTTCCATTAGTCTTTAAATCATAACAAAGAAAAAGATATCATTCCTCTATTATCTAGTTTATCATTCAACTGATTTGGTAGCTACACATAACGAACAAATGCAACCAAACACTTCGAAGTGTGACAAGTTAGGAGGCTTACAATAGACCAACTAATATGGAATCCTGTCTCTATTTGGACTAGTGATCAAGCTATTGAGCAAGATGTAGCTAGTATTCATTGGAGATTGATGAGTGCTTCAATAGACACCTTGCCATTTCTTGTATGACAAAATTCTTTCTTTCTGCATTACCATTGCTTTGTGGAGCATATGCACATTTAGTTTGTTTATAAATGACATTTTCAAAACTATAGTAATCAAATTCACCACCATGATCAGACCTTACAGCTTTGATTTTAAATTCAAGCCTATTTTTAACAGGTTTTTGAAATCCTTTGAAAGTGGAAAAGACTTTATCCTTGGAATGTAAAACATAGGACCAAGCATACCTTGAAAAATCATCTACAATAATGAGTAAATACTTGCCTCCATTGATTGAAGTTGTAGGAATGGGCCCAAGTACATCTTGTTGTACCCATTTTGGCTTATTTTGAATAAGTCAGAGACTTAGATACATTCTATGGCTTTTCAGTGCTTAAGGCCATCTTTAGTTGTTCAGATTTAACGTCTGGCATCATCTATAGCATAGTTTCTGAATTTCTATCTTCAGCTTGCTAGAACCAACGTTTTGCATTATTAGCAGCATTGTTTTCTCTTTTCTTCCGGTTTCAACATCCGACTTTAGCTCCAACGTTGATTCTATCTCCAACTTTCGATATCCAACATCAAATCAACTTTTGACATTAGGCATCAAGTTCACCTTTTTAGTATTTTAGCTCTTTGATGTCTAGAGTCAATGTTTTTTTTTTTTTTAGAAAGTATTCGGGATTCTATTGCAGAGAATTGCAAAATATGTTACAAGAGGTTACAATTGGGGGGATCCCAGCCGGCCTGCCCACCCCCTAAGGGTTCGTAGGTAGTTGCCGGCACTCGCAATTGGGGCGCACCAGCTCATGGAGAATGTTAAGAGTGTTCCGATGGTCCTCCGTGTCCATGAAGCTGGCCGCCTATTGGACGCCCTGCATGGTCGCCTCTCGTCTACTTCTATCCTCTTGGGAGGCTCCGGCATTGGGGTGGCAACGTGCCAAGGTTCGGCGGATATATCGTCGAAGATCGGCCCAAGAGCTCTCGCAACTGATTCCTAGGGTGAGGTACGGGCATCGCCCCCCTTGTAGCCATTGTTTGGTATTCTGCTCGTGGGCATGATCCAGTTGTCGCTGCCTCTGTTGCTCCTCCTCCAGAAGCCTGTCCCACTTCGCTTGCTCCGCCTGCTATTGCTGCCTCCAGGCCTCTTCCT
Source organism: Gnetum montanum (assembly GCA_015680685.1). Classification (NCBI taxonomy): domain Eukaryota; kingdom Viridiplantae; phylum Streptophyta; class Gnetopsida; order Gnetales; family Gnetaceae; genus Gnetum; species Gnetum montanum. The sequence goes on along the minus strand of MNCI01024482.1, from coordinate 229,221 downwards.
CCTGTGTCAACTCCTCCCTCACTTGAGCTCTGACTTCGTTGATGAGATGAGCCCTGGCAGCCTCTGCCAAAAGGTCCTGCTGCCTCGCCTGTTCTCGTTCCTGCTCGGTAAATTGGGCTTCTATTTCGGCGTGGGCCTGGGTGAGGGCCTTAGTCTAGAGTCAATGTTGCATTCGACATCTGACGTCAGTTTTCACATCTATATGTCGATTCTCCTATCTAGAACCTTCCGGAAGATTCTGTGGACCCCATTGTGTTGTTTCTACACAATCTATGAGGCATGTTCAACCTATAAATAGGAGGATATCCCTAAATGAAAAGGGGTTGGCTTTTTAGACATTGTGATTGGCATTTTCCTTCATCAAGTTCTTGGAGATCTGCTTAGCACATGCAGCCATCTTTAGCACAATTAGCATATCTTGCAATTAGCAATTTGGAGATCTCTTTTCAAAGGCATTGCTTCGCCATAGAATAACTGCCCTCTTTTTCTCTCTCCCTTTCCTTGCTGATGCATTGTGTCCCCTTCCTGTTGTCCTCTTGACACATGGAGAAATTTCTTGGAATCAAGTCAATGCACCAATGTGATCCTTCCTTTTGCTTCGTCAGCTATTGGATCTGCTATTGTCTCCACCAGATCTGCAGTAGCTGCACGCATTGGAGAAAGAACGAGGTAATACAACTCTTCGTCAAATGCCTCTAATCCCTGGTACATGTCCTGGAACATCCTTTTGTAGGTTTCTAATTTTCTCTTTCTACTGTAATATGGATTTTAGCCCTTCAGGCTTTCTGTCATTAACATCGTCTAGATCTGCTATAGAGCTAGTTCCTAATTTCTTGTGTTTTCTTTTTGTTTAACGCTTTAATGAATTAAATCTATTTCGCTTTACATCTTGGTACCAATTGCTCTCATTTTGCCAGCCACATACAAGTTACATTATGTTCTGTTTTGCATAGATCTACACATGATCTTTGTGCATTTTCTACTGCCTATTATGCACACTTGTTTTTTCTTTCTACTCTTAATTTTCTAATGTTTGGCGAAAATGTTTGGCTTGGATTGTTGGATTTTGTCCAATGATTGTAAAGTCCCCTTTCAATTTGAGGGAAATTATCCAAAAGTTTGGTTTTCCCAAATTGTTAGGTGGCCATGAGATTGTTTGGCTCAATTTCATATTGGGTTGTATTAGATTCTATTATTATGACAATTCTTGCCACAACACATCTGTGTAACAATTCAAGTGATTGATTCTTCTTTTCTATGTATGCAACATGTGGAAGTGTCTTTTGCTTTTCCTTTAGGCATGTTTCAAAAATTTCATTGTATTTCAGAAAATGCCATATTTCTTGCTTGCTTTCACTTAATCAAATTTTCTAGACCTTTATTGGAGGCATGCCCAAGTTTCCGATGCCACAATCTCGCCTCATATATCTTGGCTGAACAAGTAACACTTTCATTTACATAATTGGCTCCCAAGCAATAAATTCTATTGTTAAGTCTTGGTAAGTTTGTTATCGATCTGAAAGAGGGAGAAAATGAGTGGGAACAAGAGAGAGCAAGGGCAATTTTGGTGCGTAGGGAGGCTTCGGTGTCAGGGGTGAGGATGGGGCAGAGTTAGTTTATGCATTGGATATATCTCTTGTTGTTGAGGTACAGGAGGTAGTGTAGAACAAGAAGATGTACTACAAAATTCAGATAAATGGCGTGTATAAGGGTTAGAAGAACCTGAGAGAGGTCTGTTATCTTGTGCCATGTTGCTGTTTTGTCGAGACAATATACTGCAACTTGCTGCATGACTTACTCTCACCTTTTTGTCAGCCTTCACTACATGCCTTACGCCCTGCATGGCCCCCATGCTCTACAAAAAACACACGAACTTGGCTTCAATACCAATTCTCACCCTGGATCCATCATGAAGATTACCCTCAAGTCTCCTCTAGGATGATTAGTGAAAAGGATCCTAAATTCTCCATGGATAGATTGTCTACACCCAAGAGACAAGTAGTCAGAGACCATATAAAAGGATTTATAGGCCGTCAAGTAATCCTTGATAGAAAGTCCTCTAAACATGCCATCCAAAACTATGTTTTCAATTTTGTTGCAATTTAAGGAGATGGTGGAACTAGATGGATCTAGATATAAAAAAGAAGTTGTTCACTGGCCCATCTATTTTATTTATAAATGCAATTACTAAGGAATTTATAGGGCATAAGGTAGACTATATTGATATGTACAGAGATATGTTTTTTAAGGCTTGATTACCTAAGATTCAGAACGTCCCTGCATGCTTAGAAACAAAGGAAGAATGGTATTACCATGGTAAACTTACCCATGATAGATTGGCTAAGGAGCACCTCTTAGGATCTATGCTACAACCATTCTACAATAAGTACCAAGCAGATGTAAAATTACTAGGTCGTAGTATAGACTACATGAGCTTTAGTGCTATCAGACAACTAATCACTGCGGTTAATAGAGATGTATGCCATGACATGAAGGCATAATCTCTTATGAAGCAAATAGGTCATAAACTAGGAAAATCCTTCTGCAATGACTTATGCCTGGAAAATCAATTTGAAGCTATGTTGAAATGTTGCTCTTATCGACATAAACGTAGAAACCAACCACACAAAAGATGGAGGCAAAAGGCTTCTCCAACGAAACCGTCTAAAGTATTTCGCAGGATGTTTAAACGACATCAACATAAGCTCCAAAAGAAAGACGTCAAATGTTTCCTTTGCCAAGGTAATCAATTTGCTCATGAATGTTTGTGGAAAGATAAACACTCTAGGCAAGTGAATTTCATAGAACATTATAATCTCTTTGAACAATACTATGATTTTACACTTGACCCCTTTATGCCTTTTACTCCTAGCGACATTTACATTGAATTTGATGAACACTNCTAGGCCATCCTCCTCTAGATATAGTGAAGAGGATGAATCTAACCTTTCCAAGAGACCACTCAATGTTAGCATGATAGATCCTGTAGAAAGAGACCCAACATATAAGATAATAAAACAAGAAGTAAATAAATTAGAGAAACAACTAGCACAAGTCTCAATTGATGATATAAATAAGAGCATGTCTCTCAAGCATAAGATTACAGAGAAGAAACAAGAGCTAGATGAACAATGGTTCTTGATCGAAGAATGTTGGTTCAAATACCCTGAAACCCAAAGAGAGTCCCAGAGTGAGTCAGGATGAACCGTTGAACCTAATGACATAGATAATACATCTGATAAGGAAGAAAAGGTTCAAGAGATTCCTCCTCTAGATGAGTCCCTCTTCTGTACACAAAGGACAACTCAGTTACGAAGATACATATAATGGGCAACTCAAGAACTCTCTGAATTAGAAAAGATAGAGGAAAGCTTTCAGAGACAAAAATATCAAGAAGAGACACAAGCTATGCCTGTTAATTTAGTTAATAATAATAATAATAGGATAGCTAATTTACCTAATTGTACCTTTTTTTTATAAAATTTGAAGGTTATAAACCAGATCCCATTGATGCCCTTATAGACAGTGGTGCAAAAGTATCTCTTGCTAGATGGAACAAAAGAAACAAAAGACATGTCACTTTCGACACCCAACAAGTAAGTATGGAATATAAGGCTGTTATCCCTATTAGAACTTCTAAAGGTAAGATACTTCAGATAAAAGTTTGTCATTGTGAGATCAGGTCTTATGATCTCCTTATAGGAACTGACAACCTTTAGGACTTTGAACCTTATATAATAGGAAGTTAGGAAACCTGCAAAAATGCAATAGGTTGTAAATATTGTTGAGAAATTAGGTGATAAGTTTACTAAAATAGAAGGAGATTACGTCAATTAGCTAATGATGATCCAACAACATTTAGGCATAAGAAAGAACATTGGTGCAAGATTGAGTTCAAAGACAACCTAAAAATAAAAGCCAAAGCTCATCATATTGGAATGTCACCAAGCCTAAAGAAAGAATGTGATGAAGAAATACAAGTCCTCTTGAATAAATAACTAATACAACTTAGTACTACTATGTTTGCATGCACAACTTTTTATGTCAACAAGAGAGAAAAACAATTGTGAGGAAAAAAAGAGATTAGTGGTGAATTACAAGCCTTTAAATGATTTTATAAAACCTATCCAACACCCTATTCCAAATAAAGATGATCTATTCCAATGACTCCTCCATACAAATATCTATTCCAAGTTTGAATTAAAATCTAGCTTTTGGCAAATCCAAATAGAACCACAAGATCGTTGGAAAACGACATTTACCGTTCCTGGCAGATTGTATGAATGGACACGACTACCCTTTGGCATAACGACCGCACCATCCATTTTCCAAAATTGCATGGATCAGATATTCAATAGCTTTCCTTTTATAGTGATATATATTTATGATATTTTAATTATGAGTAAAAATCCAGAACAACACTTAGAACATTTAGAAATCTTTAGGAAAACAATAGATGACAATGGATTAGTTTTATCTCCCACAAAATGCAACTTGCTAAAGAATCCATTGAATTCTTAGGTTTGCCGATCGCCCAGGGAACCATAACACTACAAGATCACATTCTTGAATCCATAAGGAAGTTTCCCGACGAAATCAAAGATAAAACCCAATTACAACATTTTTTTTAGGATGCATAGATTATGTATCAGGGTTTTATAAAAATCTTGCCAAGGATCGAAAAATGTTAAATGAACAACTCAGCCAAAATCCTCCTTGGACAAAGCAACACACAAACACAGTTGTTCAGATCAAACAACAATGTAACAATCTCCCAAAGTTGCAACCTTCCACTGACGGCACATTAATCCTAGAAATAGATGCCTCTTTGGAATTTTGGGGCACTGCATTAAAAGAAGAAAAGGATAATGTAATCAGAATATGTAGGTATGCTTTAGGAAAAGTTTCTGATGCTCAACAAAATTATCACAGTACCCATAAATAACTGCTAGCCATTGTTAAGGGTATTGAAAAATTCAATCTGTTCCTGTAGAATGTTCATTTTATTATTAGAAGTGATCTCAAACATTTTGATAAGTATTTGAGTTCGAAAGCTTTGAATAAAGTTGCTCATACTAAGCTCATCAGATGGGCATTGTGTCTAGCTAATTTTGATTTCTCCATAGAATATATAGATGGTAGAAAAAATAGTCTTGTAGATTTCTAGACAAGAGAATATCATCATAATAATTAACCTAACACCTAGAGTAGATGTAGGTTTTATGTTTTATTTTATGTTTAAGGTATTCTAGTTAGTAAAGGCTAGACACCCGGCTCCTCTAGACTATTGAGGGCAGCTAGGGCCATGAAATCATACATGCCTACCATAGAACAAGAAAATGTAAGATCAGCACATCAGGAGAACTTTGATGGCTTTATCAACATCCTAGCAGAAGAAGCTCCTTATTCTAAAGTTCAACTAAGGAACTTTGTTCCTCAAATAGGAGCCTCTCCTTATATCCACACCTCTACCTTTGTAGAACTATGCCATCTAGGTTTTGAAGAAAAATCTCCTTATATTCCAAACTCCCATTTCTTTGCTGATCATGTTTTAAAATGGGCCTATTATCAATCCATTTCTTACCATGTATATAATATTGAAATAAACCAATGGTACCCTCTGAATGAACTTTTTTGGATTTGGTGGCTGAAATTTGGCCATTCCCGTGTTCATTACCTTGAGTCATATCCAAGCCATCTTTATACTAGACGAAATGAATATCATGGTGATTATATCTTTTACAGTAATCTCCAAGCTCGTGGATGTCATCACCTCGAATATGGCAAAAATCCATCCTATTTTTTAATCTCATGTATCACCAAAAGAATTGATTGGACAAATCCTAGGGGCCAAGCATTCTACCAAGACCTCTACACTTGTAATGAAAGTGACATTAGAGAATGCTACAAACAATATGAGATTAGTCCTAAGACTCTCAATCTCAAAATGATGGATTCTAGAGTAGTATAGGTGTATAATAACCAAGGCTATCAAGTCACTAGTTATCTACTTGGTGAGTCCCAATCTCCACTACAAAGCACATGGAGTCATGTTGAAGACGAGTATGTCGACTCTGATGGGGGATATGATTCTCTTGGAAACGCTTGATAAGTTTGTTAGCCACTTGTCGGACAATATGTAAATTATAGGATCTATTGTAGATCTACAGTGTCAAGATAAGATACCAATCTTATCTCTTTACCTTTTGTACATTCTCATCCATTATTAGTGTGGTGTGAGTTGGATGGCACTAAGAATGGTCAAGAGGTAGTCCCCTCTCCTATACAAGCATGTCTTGGTAAGACTAAGAGGCATGGGAAGAGAGAGATTGGAAGAGCAACTCATAGTGCCTTTCAGGCATCCCTTAGTCACTTCTTTGCTTGTATTTTTGTTTCCTTGCAATTTAGTGTGAATAATATGAGCATTGAAGTTTTGTTTCAAATTTCTCTCAGTGTTGTGGTTTCATATGTTATCTCTGTGAGCATGAGAATTGTTTTTTTTTTTTGGTGCAAAAATCATCGTGAAAACGGTGTAGAAATGGCAAGGATGGATCTCACTGGGTGGAGTGGATAGCATGGGTGGGGGTTCTAGTGCTAGGGATGCGACAGGAGGGGAGGTGTTGTCGGGTGTCTCTGCTTTGGGGTCGGTGGGGTGTGTTGGTGGCGACTTGGGGTTTGGGGGTCCTAAGTGAGGGGCTCCAAACTTTGGAACGCAGTCTTATTGGGAAGTTCCTTTCAGCCGGTGCTAGCCCTAAGCTAGAGGTGGTTAGGAAGTGGGTTGCAGCGCAGTGGAATTTTTGTCCAGTGGTGGTTTGCAACCTCGGGAATTTGTTATTGTTTATTTTTTTAGATTGTGTCTAACAGGGATAGGGTGCTTTTGGGGCGGCCTTGCTTTTTTGGGGCCAAGGGGCTAGCCCTTACCCATTGGTGCCTTGGTGCACATCATGGTCCAGATATGTTTTCCAGGGTTCCAATCTAGATTCGAGATTTTGGGATATTGTGGGAGATGTAGACACCTGCCTTCCTGAGGGCATTGACAAGTTTCTTTGGGGAGTTGGTCACATTTGATGAACCCACAACATCCCTAGATAGGATGGGATACACATGATTTTGTGTTTGGAGGTCCCTTGCACCAAAGGATCTAATGCAAGAGGTAGTCTTAGACCTGCTGACAGGAGAGGAGAAAGCATAGGTTGAATATGAGAACATGGTGACTGATGCTTTGATGGCACAGTGACCCTCATAGATTTATTGTGGAGTGTGCAGAAAAGTAGGTCACGTGATAGTGGCTTGTCAAGTGACACAAAGCACCTAGGCTCTGAAGAAACCTAGAGATGGTTGGACGGTTGTTACCCATCCATCCGGGTGGGGGGGTGTGCAACCCCAAAATCTAGTGCAAAATCCTATGTAGGGTGCTTTGGATTTGTGGATCCCTAGGAAAAGTTCCATTGTGGATCTAAGGGTGAAGGCAATAGTTCCTAAGGAGGGCATAGGGGCCCCAGAAGGGGGGTGGGGGGGTGTCCTGAGATGGGTCTAGGGAAGGTGACCTTGCCTTGAGGGGTGTTGGCAAAGGCTATGTCGGGCTTGCCTATTCAAGGGCAACTTGGATCCTAAGGGGGGCTTTCGTGGTGCAGACGAAGGCAGTCTCTAGGGAAGGTGAGCTGGAGAAGGTGATGTTGGGGTCGCCTATTCGGGGGGACTCTAGGTCCTTGCAGGGGGCTTTTATAGCTACTAGGGGGGCTTCCTGCCTTGGGAGGATGGGTGTCTATCTTGTGGAGGAGTCCCATGCCTTCGATGGAGGAGATTGTGAGGGGAGCTGCTTCTCTGGAAGGGGATTTTTCAGTCTCCTTGGAGTCAAGTAAGGTTAAGAGACCATCGAACTCTATGTCCTGGATGAAGAAGACACAGAAGGAGATTGACTTGGGGGTCCAAAAGACCATCCAGGAGCTGTACAAAAAGCGTTCTTTTGGGAGACCATGAGAATCCTCTCATGGAACTGTGGGGGATAGGGTCCCCCTTACAAGCGTAATACCCTCAAGGAAATTGTATGCAGGGAACATTGTGATGTTGTCTGTTTGCAAGAGATTTGGAAGGAAATTGTATGCAGGGAACGTTGTCATGTTGTCTGTTTGCAGACGAAGGCAGTCTCTAGGGAAATTGTATGCAGGGATTGACACCGTTCAGATTTGAAAGATTCTGGTTAACTAAGCCTTGGTTGAGGTTGTTGGTGAAGGACATTTGGAAGGAATATCTCTACCCCACTGATCCTAGGGACTTTCTTAAGCAAATCCTGACTTTGCTAAAACAAAGCATTAGGGAGTTAAAGTTCGAGGATAAATATTCTTTTAGAACCTGTTGTGGTAAGCTGATGGAGCATTTAGCAATTATTTAGGTGATGTAGGAGCAGAGGCATGATTTGGAAGATGACAAGGGGGTGGTGCTTGTGGAGCTCCAGAATCTGGACATGGAGGAGGACACCTATTGGAGACAATGGGGATGAGCGCGTTGGCTCTAGGAAGGGGATTAGAACACTCATGTTTTCTTTGCAGCTGCTTGTTCAGTGCGGATGTCCAAACAGATCCATAATATCACAATCGCAGGCACTACAATGGAAGGGAAAGAAGGGGTTGCCCAAGCGATGATGGACTATTGGTTGGGTATTTGGCAGCAGAAGGAGACTGTGCCTCTCTCCATTGATATTGAGCGGATCCTTAATGACGACGATAATCAAAGGCTGCTGGCCCTATTTAGTCAAGAAGAATTAGGGGAGGTTCTTGCATCTATGAAAAAAGAGGGGGGGGGGGGGGGGGGGGGGGGGGGGGGGGGGGGGGGGAGGGCGCCTGGTCCTAACAGGTGGCTAGTGGAATTTTTCTGTGCCTTCATTGATGTGTTGGATAATTTACTGGATGCCTTTAATGCCATGTTGTTTTGGTGGGAAGTTTGGTGGAAGATCAATTGCTCTTGGTTGGTACTTATCCCCAAGATAGCTAACTCAACTCTTGCCCATTTTCGACCGATTGGGGTGTGGAACACTCTACTTTGCTTGTTCACTAAAATGCTAGTGGCCCAAATGGGACCCATGATGCCACGTTTAGTTGGGGAGCAACAGGCTAGATTCGTCAAGGGCAAGTATATTCACAATTAGGTGTTTCTAGTATAGGAAGTGATGCATTCTCTTAGAGTGACTAGATACCCAAGAACATGCCTCAAACTTGATATTACAAAAGCTTACGACAAGGTGTCCTGGAGTGCCCTCTAGGACATTATGCTGTAGAAAAGTTTTCATCAGCACTTTGTGGATCTTTGTATACATATTTAGGCATTGAGAGCGTTCTCATTGGATCTAGAGGGGCAGTTTTGGGGGTTTTCCTCCCTTGGCAAGGGGTTGCATCAAGGGGACCCCCTATCGCCATATCTATTTATTTAGGTCATGGATGCAATGCGAGCCTACTACATGGCGGAGGGGGTTAGAGGCTTGAACATTGGAGGTGTCAATTGCTTGGTTGAGCATTATGTTGATGACACCATCCTATTTTCTCAAGCTGTAGTGCCCCAGGCATTGGTGATTAATAGGGTATTGCAATGCATGGTAGAGGAGGTCAGATTAGAGATCAATTAGGGTAAATCGATGGTCCACCTACTCAATACGGATGCAAGGGTTTGGGGCTGGATTGTGCAATTGCTAGGGATTTTGTCAAGGTTCACAAACGACAATTATCTTGGGCTACCTCTATACGATTGGCATCAAAGACATGTATGGGGGTCTCCTTCGGAGGTTGCAGGATTGGATTAGCCATTGGACGACTTGACTTTTGTCTTGGGCCGGGAGGTTCCTTTTGGCTATGTTAGTGCTTTTAGCCATCTCTCGGTACACGGCTTCGACTACCATCCCTTCAACAAACATCATACAGAAAGTTGATCAACTTATGAGGAGTTTCACATGTTCAGGGTGAAGGGGGTAGCCAAATGCATTTGGTTGGGTGGGATATGATAGCCAAACCTAAGAATGCTGGGGGGCTTGGTATCCTCCAATTCCGGGATGTTATTATGATGGGGTACTAGGGGCTTCTCAATTGATTGCTCCAACATGATTATCATGGAACCCAATGGATTTCACTCATGAATAATAATTATCAGCAATGGGAGGCCTTTGCTCATGATTTGCATATTTGGTGGGCCTTATGCTCACATGTGCGGGAGATGATGATTGTGGAGCTTTTGAATGTGCCACCAAAGCAGCTGATGAGAAAGAAATCCTTGGAGGTTAGGGGGTAGTGGTAGTTGTGGAAGGGCTGGCTCCCCAAAAAGATAAAAACATTCGTAATGCTTGTTAACCATTTTGCTATCCCCATGCATCATGAATTACGACGACGGGGGGTTAATGTCAATGACACATGTCCCCTTTGTATGGCGGGGGAGGAAACTGTCACCCATTTTATTTGGTAATGCCCCTTCTTGAGGAGGGTGTGGTAGGTTGTGAATCTTCATTTGGTGACTTGGTTTGACGGTGATTCTTAGGCCACGACAATCTTGTGGGTGCTTTGGTGGACACGGAATTACCAGGTTTTCAGGGGTGTGCTACCACTGTCATAGGTTGCGACAGTTGGAGTAAGGCTTTGGAGGGAAGCACATTTGGTTGTGGGTGTGACTCTCACTTACGAGCCCTCTTGCGTGGAGTATCAAGAGAACTTGGTTCTTTGGAGTATGGTTTCTAGAGTTGGATCACCAACATGCTGGATTTGTTGCATGGGGACCTCGACCTTGAATATGGGTCCTTCTATATGAATTGGTAGGGGGATAGCACGCTTTTTAGTAGGTTGTAGATTGACCACACAAAGGAGGCCATTGCGTGTTACCTGCACATGCCAACAAAGGGGGAAGAGGTGTTGCTTCGAGGGAGGGGATTGCAAAACGTGTAAGATTTCTTTGTGGGGCTTGTGCCTAAGACTGAGAGTGGTTAGCCCTTGAAGTTAGCATTGGATCCTCTTTGGTAGGATGCTGCGATTCTAGTTGATAGATTTTTTGTGCACTTCGACAACACATGGAAATTGATGGGAGTGCACTTTAGTCTTATGCTTAGCCTTTGTAGGGGGTATAGAGTTAACTTGCCTTGTTTTTGCCTGGTTGTTTTGTAGCAGCAGAAAAGGGGTACCTAGTCAGGCCTAATTTTGGCTCTATGGTGGTCAACACGGGGGAGGGTTCGACTAGTGCCATAGGCGTCTTTAGTTCAGGTTGTTTATGGCCAATAGAAGTTGTGTTGTATTTCGCCTACGATGGTGGATCTCATGATGGAGTTGGAAGACTTTGATGAACAAGAGGGGCCAAGGAACTTGTAGGATGGAGGGTTTTGGGGGAGAATTAGGTGGGGGGGGGCGGGGGGGCAGCAAGGGCGCATTGCAACCCCCTGAACAAAGGGGGGATAAACTGGTTGAGGTGGGGCCTGGGGTGGAGGAGGAGTTGGGGGTGAGGATTGGCCCTCCCTTGTTGCGGGGACATTGACAGAGGTGGTGGTGTAGGCTCGAGAGGAGGAGTGTGCCCTTTGAGAGGCAAAGTGGCACTAGAGGGAAGAGGAGTTCTAGAAGCAACTAGAACAAGTGTAGTGCTAGCATGTAGAAGAATTGAAGTAGGAAAAGATTTGCTAGGACCTAGTGGAGGCGACAACATGACATGCACTTGAGGCTAAGCTTAGGTAGAGAATTAGAGAGGAGATTCAAAAAGAGGTGTGCCTCTAGGAGTCACATGCATGAGAAGAGTGAGGGCGTAGGGAGTAGGAAGAGCGAGAGGTGGCCCAGATTCAGTAGCAGCTGGACTGAGCACATGAAAATAGCGTGCGATCATGGTTGGGGGAGGGGTGATGCCCCTATGTGATTATGAACATTGGGCACAATGCACCCTGGGGCACCTTAATGAAGCACATCCAATGGAGGGGGAAGGAGCTCCATCCGAATGGCAAAGTGGATGCGGTGGAATGTGCAAGGAAAGCTGAGGCTTTTAAGGATTTCCAGCAAGCGGCAGCTTTTGTTGATACATAACAACACAAGGTTGTTTTGGATGCCATGCATGGGTAGGAGGGGGTTATTTGCCACTGTACACGGCTACCATACAATATATAGGTGGTGTCTTGTCTATCTGTCTTTTTGTAAGGGAAATATTGAATGAGGGATGGCTATTGGGAGGTCCACGGGGGTGACCTGCTAGTTTTGTTTTTGTTGCAGATGCATGGTGGGGTGTGTGTGTGGTAGCTACCCTTGCCTTTTTGGGAGGTGGAATTTTTTTGTAGGGTTGAAGGGAGAGGCCTCCCCTTAATTTTTTTTTGTTATCACTGTCCTTGAATTAGAAATTGTACAAATGTCATTTTCAAAGATAATTTTATTGCCTCTCTTGGCCATGTGATCCATTGATAATAATGAGTTAGACAATTTGGGAACATACAAAAGATTATGCACCTAAGCTTGAGTACCATCTACAAGATTAATCAACACGTTACCAATGCCTTTTATTTTGACTTGGGCACCATTTCCAACTCTGATGTTTCCAAGATTGTTCATGGGCTATTATTCAATAAAGGCTTTCTTATTTGGAGTCATGTTGTTGGAGCAACCACTATCAACACTCCATATGGTAGATGAGATTTCTTTGGTTATCAAGAATGCAACAAAATTTAAATTAAATCGGCCATTAACCACTTGCTTCCCTTTGTCTTATGGAGCTTTGGAAGTGTCTCCATCTTGCTTTGGAGTTTCTTGGATGATGAAATTTTGCATGTTTTGTAAATTCATTTTTTGCCAACACTTTTCTTCATAATGGTCTTTTTTATTATAAAATTTGCACCATGGGACTTGATGATGATGGTGCATGTTGACCTTTTCTTGGCCGGAAATGGCTCCTTCTTCCTCTAGGACCTAATCTTCCTCTTTGAAAACCTCTTCCTCTTTGTTGGAGATTGCCTTTGAAATTTCGAGGCCTTGAGCCACTGAATGGTTTCTCTTCTCTTGATGGATTAAACATTCCTCTTCTTCTCCTAGCTCTTGCATGTCTTCCACCTCTTTGATTCTGATTTTGTGCCATATAGGCATTCTCATTTGGATTTGGATACTTTAACTCTTCTAGTCCTCTTAAGGGAGCAATCAACTCATCCATTGTGTAGGTTGAGAAGTCTTTGGTGTGCTAAATAATGCCCACAACTTGATTGTACCTTGGATCATTGTAATGAACTTGAACCACTGTATTTACTCTCTGCTTCAAGTGGCACATGTGTTGTTGGACTACTGGTCAAGTGTCTGGAAGCAGAAGGTGACGATGCCTCTCACTATTGATATTGGGTGAATGTTGGATGAGGAGGATAATTGATGGTTGTTGGCCCCCTTTAATCATGCAGTTTTGGGGAGGCCCTTGCGTCTATGAAGGGTAGGAGGGTGCCTAGCCTTGATAGGTGGCCGGTGGAGTTTTTTCGGGCCTTCGTAGACGTGCTAGGGGACAACATTTTGGATGCCTTTAACGCAATGTTGTTTTGGGAACAGGTCCGGTGGGAACTCAATTGTTCTTGACTAGTGCATATCGCGCAAACAGCTAATCCATTGAGTTCCCAGCTTTTTCCCAAAAAAAGAAATATAAAGGATTCATTGCCACCTTTGATTAATCACCAAAAATTTATGTAACATGACCCTAAAACACAATTAAAAGATTGGAGAAATCTAGATACAGAAGAAATAAACTCCAAGAAGACCTACACCAATTATCTTGTTCAACTAGGTAGGCCACAAGAGGTTCCTAAAATTGTAAAGTTGACCTACTCTTGGGGATGGCTATTTTGTACCAATATTGTATGAGAGAATATTTGAATTGATTAATGCATCATTATTATTATAAATTTATTTTGAACATGAAATGTCATGCAATGTACCAATCTTATGATGGTAAATTTTTAGCTGATGAAATATACTGATATCGATACTAATATTTTATTACATCTATGTAGACCCAAAGGATTTGATAGACAATTGAACTTCTTCAAAATATAGCAGTAGCAATAAATTTGGAGTATAATAGATGTGTCTTCTATATAATTCCCAAGAATTAACATTGGTAGATTGAATAGCTCATACAAAGATTGACTTGAGATTTGTTATTTTCCTTTGAAGAAATCTATTCCACAACATTCTAATAATACATGTTGCTCATGGGCATTGGTCGAAAGGATGGGGTGGGTGGACCTGTTGAAACACTTGGAAGGAGAACTGAACCTATCCACACAACAATGTTATGACAATTGGGTGGGAAATACAACGTAGTATAGGGGCAGAATGATTGAGGTGTCGGCGCTAGTGCTGGCTGTTGCGTTGGGGGTGGCCACGGAGGGGGAGATTGTGGTGACGGTTGCGTGGGCACAAATGGACACGTTGGAGTTCTTTTGTGGGGCCATTCCTAGGACTACCAGTATGCACATCTAGAAGTTTGGGTTGCAAGGTGTCTGGAGGGAGGCAACAATTTTGGTGGAACGATATTTCGTCCAATCAGGATACCCCCACAAGCTTGTGGGAGTGCATTTCACTTTCCTCAAGCATTTGCAGCATGGGTCACTTGTCAATCTGCTGCAGTTCTTCTAGGATTCCTTATGGAGGTTGTGGTTGGGGCAGCACCCTAGGGTGGTTCTTACACTCTGGTGCAAGGGTGTGCCAATTGCGAATCCGATGCCAACCATTGTCTATTAGCGGAGGCAAGGGCACAAGCAGGGAGAAAGGGTGCACACACAGGGTAGTCGGGGCCCTGTTTCAGGTAAGGCTAAGGAGCCGAGCCAGTTTGTGGATGGGGAGCTGGTGCTGGGGCGGTGTGTCAGTGGTAGAGCGCAATTGGACGAGTGCCAGTTGGTTGCTGAGCAGGCACGCTTGGAGGAGTGTGTGCTATGGCAGCTGTGATGGGAGGACATGCAACAAGAGGCTTGACAGGAGGCGTTGTAGGACCTCCAATGGATGGAAGCGATGTTTACTGAACATTGGACGGGCCCGGTGCAGCTCATCAAAGTGAACAATCAGAGAATGGTGCTTGGGCCCACCATGGTTACGCAAACTGTGACTACTTGGTAGCTTTTAAGGCCTCTGCTATGGTAGAGCGTAGTGGGTCGGTTTCATGATTGGCCAAGACAATGGGGAGTAGTAGCTTGGGGCTGGATGCACCTCTGTAAGGCTACGCGGCTTGGTCGGACCTGGGGGGTGTTTTGTCTATTTTTTGGTTTTCTACTTCTATTTTCCTTTTTGCCCTGATGGTTGTGCCTCGACTGTGCTGGGGTCTTAGGGCTGCTATCCTTTGAATTGTTGGTTTTTGGGATTATTTTGGGGCTGCTAGTCCAGCCAAATCATGCAGACACATGTTTGCAAGGAACATGCTGCGGAGGGCCTTAGGGCCACGTGGTTGGGATGGGCTTGGGGGTTGGGGTCAATGACCCATGTTGTACATTTGTACAATCTTATTTTTTGGAATAATATGCTCGAACATTTTCCAAAACAAAAAGAAAAAAAAATACATGTTGTTCATCTTGTACCACCTGCATTAAACATAGTCAATATATTCTATCTTTATGCAACTCATTGTTCCATCTTCTTGTTTCAACTTGGAGATGGTGTGATCCTATTCTTACTCTACTAATTAGTGCTCTCTTGGACATTGGAATTATTGCACATAGATATTCTATTTCATCATATTCGCTACCTTTAATATTTTGCCAATAAAATTGAAGTTGTTTCTGTATTCATGCCTCATTTTGTCATCTTTTGAAAACTTTTTAATAACAAGTTTCCAAGCTTGTTTAGAATTTATTATTCCTTCAATATTATCAATATTTCATTTTGTAGCCCCAATTGTTCTTCATGAAACCACCCCTGTTGAGATTCTTAGATGATCTCTCCTACGATCTTATTGCTATTTTTATTTCTCAAGTAAAATGTTAAGAACTAGTACATTGTTTTAGCTTCCACTGGCAACAAATTATCTTCTAATACAAGTATTGTATATGGGATTTGAGTTTTTACCTTGAATTCATCCAAAAAGAATTGTTTTTGAAGTTTTTCAATTTTTTTCCCTAATACTTGATCAAGACCTAGGCCTCACACAACACATCCATAAAGCACTATAGTTTGGATAATTGTTTNGACCGCTCCAATTGGGTTGAGGAATTGCAACAAGCCGAACAACGAGCTGCAACCACCGTGCAGGAGGCCGAGCGACGGGAATGGGAGGCTAAATGGAATGAGCGAGAAGCCCAGTTCCGCGAATGAGAATAGGAGCAGATTCAACAGCTTGAGCTCGTGGTGGAGGCTGCTCGGGCCCGGCTCGTTGACGAGATTCGGGCCCAGGTGCGGGAGGAATTGCGGCAGGAGGATGCAGCCCGCAAAGCCCAGGAAGAGGCGGACAGGGCGGAGCAGGAACGTCTGTAGGAGGAGGAGGCGTAGAGACAACGCTAGTTGGACCGGGCACACAAGCACAGTGCCCGCCAGTGGCTTGGGGGGGGGGGGGGCGATGCCCATACCTGATCTTGGGCATTAGCTGTGAGTGCTCCTGGGGGGAGCTTCAGAGACATATCTGGCGAACCTCAGCGCGTTATCATCCGGATGCAGGGGATTCACCGAATGACCGGAGCTGGCGGGAGTCTCCTATGCAAGGTATCCAGCAGGCGGCGAACTTCATGGATACTGAGGAGCATCGCAACACCCTGGACCTGCTCCATGAACTTGAACACCCGCGTTGCGCCTGCCGTCACTTGCCGACTTGCCCCTAAGGGCCCCTCCCCCGCCGACGATATGGATCCGTGCTTTTGGTNCTTTTGGTTTTTGCGCCCCCCCCTCTCTTGTTGTTGATGGGGGTGCAGCCCCCACCCGGAGCAAGTTTTGTTAGGTTGGGGTGCCGGTGTTTTTCGCATGAGGTTTTTCCACCTCCACCTTTTTATTTTTGTTTTTGGTGGGCCGTCTCTGATGACCCTTGAACTGTATACTCTTGTACTATAATTTTTCAGTAATACAATCCCGAACATTCTCTCTCAAAAAAAAAAATAACTCATTGTGTTATACAATGCTTCCAGTTAGAATTTCAAGAGCATTCTACTTCCAGATATCTATAAGTATTCATGATCTTAACTCTTGTATTATTTAGCTAGAAAGTGTAATCTCTCTTATTAGTTTCACAAATTAGCATTTTTGTTTTTTCAACATTCACTTTCATTTTTGTATATTCACAAAATTTTTGTACTTGATGCAACATTGCTTTAAACCTTGTTTCTAAATTTTCTATTAGTGCTAAATCATCTACAAAGATTAAAAGTTGTATCCATGATTGTTCTACTTTAATAGCATGATCTATAGGTACATCTTTAAATTTACTCTTCTATTTCATCAATAAAAATGCCAAATAAAGTTGATGAAAGAGAACAGCCTTGCTTTACATCTATATTATTGTAAAACTAATAAGATTGTATAGTTTCATCATCTTTTAATTCAAAATTGTTTCTTTGTATAAATTTTGGATAGTATTGAATAAACAAGAATCAACTTTAAGTTTGATAAGTGTGCTTCATAATTGTTTTCTCACAACAAAGTAAAATATTTTAGTAAAATCCATAAAGAAAATAAATGTTTTACTTTATTTGCCCTTTGTTTTTTCAATGTAATATCGGAAAGTAACCAAATGATCTAATGTAGAACATTTTGTTCTGAATTCTACTTGTGAAATAGCACATAAATTATTTAGTTTTGCCCATGATCCCAACTTTTTCTCCAAAATGGTACTTGACAATTTTGTAAATAAGTTACTAATTATGATCAATCTGTTATTATTTAAAGATGATTTCTCACCATTTTTAAAAAGCATAACAACTACCTCTCCATTACACTTTCATAATTCAGCATACAATCTTTATGCATCTATAGCATTTACAGAAGTTAATTTCTCAATTCCCTCTACTACTTCATCGTACTTAAGTTGTAAAATATTTAGGAGTATGCAACTTCTTATAGCATTGGTCTTGTGATGAAAGAAATTTTTGTAGAACCCTTTTATATCTGTAAATGGAATATCATTGCTTGGAGAAACCTTATTTCTAAAATGTTTCAAAAGTTTTGTGCATCTTGCTTTAACATTTGTACCATATTGTTTTGGTGCTCTTTTAGACATGTTCTTTTATTCTCTTGAAGCATTTTCATGTAGTCCTCATTCAAAGATTTTTTATGACATGAATTTTTGAGATCTAACCTTACTTAAAAGACATCTTCGTCAAGCCATTTCTTATTACCTATGACCTTCTATTGCATAGTAATATTTTTCACAATTTCTAGTAATATGTCTTTTAAGCAATTTTAACAATTTTTGTACCTCTTGTTGGAAAGATTCTATATCTATTTTTTTTTTTGAGGAAATAGTCGGGAATGTATCGCTGAAAAATATAGTACAAGAGATT
>MNCI01024482.1:182807-210670 GCA_015680685.1 Gnetum montanum | reverse complement strand
GGGGGGGGGGGGGGGGGGGGGCGCAATAGCAACCTTGACGGGTTGAAAGCAACGACCCTGCTAGGGGTTTGTCAATAGTTGATGGTAGTCACAGTGTGGGCATTCCAGCTCATGCAGAATATCCAGCGTGTTCCGATGGAGCTTCGTGTCGACAAAATTGGCAGCCTGCTAGATTCCTTTCATGGCCAACTCCCGTCTGTTCTGATCCACCGTCGATGTCCCCGCATCTGGATGGAAGCGTGCCGAGGTCCGATGGATATGGCATCTGAGCTCCCCCCAGGAGCTGTCGCAATTGATGCCCAAGATGAGGTATGGGCACCGTCCACTTCTAAGCCACTGGCGGGCACTATGTTCATGTGCTCGGTCCAGTTGGCTCTGCCGCTGAGCCTCCTCCTGATCTTGTTCAAGCTGCACCTGTTCAGCCTCCTTGCACTCCCTTCGAGTGTTTTCCTCCTGCATCAATTCTTCCCGCACTTGGGTCCAGATCTCATCCTCCAGCCGGGCCCGGGCTGCATCGGCCAGGAGGGTTTGTTGCCTCACCCACTCCTGCTCCCTTTCCCTAAACTGGGCCTCCAACTTAGCCCGTGCTTGTGCGAGGGATTCCTACCATTTTGCCTCCCATTCCTGCTGCTCAGCCTCGCGCACCACGGTTGCGGCTTGCTGTGCAGCTTGCTGTAGCTCCTCGTCCTGGTTTGCGCTGCGCCTAGAGGTCTCAGGCAGAGACGATTCCGGTGTCGCGGAACTGGTTAGGGGGCGTCGTCCACGCTGGCTACGCCGTTTCCGTGTGTAGGTCATTGCAGGCGAGATCCATAGGGTCTCCCGGTTGGCCGAAGATGAGGGGCCAGGCGGGGGCACCCGGCGGGGGGGTTTGCTCCCCCTCTGCCTCCTGCCATAAGGCCAGGATGAGCCCCGAATGACAGCCCCATCTCTGAAGTTGTAGGGCCGCTAGAAAAAACTGCGGTAAGTTAACCTAGCTCCCCAACTTCAGGCAACAGAGGAAGGCAAAGTGGATGTCATGGAGCTTGGAGCCGTTGCCAGACTGGACAAAAAAACGGTCCACCAGATCTGCCGCTTGGGCCCAGGTTCAGGGCAGGGAGGATCTGGGCACTTGCCTGCTTTGCATGCGTGGCACTGGCCCATCGAAGAACAGTTTTGCGTCCTGCAACCCTCATGTGGAAGGCAAAATGACCTCGCCAGCGGCCTGGGCCCCCAAACATCTGGCAATCAAGGATTCCGTGACGGTTACCTCTCTTCCCCGAAAGTAAGTCCGGTCATCGCGCTAGTTTGAGAAGAACGTGTCATCTGCAAGATCTGGGTCACCTGCCAACTGCAGGGGGCTGTCCCAGCCGCACTGTTCCACCATTTCCCAGAGTTCTTCCTCCTCACAAAACACAGCGCAATTAGGTTCGAAAGTCGGCGTGACTCCCATTGTTGCCTCAATCTCATTCCATGCATGGAGAGGTTGGGAAACCACCAGCGGGGGCGGGGGCAGCCTGGCCTGCTGGAAAACAGTGTGGTTTCTTGTCTTCCACACTACCCATAAAAGTAGCGTAATATGTCTTCTTATTTTCTGGCATTGCATTATAGTTAAAATGCATTCTTTTAATGGAAAATTGTAAAAAATGATGTTGAGATTCTATTACTTTACCACCAACCTAAAGGCCGATGATTCTTTGTACATTTTGAGGGATGGTTAGTAGTAAATTTTGAATTCCATTTAAAATGATAAGATCAAGGCCTTGTCCCAATTCTAACATGTGCTTTCCTATTTGATTTGTTTCAGTATCCTCTAATGTTGTTTCCCATCCAGTTCTAATTTGACCATAATTGTACATATTTGGCCATCCTTGATTATTTTGTCACCCTAAAATATAATCTGCGTAAAACCAATCATTGCATTGAAGTCACCACGTTTATAGAGTTTGCCTGTTAATTTAAATGTTGCTATATTTTATCCTAAATATTGAAAGGGGTACTTTTTCGATAAACATGTCTTTGCATAACATGTTGCATCTTGTGGGTGAAAGTAACCAAAAGCAAGGAATACATGGCATTTTCTTTGGATAATCTTCAACCAAATATATTGTTTATACTCATCAATCTTTTCCACTATAATCAGCTTTTGAATCCTTTTTTTGAAACTGCAAGATAATCATCATGATGGTCTTCCTCATTTATGAGATCTAACACTTGCTACCTTTATTCTACTAAAACCAGGCAAATGAAAATTTTCAGAATCTTCTTCCCAAGTTTCAACTACTTCAAAAATATTAAACTTTTTAAAAAACCCAATATTATACAGTGAAGTCATTTTAGTGGCAATGCCACCCTCTATATTTAGGAATCCACCGTGCAAAATGTTCAGGCATTTTTTGAAAATGCGCTATCTTTAATCACTACTTTGAAAGATATGATAATCATGGATCTTAGTTGTCCTCGTATTGCTGGGAAAAGGCCATGATGATGATGTATCTAAATTGTTTTGTAGTTGTAATATATACATTATTAAAACTTTAAAAGAAATAATAAATCAAAGACATCATATATTTGAATGGTAGTGCCTTTTGTGATACAATGTTTCATGTTGACTGCAGCTCCCTTTTTCTGAAGCATCAATATGGCGTGGGCTACACTCTCACACTAGTAAAGGTCTGTTTTCGCCAGTTAACCTTAATGATCTTTTGTATAAAGTACTGCATATTTTTTTAAAAAAACCAAGAACATTTTTTAAAGATAAAATACTTGCATTACATTGAACACTTTGAAATATTTTGTTTCAGTCATCACAATCAGCTTGTGCAGCCACAGATATTGTTTATCACCATGTTCCTTCAGCAAAAATTCTTTCTGATGTAAGTATTTGAGTGTACAAGATAATATATATATATTTGAAATGGTTCATTAAGTATTTTCTCACTGCATCTGTCAGTTGAAGTAAGCTTGAAACAATGGAAGTAGCATTTTAAAATGCTTGACAGTGGATTGTTAATCTTTGAGTGATATAGCCATGGTAGTTTTGTTAAGGGAAGACCTATAAGTTATTCGTGAGCATGTCAACTCAGAAGTAAATGAAAGAAACCTAATATAGGTGCTTAATGTTTTTGTGTGCAGCCCCATTATAGATGCTAGTGCTTATTCTTCTATTGAAAAAAAGTAGTAATTTCTTTTGATATCTTGACATGATGTTAGATTTCCATGAAAAACTGACCTTTGAGCCAAAAGCAACTGCATCTAGAAGGTTTATGAAACTGAAAGATGTGCTGTTTTTTTTTTCTTTTGGGATCAAGTAAAAAGGAAGTTTTATTAATGAAAGATTTGTTTAAAGTCACTAATTAGTAACTTATTCAAAGTCAACTGTACTTACAGATAGGTTTATTTTGAAATGAATATTTTATATGTATGCAAATCCTAGAGATAAATTATTATATGCAAAGAAAATTGAGTTCATTATAATGTGCCTTTTATGTCATTTTCCTGATGAATAGGTATTATCTGTTACTTGTTCCGTATTTCTTCTTTACTACATCTAATTGAGATTCTCTTGATTTTTTCATTACAGGTTGGATCTGAAATAGCATTTAGACTACCTCTAAACTCAGTAGCATCTTTTGAAGGGCTTTTCCATGAGATTGAAAGTAATTGCTCTTCCGTTTATGGCTTCAGTGAAACTGATGGCAGTTCTATTGCTGAAGAGAAGAAAAATATTGGTATTGAAAGTTATGGTATCTCTGTTACCACATTGGAAGAAGTTTTTCTAAGAGTTGCTGGATGTGATTGTGATGAGAATGAGATTTATGGAGCAGATAAAGATGACAGTGATCAGATTCATGAGGTTATAGAATCCTCCTCTGAGACAACACAGGCCAGTGGTTTCAAAGAAACCCCCACAATTCTGGCCATAAAATTATTGTACTCAATTTGTAGCATTTTTCTTCTTATGGTGTCACTGGTTTTCCAGTTGCTTCGTTCCTGTCTGAATCAAGGTTGCTGCTCCTTTAGGAAAAACAATCAGAGATGCCCTTCATGTGAGCATTTTAAAGCTCTGTTAAAAAAGCGTGCAATATCTGCAAGAAGAGATAAGAAAACTCTAGTTTTTCAATTGATCATACCTGCACTATTTTTGTTTCTTGGTCTACTTCTTTTGAAGCTTAAACCACATCATGACCAAGCATCAGTTACTTTAACAACGTCTCATTTCAACCCGCTTCTTGGAGGTGGGGGTGGTGGAGGACCTATTCCTTTTAATCTTTCACTTGACATAGCAAAGGAGGTTAGACATTCCGAAACTAGCAATTGTTTAGTGTTATAGCACAAAATTAAAAATTAAAATTGTTGATTCTTATTGTGATTATCATGTGCCGAAATTCTAATGAAAGTGCTTTCTAATAAAAATAATAAAACAAAATTCGTGTTTTCAGGTTTCAAAGCATATTAAAGGAGGCTGGGTGCAGAAGCAGAAACCTCGCAGCTATCACTTTCCTAAATCAGACCAGGCATTATCTAAAGCAATTGCTGTAGCAGGTTCCTTGCTTGGACCAAGCTTGCTTTCTATGTCTGAATATCTTATTACAAGTTTGAATGAATCATACCAATCACGGTAATGAAATGATATATGCAACAAGCTTCTGATTCCATTTCACTATTTTCATTTTTTAGTTTTTGAGATAACGTTGCCAGGTTGTACGATGTTCATTTGTTGTTTCTTTGCACATTTGAAATTCATGATTTAGTAACATTTGAAATTCATGATAACGTTGCCACTTATACTGATCCTTTTTGGACTTACAAAAGAACATCTAAAGGATCCTGCCCCAACCCCTCACAAAAATAACTAAACATGTAAAACTGAGCATTCCATCTTTCACCATATGAGTCTTTGTTCTACTTGCTTAGTTATATATTTATAATATATATCTATAATTTGGCCGAGAGAATTTTGCAAAAATAGAGTTTAGTTTTAGTTCATCATATATATATAGAGAGAGAGAAGTTTGGGTTGCATATTACAAACAAAAAAGTACAAGATGTCAGCCTTTAGGCTCAGTTTGCAAAACATTTGGGGGATCAAACCCCATCCCCCCTGCCCCGAAAAGAAAAAACAAAAGTAGCCAAAAAACCCCCCATCTTCAGGAAAACCAACCCCACCACCAAACACCCCCCCACCAAAAACAACCACAACCCCTTAGATGCAAGCAAGGAGTCAGGTGTAGGAAGAAATAGCCCTCTCATGGGCATGGACAACATTCAAGATAGCCATGTGACGTTCTGAATCCACAAAATTCACTGCCTCTTGGAAACACCTCCGCTTACAATCTAATTCCTTATGTCACAATTTGTGTTGGTGGCAACAGCTGTAGACCTCGAAAAATCTGACAATTTCGTGCCTTCCACAACACCCACAAGATTGTTGTTGCCTTCAAGTCATCGGAAATTTTCAAATTCTCCTAGAGATTCACTGTGCGAAAAACCTAGCCCATAAACTCACAACTATATGGAAAACTATCCAAGTCACCATTTTACCAAATTCGATGTCTCCATAAAAATTTTGGTCAAATCGTTGTGATTGTTTGTTGCGAAGGATAACTAATTCCAAGTTTGGTAATAAAACTTGTGCTACAAATATTTATGAATTCTCATGGATTATTTTCCATGCATGCTCTCATTGCCTTTCCTAATTTCATTCCTTGTCCATTGTAATACAAAGACATAAACATAGAAGCCATGAATTTTCTTGGAGCAAATATATTGGTATTAGAGATGGAATATTATTTAGTGTTACTTATAGGGTCTCCTTGGAACATTATGGACAAACTATTATTTAGTGTTATTGATAGGTTCCCTCTGAGCATTATGGACAAAATATTATTTAATGTTACCGAACTATGATTGGTAGTTGGCCTCTTGGCCAAAATCATCAAGACAGAGATTGTACTGTTTGTTTAATAACCCTTAGACTTTATATTGTAAGGTCCATGTGTGTTAGGCCATCACTTGTGGGTCTTAGATTAGAAGTGTTCCAATTTAAAATTAACAGTTAGTGGGAGCTAGGGCGGGAATTGGAGGCAAGTTTGGAAGTGCAGCTAAAGTGGGTACAGGAGGCGAGACTAGAGCAGGTGCCAGAGCCAATGAGGGACACTAGCAGAAGTGGCTCAATGGGTGTTGGTGAGGATGAAGGGCTCGGGCCAAAGGGGATTAGTCCAAGCAAAGGTTTGTGGGGTGATGGGAAACAACACAAGTTTTTTGGGTCTTTAGTCCGAATGAATGACTCATTGCGGATTGAGGTCCAAAGTTTGCCACTAGAGGGTGTTTGGACTACCGAATGCAACCTCATTGGTAGATTTGTGTCTAAGGGGGTTTGGCCTAAGATTGACCTGATTTGAAAGTAGGTTGTGGCAATGTGGGGCTTGGAGAATGTCGATGTTAGGTGTCTCTCTGAAGATTTTCTGCTTTTCATTTTTCACACTGTGGAGGACTAGGACCAGGTCCTATTGGGCCCAGGGGCTAGCATTGACATCTTGGAGGCCAGGGGCCCACTAGGATCCTGACCTATTTTCGCAGGCACCTATTTGGATTTGTGTCTCAAGTCTCCCATGGGAGGCTTGGACACCAGAGTTTGTACAATCGTTTGTGGCTTACTTTGGGGAGTTCATTGCATTAGACAAGTTCACTTCTTCCCTGGAGTGCATGGGATTTGTGAGGTTTTGCATGTGGAGGTCCTTAGCTCCCAAGGACTTGCTCAAAGAGGTGGTTTTGACTTTCCCCTCTGAGGAGGAACACATTTCAGTGGAATATGAAAATTTGTTGACCAAGGTGTCAACCCCTGCTACCAAAAACGGTCCTTGTTGTTTTTGTGGTAAGCCAGGCCATTCCATGGAGGTTTGCCATGCTAAGCAAGGTGGGGCCACGAAGTCAACAGATGCTAATGGGTGGATGAAAGTGACACGGAAGGGCCATTTGGGTGGTGTGACGCCTGCTAAGCATGTGGTTGGGTCTGTGAGGCCTCCTCAGGTGGCTCAAGATCTAGTTCCCACAACCACATCTGTGGGGGGAGGGGGGTTCCCCTGGTTAAGATTTTCCGGACAAAGCCTGTTTGTTTGGTTCCTAAGCCTATTAGTCCAGTTCCTGAGGTGGCTTTGCCATGCCTCTTGAATCAGTGNCCTAGTGGATGATTCCATCTAGAGTATTACAGTTTACCTTCCCTCCCTTGGGTATTGGATTACAAACTTTTATTGGGAGCAAGTTTGGGAGAGGTGGATTGGGGAGCTTAACAGACTTGCTGGTCTTGTTCCATGCTCCAAGCAATGGCTTATTGTTGGGGACTTTAAGCAGCGATTATATGCTTGGGAAAAGTTTGGGGGGATTGCTCTTCACCAGCAAGAGCTTATCACTTTTTGCAATTTCTGCACCAACATGACATGGTCGACACGGAGATTGAGAATTGTAGCTTTACTTTGAGCAACAAAAGGAAAGGGCATGCAACGGTGATGTTGAGGATTGATTGGGTATGGGTTGGTACAGACATTTTGTTGCAGAAAGTGAGAGTCTCTAGAGCTGAACGTAGAACTTCAGACCATAGGTCGTTGATATGCTGGATTGGGATGGAGTTGCATCTGAAGGTGTCCTATTTTTGATTTGAACGGACATGGCTCATGAAGCCTTGGCTTTGACCATTGGTGCTGGCTATTTGGGAGGGATATTTGACTGCTCATGATCCTTGGGCATTCCTGACCAATGGAGTTCACACCCTCAAACGAGAGATTTGTGCACATAGTAAAGAAGAAAGATATACATTTAGATTCCATTGGGGGAGGTTGCAACAAAAGCTGATCAGGAGTCAAGAGAGACAAGAGCTTGGGGTGTTGCTATTCCAAGAGGAACAAGCTATTCTACTTGAATTGTCGAAGTTTGACCAGGAGGAGATGGAGTATTGGTGCCAACAATCACACAATAGGTCGATGAAAGATGAAGATTGGCCCACAAAGTTTTTCTTTGTGACTACTCAAGCTCATACTTTGGCTAAGGAAGTGCCGAGCTTCGTTAAGGAGGGACAGGTGTTGGACCATGTCGAAGACATTGCGCATGAGTTCCAATCCTACTAGGGAAACATATGGACGCGAAAGGGGACATTGCCTCTCACGATCCAAATTCAGCCTATTCTTACGATGGAGGATAATCAATGGTTGATGTCTCCTTTTACTTGGGCAAAGCTTGAACATGCCTTAGGGACCATGAAGACCAGGTGGACTCCAAGGCCAAATGGTTGGCTGGTGGAATTCTTTCGAGAATTCTTGGTCTGGTCTAATACAAAAGATCCAACAACAAATTGGACATTGGTCTAATCGTTTCCTCACCAGGAAGGGGTGTCTTCTCCTAGCTATGGTAGTCCTATCTGCCATTGCCTATTTCACTGCTTCTGTTGCCAACCCCCTGGTGGTTGTTGTGTAGCAGGGGGATCAATTGATTTAGAACTTCATTTGGTTTGATGGTAAAGGAGACCACACACACCTCATTGGCTAGGACAAGGTTGCAAAACCAAAGGTAGCTAGTGGACTAGCAACCTTGAAATTTCAAGACATCATCACCATGGGGCATCAACATTTGATTAACTACCTCATGCAAACTAATGAGTATGTAGCACAATGGATTTTGAGCAAGAGGAATAAATACCAATAATGGAGGGTGGGCAACTGAGACTCTTATGTTTGGTAGGCTTTATGCCATCATGCCAATACTATGGCCCAAAACAATTGGTTGGAGGCTCGTCCGCAGGATCTTATCAAGCATTTATATCTGAGGATCGAGGGTTGGAAATGCATCTAGGTGGGGAGACTCCCCGAAAAAATTAAAGTCTTCTTATGGCTTTCACCACATGGTGCCTTGCACTCCACTATTTCCTACATGTGCGAGGGCCTCTCATTAGTGCCATTTGTCCTCTTTGCTCATCTACACCAGAAACGATCTTCCATTTTATTTATCAATGCGATTTTTCAAGGGCCATCTAGCATGCATCAACCTTATGTGCTCCACTTGCACTAATTGGTGATTGTCAAGCAACTACTATGCTTTGGTGCCTATGGAAATCCCGCAACTCGTTGATCTTCAGGTTTGTGCACCTTCCTTCATCAGGGTAGGTTGCGGTGCTCAATTTTTGGCTGTGGACAGAAGCCATTAACGTGATGGGCATCACTCCTACATTTGAGCCCACCTTCCTGCTTTAGTTGGGAACCCAGATTTGGCAGGTGGGGCATTCTTTTGTAATTGGGAGAATGATGCTACTTCCTTCCGCAAAGTGTGGATTATTCTGACCGAAGAGGCAATTGCAGGTTACTTGGACATTCCTATGGCTGGTGAAGTTATCCTACTCACAAGGCAAGGCCTATAGGATGCAATGGAAATTTTCCATGGCCTGGTCCAAAAAACAAGAAGTGGGCAGGTTCCCAAGTCAGCTTTGTTGCCGATGTGGTAGGATGCTGCCAAGTTGGTTGACTGGTTCTTTGTTCAGTCTGGTATTGTTTGGAAGCTCCAGGACTCCCACTTTGTGTTTCTCAAGTGTTTATGACAAGGGTGTGCTATGAACCTTCCTAGGTGTTTTCTGGCATCCTTGTGACATCAACATCGTGAGCGCCATTCGGGGCTTATCCTTGCTTTATGGCACATGGCGTGGCTCCCTAATCCTCAGCTGGATAGGTCTTTCTCCGTAGTGTATGAAAGACATCGGCCTCCTACGCTGAACTCTGTGGAGAAAGTCGTGCAGATTGGTGCTGGTTAGGAGCATACTCCCATGGCTAGGGAATCTTGGGTTGATGCTGATTCTGGGTAGAAGCCCTCGGATGGGGAACCTTGGCCTCAAATCTTAGTTGTGGACCTTATCCAGGCTATGGCGGATGCTACTGAGGCCGCACATTTGGAGGAAAGGGCACTATGGGAGGTGAAGTGGCAGCAACAAGAGGAGGAGTTTAACCGTATTATGGAGTAGATGACGTTGCAACTTAAAGAGGAGGTGAAAGAGGAGCTCATAGGTATGATCTGGGGGAGGCTGTGTGCAAGGGTGAAGTAGAAGCAGAGCTATGCTTGCACCTGCAGCAGGAGCTTCTCCGTGAGGGGCAGGAGAGGGTGATTCGGGAGGCGGTTGATGCTGAGCAAAAGGAAAAGGATTGGCTGGAACAGGAGCAGCTGTAACGCCAACAGGACCTTATGCATGAAACCAATATCCGCCATTGGTTTTAGGACAAGTGCCCATATGCCATTATGAAGGTCAACTGGAACACGTCTTGGGCTGCATTACAAAGAGTCATTTGCAGAACCTCTGCCAAGCTGCATCCTGACACCCTTGGTAACGAAGCGGACCGGCACCTCAAGAAAAGAGGCATATAAGGAGTTTCAGTAAGCAGCTGACTTTATGGCTACCAAAAAGCATATGGTGGTTTTGGACACCATTCATCGCCAGGAGTGTGTGGTTTGTGCTTGTGGCCCCTTTTTATCTTGTCTCTGATTTCTGTGTCTGTTTTCGTTTGTGGGGTTTGGTTGTGGTGCCTGATCCTGAGCCCCATGGGCTGGCTATTTTTGGTTCTTTGTCGACTTCCTTCCCTCCTGAGCGACTTTACAAAGTTTTTTCTTCTGGTGTCAGTTCTGGTTGACCAGCAGTTTTCTGTGGTTGAGCTCTATCACGTGGCCTGATTAAAACAGGCAGTGGTTTTAAGGCCTTTAAGATTGGGGGGTTTTCACCCCTCTTGTTTTCTCCTTATTGTACATATCTCTTGTTAATACCTATCCTGAACTTTTCTAAAAAAAAAAAAATGTTGCTTTTTTAACAATGTGAAGATGGTGATAATATCTTTTTGCATTGCCTTGCAATTACTCATCTGGAACAGAGTGTGAAATGTTACAATTCAACATTCTATTATATAAAAATTTTTACAAGATCTTGAGCTTGGACTTGGATCAGTGGCATACGGTGCATTAATAAAATTTGAAGTGTTTTGCTAGCACTAGTGATCTTTTAAATCTGGAAGGAAAGAAATTGAAGAAACTTTGAATGGATAGAAATTAATTTAGAGTGTGATGGGTAGCAATAAAAATTGACAAGAGAACGTAATATGTGAAATGGAACTTGATTGCCCACTTTCAGTTTTACACATCTAGATGTAGTGATCACATTAATGTTGTAATTATGAAACTGAGCAATTATACCATGCAAAATGTATTCGAAGTGTGATTTGCTACGTTGAAATTGTAGTTTTTGTATAATTCACAATTTCATTTTTCTCTTATTATTATTATTAGTATTGTGTGGGATGAAAGGGAAGCCCTACTTCAATAGTGGCCAGGTTCACTGGAGGAAATGTTACTTTTTACACGCATCATTATATCCAAGCCTTGTCCCAACGCACATTATTATTTGATTGTTTTTTAAGAGTCATATATTAAAATTTTTCCATGTTTGTTCTCTGGTACATTCAGGAGCAATTGGCTATCTAATTTTACTTATAAAAAAGTTATGTTTTACATGGTACACACAACTGTTTACCTCTTTGCTCCTTGTATGGTACACATTATGAGTTTGTTAAATTAAACTCTGTTGCAATCTGCTTTTTCTTGTGTTATCAGTTATGGTGCTGTGGTGATGATGGAGCCAGATGCTGACCAAACTATAGGCTACACAGTTCTTCATAACAGTTCTTGCCAGCATGCTGCGCCAACGTATATAAATGTTATGAACAGTGCAATTTTAAGACACGCATCGAAAGAACCAAATATGTCAATACAGATTCGAAACCATCCATTACCAATGACAAAGTCACAGCGGGCTCTTCATCATGTACTGAGTGTTGGTTTCAGTGCTTCAAGTTTGCAAATTACTGTACTCGAGTTTGTAAAATGTTTATTGTCAACTAAAATGTCAAAAGCCTTTTATAAGTATCGTCCTTAGAATTAAGTTACATAAATGTTGTCTGTTCTTTTTCTTAAATATTCACTTGTTTCAGTATATGATACAGATGAATACATCAGTTAATGTACGTGAAATTAGTTTCACGGTCCATATAGGAATCTTTAACACCATATATCGAGCTGTTAAAAATAACGACATGAACAATAAATCAGGCAATCCATGCTGTGCTAAAATCAAAATTTTGAAAAAAATGAATACCTTGTTTTAAATATATCGAAATGTTTCGACGATGTCTCTAATATTTATTGTTCATATGTATTAAGTCTCCGTATTTATGTATAAATAACGTTTCTAAGCTCTATCTAAAGGGACAGTTCCATATTGTTGTCTGCAGGATCTGGATGCGTTTGCAGCAGCAATTATTGTCAGCGTTGCTTTTTCATTCATTCCTTCTTCTTTTGCAGTTTCAATAGTAAAGGTGAACAATTATTAAACATGGTTTTCAAATTTCAATTTCTATTAATTTGTTGGATTTCTGGTTCATAAGGAATGATGCAAAGTTCAAGTGCAAATGACTGCTTTGAATTATTTGATACTTTTAATCTTAACTCTACTGTTTGATAAGCACTGGCATATGATTTATGGACAGATTTCTTTGGTTTAGCTAAGAAGTATTATAGACAAGAGAATGATCTGACTTTTATATAGTTCTTTATTTTATGGCTATTTTCTTTTGAAGCTATTTTTCTTTACATTCAAATTCACTATGGTCAAGCCAATTTAGACTGGAATATTATTGTTGACCATTCTTGTATTATTTCGGTAGATCTTCATTCTTGTATACAATTTTTCTATTAAGCTTGGTTTTGACGTGTTGGTTACTGAAGAGAGGTTCATAATGTATCCCCCTCCGAGTTACATGTCCAATCTTAGTAGGTTATACTGAGATATAAATTAGAAAGAAAACATAAGGGCTAAAATTGAACTTTTAAGATAGCCCTGGGTTCTGCTCATGAATAGAATAAAATTGTTTTGTTTCAGCTTGATAAATGTTACCATTTAATTATCATTTTATAAATTACCTAATATCTTATGTACCTTTTTTCTTTTAAACCATAGATCCAGTAGTTACTCTCTTTCCCGAGTTTTCCTTTTCACAATTTTTAAAGTTTGCCAATTTTTTATATCATTTTTTTGTGGTTTACCTAACCTAATCAATTATTGTCATAATATTTGCAGCTTTCATGAATTCTTAATACAGTCCATAATAAAATTTCACGTTCATGTTTGATTCAAAATTATGAATTTAATGGAGTTAACAATTTGTTCTGGCACTGTATCCAGGAACGGGAAGTGAAGGCAAAACATCAACAAATTATTAGTGGGGTTTGTAGATAATCTCACTTTATTCAATGTTTTTTCCCTATCTATGAAAAGTAAGAGTTTGCATTTTTTGTTAAAAAAAATACATTCAGGTATCTCTTCCTGCCTATTGGATTTCAACCTATGTATGGGATATTTGTAGCTATCTTCTCCCAATAGCCCTTGCAATCTCTCTCTTCCAAATTTTTGGTATGTTAATTTGTTCTGTTTATTTTAGTTTTCATTGTTTCATTCACGTCAGTGCATCATTTTAACATAGTTAAGATGTAAGGAATGCTTTTTGTAATTGCGAAGTAGATTTGGTGTCAAAGTAAGACTGCGGTATTGCATTTTCAGGTCTTGAAGAGTTTGCTGGGAGAGAGAACTTTTTGACAACCTTTTTGGTGATGCTATTATATGGCCCAGCAGCCGCATCTTTAACATACTGCCTTACATTTCTTTTTAATGATCATTCTGTTGCCCAAGTGTGTATCTCTGGCTTTCACTTTAATGATTCAAAAATATAACAGTGCAAGAAAGGTTCAAACTAATATTATTTACTTTTGCAAATGCAGAATGTAATCTTGCTGTTCCACTTCTTATGTGGTGTCATTCTTATGATAATCTCTTTCATTATGAGTGTTATTCGAGCAACAAAGGATACAAACATATTTCTTAAGGTACGTATCACTTTTTCACTGGTTTCTACTCAAATTATCTACTTTCCACAGCTCAAAATCTACTGCTACTCCTAGGTTATTCTGAGTTCTGTGTGATTCCTGAAGTTCACTCTAACTAAACTCAGATTTATTCATCTTAGAATTTTTATAGACTATCGCCAAGTTTCTGTCTAGCTGATGGTCTTGCATCACTAGCATTAAGAAGGCAAGGAATGAAGCTCCATTTGTCTGAGGATACTCTAGGTTGGAATACGTGTGGTGCATCAATTTGTTATTTACTCTTGGAGGTATGTATGCTATAATTTTGAGTTGTTGCTGACATTCTACTGAAATAATATTGAAGAAGATATCATATTCATGACTGGTGCTTTCAAATTCAGTCCAAACTCTACGATTGTGCAATTATTGAAATCACATCACTTGACATTGAAAGCCATTTGTGAGAGTGTTAAAAAATACTCTGGCTCTAAGTTTTTAATAAGATTTAGGAAAGCTAGCGCTGATGTTAATTCCAAAGCTTGTTCTGATTCTTGGTGGGAGGCTTTATCATTATCATGATGATGCCTTTATCCCATCTATATGGGCTGACTATTGAAGGTAAGCAAGGGATTTGATGATGATTTTCTGTGGACGTCTGTCTACCTTACAGCATAGCCTGAACACATTTTTACTGTGCCCCCATATTGGCATATGTGGTTCAGCATACCTCTTGGGATGGAATCTGTGAGTTGCTTCACTGAATGGTGAGAGGCTTTTATATTGAACCTAATTAAAACCTGATAATAAAACTTCAAGCTATTGCATATAGAAAATGGAGGTGAAATGTCTTCCTCATCGAACTTTGTCCAGATTGCCATTAAGAAGATGAAACCAATATGTTAGTGATGGGACCTTCTAAATGTTTCCTTCATTGTTTAACAATTTATAAACAGCTCAAAAAGATAAAGCCAAACAAACAAGATGAAAATGCAATGTTAAAATAGACAGTTGATTCGGAAATCCTGCTGACATCTGTCACCTTACAGCATCGTTCAGAAAAGAAAGTAGTCAAAGTACTAAACTCTATAAGAGACCCTGAAACTGTGAAGAATGCATGGCTTGCTATCATATCCATGTTTGAATTGCATGATATTGATAGTACAAAGCTTTTGGATTTTCATATACTCATATGGTATATATTACGGTCATACTTATCTCATTCTTCATTTTAAAGTTTGCTTCTAGCTCTATTTGTGTTATTGTTACTAACAGTCAAGAATTCTCTAATAATTGCCAATTATTAGGCTATCTTCTTCGTGCAAGAAACCCATAAACAGAGCATCTTTGTGAGCTTCCTTCAAGTAGTTAAGAAGTCAATTGAGTCTCTACATCATCCTATAAAGTTTGAAATAAGGGATGAAATTAAAGCCCCATTAAAAATAAAAACACTCTCTGAATAACAAGTTGCAAAACATATCCCAGGAAGAATTCCCAATGTTCTATTTTTTCAAGCAACTTGAACTATCAAAGGTCAGCATTACACAAATGGTATAAAGATGAGTGTAAAGTAGCAAGGATATCTAGAAAATATGATCTTGATAGCAAGACAGCTAAACAAGCTTGTAAAAGCTAATTTGTACAATGAAAATGAAACATCTTAAGGGAGACAAGTTCAGTGAGCAGATGATCAAAAAGGACCTAGGACAGTTTTGGAAGTTACTGAAAAATAAAAAATCAAGGGTGAAAATCCCAAATTCGTCAGTTCAAGGAACTTTATTGAAAAATTTATATAACTTATGAAATTTTCCATCTTTTACAATGGTATAGGGAAAATAGTGTGTTCATTAGGGATCTCTATCTTTTTGGAAAGTAAGGTTACGTCTCACATCCCAAACTTAATATGTTTCCTTTTTTAAAAAAAATTATTAAACTCAATCCCTTGCAAGTAATAACTGAAACTGAAACTAACATTTGTCATAACCATGTCAAAGTTGTGCATCATCGGCATGGACAGCTTGGGATTGCAACAGAGCAGATCTTAGGGCCAGAGGAGACTTCAGAGATTGATTGTGAGTTGATGGCGAGTCAACTGCAAGTTGTAGACTGATCACAATCTTGTTTTCTTTTGCAAATTCAACAAGGCATAAGGCTACCATGAGCTGGTTGTGAGTCATGGTTTAATCTCCTTTGCACAAAAAGCAATGAGCTGTGAGGTGGCCGCAAATTGGCTACAATCATTGTCTTTGCTTCATATGTGTCATGGCATAAGCACAACCTAGCTGTGACTAAGGATTGGTTGTAGTCTATGACACTTAAGCCTTTCTAGGAGCAGCATATGTGGGTTGCAATTAGGATTCAACTTTAGCATGACTTAGGTCACAAGCGTGGAGTAACTTGGATGTGGTGTGACTAGGCCACGAGTGTTATACCAAGGTGGTGCAACCTTTGTTCTAGTCGTGACTAGGCTGCTAAGGTGGTGTGAGTGCCAAGAACTTTGCCATTTGGGATCTGAACTGCAAAGTGATTGAGACTCAACCACAGTGGGGTTGCAACTAGCACTAAGGAAAAAATGCAAAAAATGAAAAAGAATTGGGAGATCTAGAGGTTACAAGCCCATGCAAGGATTGAGACTCTGCACAAAAGCCTAAGGTACTCTAGATCTATGGTCTAACACACATATTTTGGAGAATTACATGAGATGTCATGAGTTCAAAGTGACTTGGGCATAAAACATAAGAAAACATGAAAGATGATGTGATAGTCTTTAAATCCTCCTTCAAGCATACAGATCTTGAACTAGAAGATTGCATCCATGGTGCCGCATGCCTTTAATGCTTCTTGTTTGTGCAAATCATCATGAGGTTGAGAGTAAATAAGCCAAACTCAAACAAGGAGCTAGCGACTAAGTTTGTCATCGAACTTAGCAGGTCTACTACTAAGATTGAGTCTAGGGTTAGGGAAGAGGAGCTGGCCAAAAGAGAGCAAGAGCCAACAAGGAAGCATTAAGAGGAGCGACAACACAAGGAGAGGAAGGCAAAGGAAAAGTGCATGCAAGAGGTTAGAGAGGTTGTGCTTAGAAGTGTGCTCAAAGACCAACTTCAAGCACAAATCAAAGAGGACCTTTGTAGAGAGGAAGAGGAGCACCTAGCTAGGGAGGAGGAAGAGGAGACGGAGAGAGCCCACACCTTCTTGGATGAGGAACATATGAAGTGGAGTCAGGAGGTGGCACATGAATCCAATGCCAGACATTGGCTACAGATGGATAAGTGCCCCTACGTCATCATGGGGGTAAACAAGAATGCCTCTTGGACTAGTCTACGGAAGTATATATGGACCATCTCAAGTAAAACTACACCTAGACAAGGCTAGGGACAAGGGCCCAAGCTCAGATGGAGGAGAAATACAAGGAATTTTAGGAAGCAGCCACTTTTGTGGCTTCTAAACACCATAGGAATATTTTGGATACAATCCACATGCAAGAGCAACCATAATGCCCTTGCACCAGACTCCCATACCTGCTTTGATGACTGTTCGTCTCTGGTTTAGGCATGGTTGTTTTGTCTATTGTTTTTGTTTTTTGTGTTTTAGTTTTGAAATTGATCCATGTAAGCATGGGACCCCTGTGACAAGCCAATTTTTATCTTCTATGCTATACCTGCAAATTGATAAGGGTCCTTCCCTGTTGTTGCCTTTGGGGGGTTTCCCCCTTTGTTCCGGGGTTTCCCCCACCCCTTGCTCCTGGGGGTTCCTTACCCGCTGCATGTAAATATTTTTTCCTGTAATATATTTCCCAGCCTTTTCTCAAAATAAATAAATTTTAAAAAAGCCAAACTCCTTAAAACTCATGAAACCTCTAAAAGAGGACTGAGATTAACCAAATTCTATGCAATTTGACAGTAAAACAGAGAATGCATTAACATTATCTGTAGTTATTCCTTACTGGTTTCAAAGAGACTTACCAACAGAGCATTCTTGGAAGATGGGATATTCATCCCCAATTGTGTTATTTGAGCACAATTTATATGTTGTTTTTATCCCAAGGAATGTCCTTCAATCAGTCAGTTTTCAATTCTTGTGTGATGTGAACTCACTTTCTTGATGAGGTTTTCAAGATTCATCAAGAACATATCAAAATCATGTAAAAAATTTGTGCTTATCCTATAGACCCTTTGAGGTCTTTTGAGGACCTGATAAAAGCATTTCCATTTCTCCTCGTGTGTATCTTTAGACAGTGGTGTTGTAACATTTAACTAATCTACACAAGTCTTAGGTATCTCCATGTCTGATTTTTTCTAAGTAAAATTTCTTCTTTACATCTGTATCAAAGATTAAAAATTTGGTCAAACAGTTTTGTTGGCTGCTTAAAATAGTTGGAAAATTAAAAATGAACAAAAGTTCAGGAAAAGTCATTGTAACAAATTGACAATATGTAAAATGAAAGTTCTGAAAATTTT
The DNA here is from genome assembly GCA_015680685.1 of Gnetum montanum. Classification (NCBI taxonomy): domain Eukaryota; kingdom Viridiplantae; phylum Streptophyta; class Gnetopsida; order Gnetales; family Gnetaceae; genus Gnetum; species Gnetum montanum. Next base: position 192,305 of record MNCI01024482.1, on the reverse strand, counting down.
TGGATAGCTATATTTATATATCATAAAAGTAAAGAACACATTTTAATAGACATAATGTTTACAAATCCCATCATCTCTTCACTATGAGCATTATTCAACATAACGTTTTTAATTCCATGTTGGTTTTCTAATGTAAAAACTTATCATGTTTTAATGAAAAATTATATTTTGTTCAAATAACATATTGAATCCATGTGTTTGCAAGCACTTCCAACTTAAAAAAATCTGAAGTATTGATATTAATAGAACAATAAAATGTGAAAAAAATATATAATCCATTCATGCTTTTATTCTTTTTTTAAATTCATATATATATGTATGTATGTATGTATGTATCATCATTAGGCAAACCTGATGATAGACGCCATAGGTCTGTTAAGGTGGCATAGGTCTTAGCATATCCCTTGGATCAAATGTGTGACTTGTAGACCACAAGCTACATGTTCTAACTCGTGAGTTAGGCCTCACTGACAACTAGATAGAGGATGGTTGCCAGCAGTAAAAAAAAAACTAGAAATCAATCTAGCTAGAATTTGGTGGCTAGCATTAAAAATTTGGAAAGAGAATGTAATATATATAATCGGACTTAACTGCCCAAGTCTTTGAGCCTTCCATTATTATAATTTTTTATTTCCAAAGTTAAGGTTAGATTGGTACCATAAATTATTATTTTGTTTTAAAATTTTTTATTAGACATTTCATTCTATCATTTTGGTTACTTATTAAGATCTCAAGGATCTCCTTGTAGTTCTTTTTATCAATTTAATCTCTTTTACTTGCTTTTATAATTTTATTAGTTTGGTTGACATTTTGCTTTCGAAATTTAAAATCAAATTATTTTTAGAACCTTGTGTAAAACTTTCAAAACATTGGCAGAAGATCATGACTTTTTGAAAATCATTGGCCTTGTTACTTTTTTGGAAAAAATCAGCTGAAAATTCTCACAATAATAAAAAATTTCCCCTCTATTTTTTATCAATTCAGCAATTTTCCACAGATTTTTTTAATTATGGATTTGCATTACTCCAAAATATTTGTGGTACCTTACTCTTTGCTAGTGAGCAGATGGAAATTCTATGAATTATGGGTTCTCATTCTCCAATTCCCCATTTTAATGTCATGTTTGTCCTTGATGACACCAACTTGGCCTTGATTGAAGTCAACTTTCATTCAATATCATGTTTTTTTTGCAAAAACATGTTAAATTTGGTGATAGTTTGTGTCTCACTCTGTGACCTTTTCTAAGAAATGACTTAACAGCAGTAAAGCAGAGGTCCCAAAAGCTATGATTCTTAGGTGCAGAAGCACCATGAGCACTTAATGCATTTTTACCAACGCTACTCTGAACAATATTCAAACTTATCTCAAACGTTGCCCATACCACATTCGTTCAGCTTGGCTTATAGCCTATGTGTGCATATGCACAAGTTAGGTCTAACCATGCATCACCTTTAAAAGCATGCTCGCTCACATCCCCTGGACTTGGCACAAAGCCTACATGTGTACTATATGTTCCAGGTCTATTGAACCATCGCCTCTCAAATAATCTTAGCACCTACATATATGCACGTTAGGTCTATTTACCTATATCCTCTTAAAACTATCACATCCCCTAGACTCAGCCTGAAATCTACATGAAAGCACGCAAAGTTGGACTGACGAGTTGATATTGAAGGAACTTTTAACTTTTGACCTTAGGATATCATTTTACTTCTTCCTACTACCCAACAATTCTAAAACCCATATCTCTTAGGTTCAGAAACGCTTAACACTTGTCCAGGACTTTTGTACCAAAGCACATTAATCGTGATATTAGTACATTATTCTTTTTACTTTTGAACTATTTGAGTCCTTTGTGCACATATCGTATGTGCAGTTTTGTATATATATGTTGTTCTGTTTTAAGTATGAGGAATAGTTTGCTTACCCTTTTATCCTAAATTTTTTGCTTTTCTGTTTTAATGTACAAAAGAATACTTTTTTTTTACCTCACATTTTTAATACATAAGGTAGCTCTAGTGGATGGGCATTGACTTAAAGGTTGGAGAATTGTTTGTTTAATCCTTAAGGTTTAAGATTCAAGTAGATGGCCCTGTTTGATATGATATCTCTGGATGTTTCTAAATCCTATTTAGATCCAACATTTTATTTTGTTCATAACTCATTACAGGAATAAATGGGCCACATACATCTAGGTGAACCATCTTTAAGCATCTAGTGGATTCAATATCACGTTACTTAGGAAATTTGTTTCCTTCGTATCTTGCTTGTTTAGCATGCAACACATCCAGGAGGTTTTGACACCATGTACGTAGAAACGTCGGGGCATAATTGTCTTTGTAGGGAGTTCACGTTTGCATGGCCAATTTTAGCTGCCAAGCTGATGCCTGAACCAGCGACTTGACATTTAAAATTAGTACCCACTGAATGGGCTGGCTGACCAGGGCATGGACAAAGTGACCTGGTTGTTCAAAGCCAAGTAATCCGCTACCCAAATGAGTCAATTTACAGAGAGCTTGCATAATCCAGCATTGAGACCAAGCAAACTGCTGATTGGACTTGCAGAGGCATAAGTCTGCATCCTATATAGACAGAGGACTTCTACAGTTTTATTTGATCATCCAGTCATTGTTTGGAAAGTCAGTTACCAACATCAACCTGAATCTATATTTTCACGATTCTCTCCACGGTCATTATATTGGATTTATAGTTTGTACTAACATTTACAAATGATTTTCTATGGACATGACTTCTTTCTGCAAAAGTATAAATATTGTAGTTGGTCTTATTCATAAAACGTTTCCTAATATGATTACTGAGCACAATGAATGGGCCATGATATTTTATTCTTTTGAATCAATAATACAAATTTATTTCGTTGACAGTAATAAAGATAGAAATACGTGGCATTACTTATAAAGTTGATCATATATTCGTTTCGTTTGAGCTCTTAACTGAAAGAAAAGCACTAGGAAAATTTAATGTTGGATACTGCGATGTGCAGCAAATGTATACCTAACTGACTGCATTCCCTGAAACAGAGTGTCCTATATTTCTTATGTGCCCTTGGGATTGACTTATTGCCTGCCCCATCTCTCATCTGGAGTTCAGTGACGAGATGGTGCATTAAAAAAATTGGTAACAGACACCATTTTCATGTAACCAAAAGCATTGAGGAACCTTTAATGGCACGTGCTCATGTTGCCGACGCATCTGTCTCTGAGGATGAGGACGACGATGTAAAAGCAGAGAGGCTGCGAGTGCTGTCAGGTGAAGCAAACGACAGCATCATTATCCTGCAGAATATGAGAAAAGTATGTCTAATTGATAGGTACCATGAAGTACCAAGTTTTTCGAATGCCTCATATTTGCAGCTGCCGATGTTATCTTAATTGTGTTTTTTGAACCTTTTGAGTATCTTAATGTTTTTTCAATCCCTTTATTCTGTCAGGTATTTCCAGGCTGCAGAAATCAGCCTGAAAAGGTTGCAGTTCAGTCATTAACTTTTGCTGTTCAGGAAGGGGAGTGTTTTGGCTTTCTTGGAACTAACGGTGCTGGAAAAAGTACCACGCTATCTATACTTTCGGGTAATCTACTTTGGCAGACGTTGCAATTTCTGATGGATTTTATGGAAATCCTAATACCTTGACGCATGGCCAAATCCTGTTATACTTAAGATTTTCATATTTCAGCATCATACTGTAATTTTAGTTTTCCCTGCTTAAAAGCAAACGCAATTGCAGAATAGGTTTTTCGTCAGTGCAACTTTATTCAATGGTACTATTGTTTCTGGCAGGTGAAGAGCTTCCGACAAAGGGAACGGCATCTATTTTTGGCAAGGATATCCTTGCAAATCCAAAAGCAGCGTATCAACATGTACCATTTGAACAAATTGTTAATCATATATATTGCTTGCATTGCGATGAATATGATCATTTAAAAGTCGATGTTTAATTTTATGCCGTTGTTATGGATTTCAGGTGGGGTATTGCCCTCAGTTCGATGCTCTGCTAGAATTCCTGACCGTCAGAGAGCATCTTGAACTGTATGCTCGAATTAAAGGAGTTCCTGAGAGCAGGCTGAAATGTGTACGTTGCATTCTATTTTGTTCAATAATTTATTTGATTCAATGTTTTAATTCTTTTCTAGTTTTGTATCCTGTTTTGTTATTGTAATTTAGACTTTTGTGAATCAGGTGGTGGAGGACAAATTATCAGAATTTAAATTATGGCCAATGGAAAACAGGATTTCATGTGCCTTAAGTGGTGGAAATAAACGCAAGTTGTCTGTGGCAATAGCCATGATCGGTGATCCTCCTTTAGTCTTCTTAGATGAGCCTTCCACAGGTTCGCAGTATTTAGAATTTTCTGAGACCATCCCTTTAATGGATGTCAATTCATCTTGCATTTAAAGTTTTCATTCATAACAATGGTGGCAAGTTGATTTCTATTCAAAATATAATGTAGGTATGGATCCAATTGCAAAACGATTTATGTGGGATGTCATCTCACATATATCAACCAGGACTGGGAAAACAGCAGTTATCCTTACTACCCATAGCATGATTGAAGCGCAGGCCCTTTGTACACGTATTGGAATCATGGTAGAATCTTTTTTTAGTAAGAAGGAACATAATTGGTTTTAAGCTTAAGCGGTAATGTAGGTAATAACTTGATCCATTTGTAAATGTGAAGGTTGAAGGCCGGCTGCGTTGTCTTGGAAGTCCTCAACATTTGAAAACACGTTTTGGAAACTTCCTTGAACTGGAGGTTGCTAATATTCTGGAGCTCTGCACTTTTTAAATGCTTGTTATTATTTTCTTGTTTTGATGAATGAATGAGTGAAACCATTTTGAACAGGTCAAGCCTGTGGATGTCAGCACCGCAGAGATAAACAACTTGTGCAACATCCTGGAGGATATGTTCTCTGATTTTAGACTGCACTGTAGAGGCATCCTTGATGATCTAGAGATATGTATTGGAGGATCAGATGCGGGTCCTGCTAATGCATCAGAAATTAACCTGACACATGATATGATAATTGCAGCCGCGGAAAAATTAGGAAATAAGGAGTTCGTCTGCAATTTGATTTCAGATAAGCCTTCTGTTGATGCAGTGTTTAGTGACCAGTTGTCAGAACAACTAGCCCGCGATGGTATGTGCTTAAAATTTAGAAAATTGATTATGATATTAAGGTCCGCCGATGATAACAATCCAATAACTTGTTTGTTAGGTACATACATTCCAATTATATAATAATTGATAAAGATTTTTCCATAATAGATTGTCAATATGCTGCAGTTCGTATGCAATTCTGGATTTTTCCAGGGAATATTAGAGTCCTTAATAAAACCGTTTTGCAACTGTAAACACGTAATCAGACGCATTTAATTGTCAAGCGCTATGCTATTATTTCTCTTTACACATCAAAGCAAGGGATAAATCAGTTACTTTCTCCATATTCTTTCTCCATTTTGCATCTATATATATAAAAATTTTGACCTCAAAATTTCATGAGCTGTTTCAGGAATAAATGAATGTATTTCCGCAAAATAGAGCCTTCCTTGAGATATATAGATATATATAAGGTTCCATTATTCTGTTTATGGTTGCACAATTATGCCTTATGGTTTATTGTATGTTTGCCTCCAGGTTCCCTTTCACTAAAAGTTTTTTGTGAGTGGTGGTTATCGAAAGAACGTGCAGCAAGAATAGATTCATTCATATTTTCATCGTTTCCTGGTGCAACGTTTCATGGACGGAGGGGCTACAACCTTAGCTATAAGGTTTTCAGATACTATGTTCTGTTGATTCTTTTTTTATTTATGCTTCTGATTTGCTAATAAATTGTTTTAAGTGGCGCCTGACATCTTCATTCTACCATGAGGTATCTTATGTTATGATGCTTATGTTAACATATTGTTAATTAACCCAGGCAGATTATCAGGGAGTTTAAAACTGTATCTTTAGAGGGGGAAATAAAAGAAACTGTTATAACGGTTGTTGAACGAATCTCTGGTCTAGTTCGTTACATTTAGGAGACCTCTCTATTTAGCTGTTGTTTTTGTATCACTCATCTTTTCAAGATGGAAAAAAAAAATTTGATGAACCGTCGTAATAATCTCTTGGAGTCTGTTTCATTGTTGTGGCATTGCTTACTGGAATTTCTATGTCAAGACTCTTGCTACTGATCTAACACCTCATTGTTGAGTAATCTACTAGATGTCCATGCTTATGGATACAATCACAATAAAAGATCTAATAAGAAGATTGTGTTGGAATAACTTGTACATAATATATTTTGGGTTAATCAAAAATCTTAAGCTTTTACCAGGCTACTAATGCATCTTTCTTATCAGGAATTGATGATCTTTTAGTAGCGTTGTCCAAAGAGTTGAGGGTTTTTTTTTTTTTTTACAAAACTTTTATGGCAATTTGCACACATAAAAACATTTTTTCAATTAATGAAAAGATAGCATGGTACAGGTGAATATTTGAAAGAAGAAATTTCAAATGTCCCCAAATCAATCTTAGATTCATCAATTACTAGGTATCTGAAAACTAATGTTAGATCCCCAAGTAAAAATTGTAGATCCGTATGTTTAAGGAAATATGCAAGAGGGGCTCTTGTTAACCGAATATATCATACCCTGCATTATGTTTTTTTTTCTTTGTCAAAACCCTTTACTTTAATGCATGATTCTTCTACGATGTTTTCACGCATGTTGCATGCTTTTGCAGTTACCGTATCCAAGGACAGCATCCCTTGCGGAAATTTTTGGTCATTTGGAAAGGAACAGGTCATTTACTGCTTTTCTTAACGATTTTCTATGGGTTATCCTCTTTTTCATGAACAATAAATTAGATTCCAAGACTTTTCATTTCACATATATTACGCTGTGCTGCAGGCATAGCATCGGCATAAGCGAGTACAGCCTGGGGCAGGCAACATTAGAGACAGTTTTCAATCATTTTGCTGCAAAGCAATGAAGATGAAGGATGAACACGCAATTTATTACTCTGAGCTTTGTAATCTATTTCCAAAGTTTATAGTAAAATTACAGCATTGTCCTTTGCAGAGTATGGCTGTCGTTTACGTGTGCAAGGAGAATGTAGTTTGTACCATCGTCGATTCATTCATTATCAATTTAAGCTACGTGTGTGTGTAGACATAGAGATTTGCCAAGGCCTCATTCCAGCGATGACGAGGCCATTTTTTACTGGTTTACCGGTATGCGGTACAGACTAAATTGAAGTTAACATTCCAACTTTGCAGTTGTCCTGTTTCTCTTACAGCATGCAATTTATCCCAGAGATAGGTCAAGTTTGAAATTTGATTTAGATAAATCTAAGAATTAATCTTCAAAAATCAGACAGGATCATTTTATTGGGAGAAAACCTTCCAAAACAGAATAATAAAGAAAAAATGGACAAAAATAAATGCCAAGACCGGAATAGAAAAAACACACAATTTATGTAGTGATACCCTTTTGCAAAGGAAACATGAATGGCCAAGGCAGATCAGGGCTTTATTACTCCAAGATGATAACAATATCTGTAATGCTTCTCACTCACCGACGCAAAGCTTGATGTTGCTTGATGATTTACAGCTTAAACCATAAATCAGCAAGCTATATATAGGTTTACAATTTCAGGAATAACTTCAGGAAAACACTTCATGAAGTAGTACTTTGATCCGGCAAAGTCCATATTACAAAGAATAAGACATGGGGATAACGTTTCATTCAACATTGAATTTAATGCATAAAAAATAGCCCAAACGTTAATTTTAAATAGCGAGATGAAACAAACAGATAACTTCAATTTATTTGTTGTGAACTCAACAATCTCGTGATTAAGAACCTTGCATATTATTTATTTTTCACACTTATCGTGCAAGCCCAAGAAATCCAACTACTGTTTCCGTCATCATATACGCAGAGTTTTTTTTTCAGTATCAACTTTTTTCAAAAGCGACTCTCCACTTCAATTATTTGTCTGACACAATGGTATATGGTGTTAAAAGGTATTTTGCCACACATAATGCACTTTGGTTCTCACAAAATAACTTCAATTTTTCTAGCTGAATTCCCAACTCACACGGTGAACGTTGGGCTGTACTTTGACTATCACAAGATATCATCCCATTTTTTTCTAAAGTTTGCAACAAAATAACCTCTTTGCATGCCTCGGATGTAACCATGTATTCTACTTTAGTTGCTGATAATTCTACAATGGCATGTAATTTCAACATTAATTGATTGGATCTATTGCAAGAACAAAGATGTAACCAATGGTACATATGTTCTCAAATTCACCTATATGATTTGAATCAATGCAATTTAAAATTGTATATAAATTAGGATATGAAAAACTTGAAACTATTTCACTATATGCAATTCATGACATATAATTACCTTGATACTTTTTAGAACTTAAGTTGAGTATACATAAGTGGGTCAAATTAGCATACCTTTTAAAATTGAACATGAAATAGTGAAACATAAGTATACCCTAAGATATATATGATACAATTAGAACATACCTTTTAAAATCGAACTTGAAATAAGTGAAACATAGATACAACCCAATATATATAGCCCAATTAGAGCTCTATATAATTCAGCATTGCCTACCAAAATCAAACCTATGACCTAGAGCTTCCAAGTCAAGTATCTCGCAACTAGGCTAACACTACATTGTTAAATTTGTATATGAAATGAAGAGGTGTAATGTTGTGAAGTTATTTTGGTTCAATGAATGGTTGATTAATGAAGAGATTGTTGGGGGAGGTGGAGTATTAAGCCCTCCAAAAAAATTGAATTATAAAGAAAAAAATTCAAAGCACAATCATAGAAGTGCATTAAAGAGAGGTGAAAGTCTAACACAATAGAAAAGGAAAGGCCCAACAATTTTAGAAATTCCTTTTCAGGTTTTTATCTTTACAACCAATTTTGAAAAGCCTCCTTGATGAGACGTGATTCGCATGAGCCGCGATATCGCGTACGTGATATCGCGTCGTCCCCTGCGATGTCGCGTACATGATATTGCGGTCCGCTGCCAAATCTATAAATAAGAGGCGACACTCCTCTTATTTCCCATCCTAGGCTTAAAGTAGGGAAACTCTGGTAGATTGATCACTCCAGAGATATAATATTTTCCATGTGCCCGCAGTAGGAGTCCCCATGTGAATAGATCTTTATTCAAGCAGCTTTGTACCTGAACGCAAGTTGTATATGGCAATAAAGACGAGCTTTGTGGATAAACCTTGCAGTTAATGGAATAGGATTTATTACATGTTATTTCTTACCTGTTATTTATTACCTGCATTAGCGCGGCATGAGTACGACTTGATTACGAGCATTGACGAATGTGTACGGCTAATCAAGGAATCGGCTGCTCATCGCGATTAGTCTCTCTCACCCTCAACTCCTAGAATGCGGAATGAGTATGACTTGATTACAAGCATTTACGAATGTGTACGGCTAGTCAAGTAATC
>MNCI01024482.1:164770-176495 GCA_015680685.1 Gnetum montanum | reverse complement strand
TTTCGTATGGTTGAGTGTAGGGGTACCTTGCCACTCATCACCCCTCTATGATAGGAAAAGGATCAAATCTTGCCCTCTTCCAAAAGCGCCTTTAAGTTTTCACTTCTTAGTGAAAGCTTCCTATAAACAAAAAATAAAAAACTAAAGAGATACATTCATGATTGCAATTGAAGGATGAGCTATTAAATAATGTTACCTTGAGTAAACAAAGGAAGAACATTAATTGGAAAATGTTTATGATAAATCACATTACATCAAAATTTCCAAATGACATATTAAACAAGGAGATGAAAGCAACTCGAAGTATCAAGAAATAATCCTGAAGTGAGGAGTAACACTAAATAAAACTTCCTTCAACCATGACTTGAAACCATGTAAATATGAGTTGCACCAAGACCAAGAACTTCAAGTAAGGGGACAAGTAAAAAAGTAGTGGATGAATGAGTCTTTTATGTTGTAAAGAGGACATCATCCAAATGAGAGTGGCCAATATCAATACGGAAAATCTTGTTAAGTAAAATAGCATAAAAAAATGCTCAAGTTTTGAAGAAATTGAAGCATTCATATCTTCTAATATTTACAATATAGTTGACATTCCATAGATAATTGAATCCCAGCCAAATATTAGTATTAGAACTAATAATAGTATGGGCAAGCTTAGATCAAAAAAAAAAAAAACTAAATGAACATTGATCTATGAAAAATGAAGAAAACCATTATTAAAATCCTAAAAGGTTAAAGTTCTATCCAAATCGTATAAAAGATAAAAAAAATGGACTTTTAAAGGCATTAATACCATAGAGAATCAATACTCAAACTAAGTAATCCATTAATTATACATGCAAAGAGATGAAAGAAAGATAATGTCAAGCTTACACCATGTACTATAAAGATGCAAATGCTTAATAGTCCACAATTAATTGTTAATGAGAAGACACTAAGGAGATGATTTATCAACCATTAAAGAGGGAACTATGAAATTGTTAAGTTCCAAAAATCACTAATCTAACTCCAAGACTTCCAAATGTGTTTTATGATAATGAAGCTTGAGATTACCTTTAACAAAAAGAACTCAATTTTTTAAAAAATGAATATCTTTCCAATAATTGCTACCTCTAGGCCTCTCTATTTGGATGCACTTACAAAAAAGAAGCTTCCAAGGCTCCACACCAATTAAGCACTTTACCATTCACTTGGCACATAAAGCAATACCTTATAAAAATTCATTGAGCCTAAGCTACCATCCTCTTTCTGAGAAGTGTAAATATCTCGAACAACACAACAAAAGCCCCCTCTAAAATGGCTACTACAAAAGAACTTGCACACAAGTTGTTCAATGTGATGATATGCAATAATACTATGAGCCCAATATGAAAAATAGTATACCTAAGTTGTTTAGATGATATGCTTACAAACAATAAACTTTTCAACCATTGAAAGTTTCTTGTTCTTCCACTTATAAAGGTTCTTGTGAATCATCTTGACTATAACAACCCATAAAGTTTTGGAGAATCCAGCAAAATAAAAAGGAATGCTTGATAACTTGAAGATATCAAACTTTTCCAGATAATGATAAGATATAGATAAAGTCCAAGCTTGGAAACTCATTATTGCAACAAATAGAAGATTTTGACCAATTAATTTAAGAGCTTGAAACATAATAATAATAAAAAAAAGACAATATGCAATAACCTTGTCACTTCTTATTATTTAAAAAAAGAGAGTCTGAAATATGCATATTTAATTATGCAAGAACATTATTCTTACTAAAGATGCTTTGCAACAAATTAGCATGACATGAAAAGTTTGTACCAAGGATGAAAAACATAGGGTGCAAGTGGGCAACCTTGCCTAGCTAAGCACTGCAATTTAAAACTATTAGTAATGCCAACATTTAGACCCACTAGCACCTTGGCATTAATGAAAAGAGCCTCAACCATCCTACTAAAGTTATCTTTAAAACTATTTTGCAAAAATTAGCAGTAACATTATCCAAAATATATCTACACTTGAATAAAGTCATATACATTGGAGTAATGTATTTAGAAATAATTGGTTTTAATTCTTCAGCAAGACATTTGAATAAAATTTTATAATTGAATTCAAAAAAGTAATAGAATATCAATTACCAATCTAGAAGAGATCACCAACCTTACGAATAACTTCTCTATTCAACTCTTGATGAAGTGAATGCTATTTAATGGCTTTAATAAAAATACAAAAAATAAAAATAAAAAGTCCATACCAACATCCCAATGATTTAAAAATAATTCAATGGGAATTCCATCAAAACCTAGAGCTTTATCATTGATGAATCTAAATACTACATCTTTAATTTCAACTAGTGAGATATCTTGTTTAAGAAGATGATTCTAACATTTAAGAATAATTTTAGGTAAATGGTTTGAATTTAGAAAGAAAATATCAAGATCAAAACCCTCTAAAGAAAATATATAATGAAAATATCTCTTAAGAAAACCATTGATGATAACAAGATCAAAAGTACTATGGCCATCAACTTAGAGAATCAATTATAGATAAACTAGATTTATCATTCAAGAATTTAAAGAATTCTTTGCATGGTTCTCCCTCTACTTTCAACTAGGAAAAATGACATTTAATAAGAGTAATTTTTACATTATGCATATCCCATTTCTATTTGACAAAGAAAACATAAGCAAGTTACCACTAAAGATGTAGTGTTGATCCATTGAATATCACAAATTTTTTACCTTAATCTCCTTTCATCTTTTAGAAAATTCTTTATCCAACCAGCAATCAAAATTTCTAACACAATGTATGGCACATAACTGCCAATCAGTCCAACTACAATTACTAAGAGGTCTCATTTCAACCTTCTAGAGAGACTTCAAAATATATTTTCCAAATGGAGAAAGAAATATGATGCATTCATACAAAAAGATATTATAGCAAAATCAAATACTAAATTAAGAAAAATAAGAAAATGATCTATTAGTGTTACATCTTTGTAGAATTTAACCTTTCAATCCAAGAAGATTAATTGGAAAAATAGAATCAATCAAGTTTTTTAAAGTTTCAGTCAATACCCTCTTAATAATTAGAGCAAGTAAATCAATCACTATGAGAAATTTAAAAACTAGAATTGTTCCTTAACATCACACCAAATAGAGAGCTCATAACCTACAAGTTGATAAGAAGTTCCACCAATTTTGTCACCACCAATGAGCCAAGGAATGTTTTGCAAGCTTTGAAGAAGAAACTGCTATAGAAAAATTCTATCTACAAAAGTACTAGGAGCATAAATGTTACAAATACCAATGAGACCTAAAGCACCTTAAAAAAATTGCTAAGATGATAGAATTAGAATTATTTTTTTATTTAAGAGATAAATTTATTTGACTAGAAATGATTGATAATAAAAGTTTTACCATCTTGACCGATATTATGATTAGTAAATAATACTATAGAATTTGTAAAAATTTTATTTCCAATTATGACTATATTTGAATTGAAAATTTTAATCTCTTCAAGAAAAATAAAATCTAGAAATAAATATCATGTGTGAAGAAAATTATCGACAACATTTGTTCAAAGTCTATTAGTAAGGCCTTAGACATTCCATGAGAGGATTAACATTAGATAGAGAGGAAGGAGTTTCCTACTTTATCAATAGAACTAGCATCATCCTAAGAAGTTTTTATATCCTTATAAAAGCTACAAATGAATTACCAGTAAATGAAATATCTTGAAAGTGTTAACCTTTTAAAGAGTTAGCATGTATTCATTAAGAGATGGATTTCCACAAGAATTCTTATCTCACAGTTGAAGATGCCATACTCCAATTTGATAGATAACATTTCCTATCATGTTACAATTAAGGATAGGGAAAATTCAATCTCTTAGCCTCTATTGAGTTTGCTCTATGTTGCAGTAAAAGAAGAAAGCTAAGTAAACTAACTATCAATTTTGAAGATGAAAATGAAGGGGTAGACATTGTTATACTACAAGGTGTCTACTCCTTACTTCTCCTAAGGCTACCTTCTTCTCACCTTCATAAAGGTGTTCAATAACTCTAGTCATCTAGATGTCATCACAACAATGAAAAGTAAGAATAAGAAGCTAGTTTCATAGTTGTTCTTTGAAGCTTTCTCCAAACCAAAGTAGACTACCATGGAGGTTTCTAAAACAAAGTAGCCTATTAATGTCCAATCTAAGGAGTAAAGTAAGATTGAGTGTACCTATTTGTCTCCATCCATAATGCATGTAGCAATGCAATAGTACAAATTTAAGAATAAGGTCGTATATTTAGAGTCAATTATTATTTTTTTCAAGGTTTTAGGAGAGAAGAATTATGTGGAAGAGACATCATTTAATAAAAATGGTTATAAAGATTTTAGAAATCTACATGCAAATGATCTTCCAACAATAATCAAAGGCATGCATGGTGAATAAGGACCTTAGTTGACTCTTGAAGATACATGGCATCACAGTGAAGTCTTTGAAACATATCTCTATTAACTATTAAACAATTATTTGAAACTAAATTGATTGAAACTTTCCTTGAAGACACATTTTTTCAAGTAGCATTAAATGAAAAGGGAGTAGTTTTTGAAACTTCAATAGAAGAAATCTTAGGATGATCTATAGCATCTTATTGCTAACATCTTTACATTGCCTTCTTTCTAAACTTCAAAGGACATTCATTAAGCATATAACCTTCTCAGTAACAATAGTCACATGACTTTGAAAGGTTATAATATAACATTGGTTATACATAATCAATTCTACCAAGAAACAAAAGAATTTCTTACCTAAGCAGTTCAAGATTTGTTTGAATTATACATCAAGTTTGATGAATCATCAATTGGCTGAGATATCATAGATGCTATATCGTAGATGCTACATCTCATCTACATTCTAGCACCCTATCGATGAATATCAATTGGCTACTACATCATAGATGCTACATCATATGGTTTTATGAAAAATTCAATTTTTGGTCCACTAAAATATCATATATCCGATATCATAGCTCCAATACTAGAGCTACAATATCACATATCCAATATCGAAGCACATGCTACATTATCAAATATCCAATATCACAAAATGTATGCTTTCCTATAAATAGAGCACTTGGACACACACTCCAAATAAGTTTCATTCCATCCTTAGGTAGATTTTTGCAATTTTGTTTCATACTTTTAGCGATAGAGTAAATGTCCATAGTGTGGTGTTGTGTAGTTGTACAAAATCTCTATTCAAGTGAAGTGTACTTGGGCACAATTCATGTTCGAAAATAAAGATCAAGATTGCTTTTCATCATTGCAACATCCACTTAGTTTTATTGTTTTACATAGCATAGTTTTTACCATTTTCTAGTTTAATTATTTACATTCCAAGTATTTTTCTTTACTTGGTCATTAGTAAAGCAGAAGGTGTATGATTGGTTTTGAGCATTTAAGTGTAATCGTTTGATAATCCTAGTAGTATTATAGCTTAGTTTGCCCAATAGCATAATGCTTGGTAACCTAGTAACATGAGCCCAAGACGTGTACAGTAAGCCAGGACTGGATGCTCATCACTCTAGGCTAGAGTAGATTTATATTACCATCATTACTTAGACTTAGGAGAAAATTTCATTTCTAGTCATGTTTATTGTTAGGAGTAATCAGGGCCTAACAACATCAGTTATCATATGCCTCACTTTAGACTAAAATATACCTGAGAAAGCTACCACTAGTCCAAGTGGGAAGACAATGTCTTGCAATCAATGCTTAACAATCTAGATGCCAAAACTAGTCCCATTCATGGAATTCAACCAGATTGTGTGTAAACGCTTGTGATTCATATGGTTGGATGTAGGGGTACCCACTACTCATCATTGGCTCCATTGCCAAAAAATGATGCTAGTCATCTAGATCAATTATATTATACACAATCATTGTAAATGTATTAACTATCTATCTTTTAGAAAACATTAATATTTTAAGTCACACACATTATCAAACAAAACCATGTTTTCTTCACATAGGACCAATAATGCATCATATGATGAAAACACTAGTAGAAGAAATGATAGGATATATATTGAGGAAAACTAAGTAAACAACCACAAGCAAGGATTTCTTATGATCATTTAGACCCTTAATACACTCAAAGACTACATTCAACTAATGCAGACAATCCTAGAGAACATGAGTAAGTCCTAGAACAAGGAGGGCCCCAAGGCCTAGGACCTCCTCCAAACCTAGAAGATATAAATCAAGGGACCATAGGGGGAGATGTAGTAGCCATGGCAATTCTCCCAGTTCCCCATCTTCCTCTTCCTCTTCCTTTTCCACATCGAGTTCTAATAAGGATGAACATAGCTATAGAAAACAAAGATACACTAAGGGGTTAAGATGAAGATAGATATAGGAATAGAAAAGATCATCAAAGTGAGCATAGATGATATCATCATAATTGATGAGCGGCAAGGTGCCCCTATGCTCAACCATACGAATCACAGGCATTCACACGTGACTCGGTCGAATTCCGTAAACTGTAAGCACTTGCATACATCGAACTCTAGCTAGCAAAACCTTGTGTTAGAATGGTCATTGTCTTCCCAACCTCACTTGTGGTGTTTTAATGCGATGGTTAAGTGAGATTGAGACAAATGATTTTTATGGATTTTCTCTTTATCTTCGAGAGTCTAATTCTTAAAATGAAATGTAAGAAATGGAATGTTGCGTAATCTATAATTGTCCTATTCTATATCTTAACTTTCCCTAGCATAAGCATCTGATCCCATCTTCCGTGCACATCCTAAGCATCCCCTAACCACTACTAGGTTACTAGACGTTAAGCGTCACTGGGTTGCCAAGTGTTGGGTTTACATTCGAGACGGTCATACTTATGGTTTTTACAAGATATAAAAGAGCAATGACGATTAAAGTGATAACAATTAAAACTTAAGAAATTATTAAAGCACAGAAATATTAAACTATTAAATGCTTAAATGATTAAATCCAATTACTGCAAGAAATGCTTAAAAAGCTCTTCTTTATTACTGGTCATGCCAACAGGCTCAAGTACATTAGCGCTCAAATAAAGAGCCAGACACCTTTCTCACACCTATTGTAGGCACTTGGAAAATATTCTAACTCTCGCAGGAACAAAATGCAAGATTCTGGCTACAACTACTCAAAAAGATGCCTAAGTGTGACAGAAGCACACTTATTTATAGCTAGAATAGACTCTACGTAAACGAGGCCACGTAAACGCATGGACAAATGCGTCGATGGGGCCACGTCAACGCGACCGTGTATATGGAGCTCTGTATACACGACCTAGTCGACGCATCAACTGATGAACACTTCATCATATCCCCACAACTGAGTGAAAACTCATCCTCGATTTTTATTACAATTTGGAAGGTATGAAGTTCTTATTACAACACACATGATGCAACACATCTACAAAGACACTAACTTTACTGACACGCTAAGTGCCCGAATGTATAGAGAAGAATGAATTACAAAATGGTGGTGTTTAGAGACAAAATTGAACACCTTAATAATCCTGGATTCTCTGCTATGCTAAAAGATGAAAAAATTACTCAAGAATATCACACTGTCCCTGGTGGCGATGGTTCTGATGGACCTTCACTAGCCTCTGGCGCATGTGGCTACTGTGGTGTGAACGATGGTTTTCTTGCAGCAACTACAACTTTCGAAGGCAACCGAAAAGCCTCCAAGAGAGCCCTCATTTTCTCTTCTTTGCTTTTTGGATCATTCACTATCCAAGTAGCTTCACAATGTGTGTCGAGACTAGAACTTCCCAAGGGCATGGAAGTGCAAGAAAGAGTTCTTTTAGATTGACAAACCAGGCAATGAACTATTTTCGTTCAATGTCAAACGCTCAGATCAATGTTTGTAGTTTCTGGTAGTCATTCATTCATCAAGCAAAGTTCTCAGCAACTGCACTTTGCCCTTCAAAACGAGTGTGGAGAACCTTGAGTTCCGCATTTGCTATTTCCAAATTTTATTTCGTCACTTTATGCACATGGAACTCACCCTCGTATAACGAATTCAAGGTGGCCACTTGCTTCTCTAGGTTAGATCGTGGCCTTCCAGCTATGAGCATAGCCAGGTTTACATAACGGAGGTTGGCCAACTCCATGTACTTTGTCATTTCTTCAACTTGCAATTCCTTGAGGTAGATCTTAGCACTGGTTGTAGGAGTTAAATTCATCAAAGATGGGTTGCCACATCTTTCCTTCTTCTCGGAGCTGCTAGAGCGCTTGGTTTAGTTTGGCCTTTGCAACTTGAATTTTCTTTTCATTTACTTCCTTTTGCAATCCCACTTGGTCCCTATAGTGATTTTTAACTTTTTCAAACTTAAGGACCTCATTTTTCCAAGTGGTGATTTTGATAGCTATTTTTATCGTAAGGCCCAAACTTCCTCCATAGACAGATTATGATTTTCGGTAGCCAATCTCCTCACATCAGTGATCACCCTAGCTAGCTCCTCCTGCTATTGGTGGATGAAGTCTTTCATGTGTTGATTTTCAACACCAACATTGTGCAGGCGATGAACTTCCACAATCAACCTCACATTCTCATGGCAAACCTCCACCAAGTCCTTATTTAGATGATATGTGTGAGCATTTGTTAAGGACTTGTCAAAGATCATTGACTCTCGCTCATCTTCAACCGTCTGAAGTTTGGCTTAAAGTTGTTGAAAAGCTTCATCTCTGGTGAGTTCACGATTGAGGAGAGCTAGATCAGCAAGTTGGGCCCTTAATTGGGCAACTTCCATCGCCAAGTGTTGACAATTTTCTTGAGCTACTTCAAGTTGCCCCTCCAAGATGAGACACTTGCCCCTTGCTGAGAGCAACTCCAACAGGGCTTCAGTAATGTTATTTGAAAGATCAAAGACATCCAGAAGCAATTGGCTGGTTCCCACCAGTCGGTCCAACAATTCTTCATGTTGGGCTACATTGATCCTACTATGTGAAGCTCCTGTAGACGTCTGTACATCTTCAAGTCCATGTACATCAGGTACGGGCATCACTGGTGCATTAAGGGCCGTAGCAATCGTGTCAGTAACCACTTTAGCCATAATTTCTTGTCCCTGGTGCTGCATCACAATGACAGTCGCCGCCTCTCCATCCTCCAAGCATACCAAAAAAGTAGCGACATTTCCTGAAATTTTAGGAAATAATTGTTGGGTGGAGACCGTTACTTCTCGGACACCAGGATCATTTCTTGCAGGTACTTATGTCTGGGCAACAAAAAACATCGGCCCTACTCCCTCTAACAGACTCATTGATCGAGCCACTTGCTCTAGATGGCTCATCCCAGGGTGATAGACTAAAGGGTCTTCCCCTCCACCAGTTCCTACAGATTGCTCTTGTTGACTCAAGAGTGATTGCCGGATTTTGCGTATGTGTTCTACAATTGTCTATGAGCCCAACCTTGTTGTTTGTGCAGGCGGTGCAGGTGGTTGCTGCTCTTCCTCAAGTCATGTGGTGGCTAGAGTCTTATCCTTCATCATCTCTCGCCATGAGGTAATCGAGACATGCTAAATTGTGTCATTGGTGTATCGTGCTATCCCTATCCATTTCCATAATTTTCTAATTAAGTAGGGAAAGGGTAGAGCCTGCCTTCCACATTCACTTTCAGTGAACCTTTTTTCAATCTCCAAAACCAATAATTGTGAAAGGATTATTGGGAATTTTCTACTTAGAGCTGCACATGCATGAGCAAAAAAGGCAATGATCTTGCTAAGTCTTACCGTTGGATTCAAATGGTAAGACGCAATTTTTGAATATACCCTCTCTGCAGTGCTTAAAGTGCCGAACTCCTTACGATCTACCCCATAGCACCACCTAATCCACTCCCCTTTTACCTCAGGATCTTCTTGCTTAGGGATCTCCACCACATCAACTCCGGTCTCTGGCAACCCCAAAGCTTGTGAGATTGCTTCCACAGAGTAAGAGACATAAATGTCTTTGATTCTTACTCTGGACCCCGGTTGCCAATTTTTCTAGAAGAGGTAAGTCTCTCCTAAATACCATTCACCACTGGATGTGATGATTGGCCACATAGGATATTTTTGCACTTGGGTCTTCACATCTTCAAGTGCATCCTCTAGAAATGGCTAAAGTTCAACTCTTGCAGGACCATTCATTGCACCTCCCTTGGCCTAATAGCGTCAAGACATGCCTAGTTTAGGGTGACCTCAAGCCATGGCACTATCATTAGAGTCTCATCCCCTTGTGATTGTTCATTGGGAATCTCCTCTTTAGGAATCTGATAAACAGATTCTACATTAGGTCCTTCGTAGAGAGGGCCAGTTGCATGGGAGCCCTCTGCATGCTCTGGGTGTCATACACCACGTCCTCTTTCCATTCTTGGTCGCTTGTGCCTTGGTTGGGATGATCCTTCTTCCCTTGGATGCCTCGGTTTAGGTGCCATCTACAATCAAGCATAACCATGAATTAAATTATGCACAAGTTGCTCGAAATAGCACTCATACACCTTCTCATTTTGACTAAGTTATGATACTGGCACGTGCATCCCATTAGATTTTCTGAAGTATAATTGAGGGATTAGGAAAAAAACAATAAGGCATGAGTTGTAATTTAAAGTGTTGTTTTTGTTCCTTCCCTTAAGAGGTGTTACGTCTTTAATAATTTTAATGATCGTATTATAGACCTCACCCCCCCCCCCCCCCCCCCCCCCCCNGAAAAATGGAAAAACTCCCCCAACTTGTGTGCAAAATGGCAAAAAATTCATAGCGCAATGGTGGTATATATAGATTTTTTTGCACTACGTCGACGAGGCCGTGTATATGGGGCCTAGGCAATGTAGGGGTGCTACAATTGTTGACTAGCGTTGACCAAAGAAAAAAAAAGCCCAAAACGTTGAATTAAAACACCAAATTGGGATGGTTGAAGAGTTGAGAGACCCAGGGACTTGGCTGGGAAAAAGAGGAAGGTAATTGGGGTTAATAAAAGAGTCAAAGGTTGGAGAATGTCGTGAGATAGAACTCGGTGGAGAAGAATGCATGCGATGGTTAGTGCAGAAACAATCAACCAACAATATCAAAAGGATGGAAGACTAACAAATGAAACCAAGGGATATGGAAGTGGGTCCTCCCCATAGCAGGCAGTAGCCTCAGTAGCCCTTGCAAATCATCAACACCAGAGTCCGTGGGCTCCAAAGTCAATGAAAGGTGATCACAAGTTAATACTCACATCCATGAGAACCTACCAAAGCATTAGGAGTTCACAAAAATCACGATAAACCATCAAAACATAAGACCAACAGTGAGGTGAGTCATGGAGAGAAATGGATGAAAAGAGAGGAGTGGAAATTGGAATTCCGATTATTGGTCACATGAAACCCTGTGTGCAGTTTATGGTTAAGTGACACGGTATGACCCATCCTGAGTTCAAACTCAAAACCAACCACATACAGTGACATCATAGCAACATGTGAAGACTCGTTCATCCCTAGGAGTACAAGCATACACTCACAAATAACCACCACTCTAACATGCGTGAGAGAAAGGAAGTGAAAACGGGATTAAGTTAGAGGGGACAAAGCAAGTCCCATAACTAGTGTGTGTGGCCCATTAGAGGGTGTCTAAGGGGTGTGCTTTGAATTCCCATATAATTATTATTTTTTCTTTTTATTTTTGATGAGTGGCGAGGTACCCCTACACTCAACCATATGAATACGAGCATTCT
>MNCI01024482.1:145417-164554 GCA_015680685.1 Gnetum montanum | reverse complement strand
AATAAATAATTAATCAAACTAAGTGAATGCTGCAATGATGAAGTAATGTCGATCTTTATTTTCAATCATGTGTGTGTCCAAGTACATCACACTTGAATAAAGAATGTTGTACAATTACAATCACCACACTGCGGGCATACACTGGGAAATAATTCTAACTCTAGGAAGGAAAAATTGCAAGAGTCTGGCTAAGGAACTAAAAACTGGATGTGAAACAAGGGAGAGCCTCCTCTTATTTATAGGAATTGAGGCAGGCCACGATATCACATACGTGATGTGATATCACAGCCCATGGGATATCATGGCTGTGATATCACGGTAGTGATATCACAACCACTGTGATATCATGGGTGTGATATCATAGCAACGATATCACAGTCAGCAAATTCATGACTCATCAACTTTTATGGAAACCACACCATGCAAAGACCCATGTGTTTTTGCATGCATTGGACCAAGGAGTGTGCTTTGAATCCTCATGGTTCTTTTTTGTGTTTTTGCGATAAGGACCAAACCATGCAAGGCCAAATTGCCAAGGAGCTTCCTTGTATGAAAGGATTTGGAGTGGTAAGAAATCCGTGAGGACACTTTCGCAAACCAAGGAATAGAAAAGTACGACGAATGTTGCATTCTCCTTGAAGTCACACCCAATTCAAACCATTGGATCATCCCCAAGTTCGGGAACTACACAAGTCACAAATAAATTAATTAAAATGTTTTTAAGTGAAGGGGGTGTGCATGTTTCCAAAGGAAGGAAACCATGGAGGGGATGAATGGGTGGATGACGTGGACTCACTACCTATTTTATGAGATGAAAGTATACGTAAATTCCTAGAACAACAATGCGAGGGTAGGAGCAAGATATAATAGGCGGACCATTTCATGCAACCCATCACAACGAAAGCCAACCGCACCAGTACATCTGATGACAATAAGACAACTTATTAGTAAACAATTGGAAATTAAACACACACACACACACACACACACATATATAAATAAGCAAACAAATAAATAGAAAAGTAAATAAAGAAAGAAGAACTAAGTAAGAATGGGGTAAACATATGAATGATTTTGAAAAATAAAAAAGGTTCCAAAAATAGTGAGGAGCTTAGTAGAGTGGGTTAGCATGGAGAACGGTCTCCCCCATGACTAGGCTGGAAGGAGGAAATCCAAAAAATGAAACGAGGTTGTCCCTATGACGATAAGGTAGTAGCACTGGTTTGATGGAGTTCATGGAAAGGTTTTAATTGTTGCCTATTGACTAACTGTGTTTTCGTGGGGTCCTTAGGTTTCTGTATAAGCAAGGCCCCAGATGGAAAGGTTTCGGAGATAATATAAGGTCCCTCCCACAGTGTCTGAAACTTAGTACATTGCAGTACATGTGTGGGGTTCCAGTAGAGCACCTTATCTCCACATCGAAATGTTACCTTCAGAATCCTAAGATCATGATGTTTTTTTATTATAGGACTTGTGTATCTCATTTGATGACAGGGCCACTAGTCAATTCTCATCTAGCACACTTAAGTTGATAAGTTGTTCTCATTGTGCTAGTGGCAAGTCACTAGTTGTAGATAGTGTTCGAAGTTCGGCCTGGATTGGAAGTTTCAGTAGCTTTCCGTACACTAACTCATAAGAAGAGTAACTTATAGGAAGTTTCCAGGTGAAGCGATAGGCCTAAAGGGCATCGTTAAGTTTTTTTCTCCAATCCCTCCTATATTTGTTGATGGTTCTAGTGAGGATTTTGGTAATCTTCCTATTGGTGACTTCGGCTTGCTCATTGGCTTGGGGGTGATAAGGTGTTGTAAATTTATGGGTAACCCCCAAGTGTTGCATGAGTTTATGAAAAGTTATGCCCATGAAATGTGTTCCACTATCTGAGATGAGTGCACGTGGCACTCCGAACCTATTTACGATTTGTTGTTGGACAAATCGTGCGATGATGTTTGAGGAACAGTCGATGATGGTTGTTGCCTCCAACCACTTTGTGCAGTAGTCAACAATGATGATGATGTGCACCTTCTCGTTGGACATGGGTGTGATGGGACCCATGAAGTCAATGCCCCAAATGTCGAAGGGTTCCAGTGGTTGGATCCATTGTTGAGGTCCCTCCATTCGTGCAGTCGTCCCACCATCTCTTTGACATCGTTTACAGAAGCGGCCAAACCATTGTGCATCCTTGAAGAGTGTAGGCCAGTAATATCCTGCAAGCAAGATCTTAATGACCATGCANGATGCTCATGAGGGCCCTTGTGGGGGCCACTATGTTGGACGATGCATGGTCATTAAGATCTNCCGATGGTCCCACTCCTTTGGCAATTCTTGGGTTGTGAGATAGATGAGGATGTGGCTGAATCAAGGTGATTCTTTGGGCATCTACTTATCAATTGCTCCCGCGAAGAGGAGTTCATCTGGAAATTGGTCAAAGAGTGGCTCCTCCTCTTCTGCATTATCCCATCGCAACTGAGATAAGTGGTTAGCAACCACATTCTCAGTTCCCTTCCAGTCTACCATAGTAAGGTCAAATTCTTGAAGAATCATAAGCCACTATATGATATGGGGGCTCACCATTGGTTTGTTCATCAAGAACCAGATGGCACTATGGTCGGTATGTACAAACACCTTGTACCTAAGCACATAGTGTCAGAATTTTTCCAAGGCAAACACCACCACCATTAACTCCTTTTCGGTGGTGGTGTAGTTGAGCTGAGCACTCACAATGCTATGGCTTGCATAGTGGATATAGTATGGGCATTTCTGGTCATTCCACTGTGTAAGCATGGCTCCCAATGCATAGTTGGATGCATCCATCATGATGTGGAAGGGTTTGGACCAATCAAGTATCTATAGAATTGCAGTCTCTACGAGTTTCTGTTTAAGTGTTTGGAATGTAGATTCACATTCCCTGGTTCAGATGAACGGAGCATCTTTCTTTGTGAGTTTCACCAACGGCTTGGCGATCTTTGAGAAATTTTCAATGAAACGTCGGTAGTAACCAATGTGGCCAAGGAATGATCGAACATCTTTTATAGTGCTTGGTTGACTGGTGATTCCTTGGATGATCCAAATTTTTTTAGGATCTACGCTACTCCCTATTTATGAAATATGATGCCCTAGAATAGTGCCCTCTTGGACCATAAGTGGCTCTTTTGCCAGTTGAGTTGTAGATTAGTTTCTAAACATCTTTTTAGAACTTTCTCAAGGTAGTCCAAGGCTTGTTCAAACGTTGCTCCATAGGTAGAGAAGTCATCCATGAAGACTACTACCCCATTCCCAATTTTTTGTTGGACGATGCTAAGGACAAGGAGTTGGAAAGTTGCAGGCACATTACATAGGCCAAAGGACATCTTTTTATATGCGAAAGTCCCCCAGGGACTTGTAAATGTTAGTTTGGCCTAGTCTTCTGGCATAATTTGGATTTAGTTATAGCTACTATAACCATCCAAAAAGCTATAATAACAATTCCTTGCAATGGTATCCAACACTTGGCCCACAAAGTGTCCACAAATGGGAGCGGGAAGTGATCCTTAAAGGTAGTCATGTTTAACAGTCAGAAATCTATACAAACCCTCCATTTGCCATCCTTCTTTAGCATAATAATAAGTGGGCTAACCCATTCACTATCTGCAATGGAGTAGATGAACCCTAATTTCAACAACTACTCGATTTCATCTTTGATGACCTACTTCAGTTTGGGGTTCAACTGCCTTTGTGGTTGTTGTCGTGACTTCATGGAGGGGTCGATATAAATCTGATGTTGGCAGACCCTAGGATCAACTCCTATTAATTCAAGGTATGACCATGCAAAAGTAGCCTCCTATTTGTTCACCACCTTCAACAACTTATTTTGTTCAAGAGAAAGGGTGGCATTGATAAACACTAGCTTACCATTATGCAAAAATGCATATTCTAAATTAGCCAGTAAGGATTTGAGCTCCAAGGGCTCCTGTTTAAAACTTTGAGGGATTTGTAACTTTCCTCAATCATCACGGTCATCAACAATGGATACTTGTTGATGGACCTTTTCCAAATCATCCATGCTCTCTACATAGGTGCATACAAGCCCCTCATATGGTTCCATGCATAAAGTATAGTAGATTCAGCAGTCAATCACTGGGTGCCTTCTTAATTTGTGGCTGCTACGTACAGGCATCGTTGAACTTGTGATTCTTCGGCACACTGACTGCATGCTTGAATAGATATCTTCTTAGCAGACCATAGTTGTTGCACATAGTTGCACCCGAAGTCACTATACGTGATGCATGGAATGTGCATCTTCTCAATCTTTCCAAAAGGTTTTTCCTTTGAAATTTCAAGGAAAAGATCTTTCAGTCCTAATCGTGCATCCACCGTGCTCATCCAGGTTCTTCCCATTATGATTGAAAAGTTCCCCTTGCAATTCTCAACACGAATGACCAGGAAGTCAGTAGGATAGGACCACCCACAAATGGTGGTCATAATGTCTTCCACCAATCCTAAGGAAATAGTAATGGATTGGTCTGCTAGCTCGAGCCAAATTTTTCTCTTCTTTAACGAGGGAAGGTTTCAAGTCTTGTATATGTCATGTGAAATTAAGTTGACTCCTGACCCTAAATCCATAAGAGCTTCACATGGCTCATTTCCTACCACTTGAAGATAGATGAGGGGACTTCCCAAATCAGTCAGTTTTCAAGGAAGATGGCCTACCTTTATTCAGTCTATCACAACATGTGTGATCATGACGATCTGTATGTTAGAAGGTGTTTGGTTTGAAGGCTACTCAAAGGGTGGAACGGTGGAGGTGATTGGAGGTTCAGAGGCACTAGCCACAGGTGTGTGTGAGGGTATCTTTGGGTTATTAGGCCAAAAAAGGGATGTTTTCGTGGCTTCACTTCTGGTCCACTCGGCTAAGAAGCCAGTTGTAAGTTGATAACCCTCGTAACGTTACGTTGTTGTGGCTGTGGTGGTATTTCCCCCTACATAGGTGGAGCAGGTGGTAGCTGAGTGAGGTGTTGATGAGTAGGGACGACAGGAGAAGGTTACAGAGGATAGTAGAGATGCGAGTTCTTCCCCCTAGGTGATGGAGACTGTGCTCGGAAGTATTCTGGGGGGTGGTAATGATTTTGAAAAGTTGCATGACTAGCAAAGTCTCGCAGGGAGACTGATTACTGAACATAGTACCCATAGGGATTTGGCTGCCGATAAGGGTACTACTGCCTTGGAGGTGGCATCCCCCACGATTATGGATGCTACTATTGCTGAAAATATTTGTAAGGTTGTGGTGGTGCTCCACTTGGATAATATCCTTATTTCTGGTGAAACTGCTTGGGATTGCCTTGTGGGTAAGGCAATCTTCGAGGTGTTTGCCTCTTTGCCAAGCGAGGATTCAATGCGTACACCCTAGACTCTTGTAGATGTGACACCACGGGACAAAACCCCTTAGGATGTTTGTATTGGCATATGTCACACTCATCATCTCTTTCTGTATTAGAGTCTACAACCTATTCTGCTACAGCAACTTTGCCCTTACCTTTATAGTAGGCACGTTCAACTTCCTTCCTCCTACGCTGATTGCGATCATTACTTTGCTCTTTGGAGTCCTTTGCGATTTTCAGAATACTTTGAAATTTTTCGTTCAAAGAGTCCCACATCTTGTCAACCTTGGTCGATATTTCAAAAGCAAATTTTTTTAGGGGCAAGGTGTTACAATTCACCACTACATCCAGTGGTGATTCTTCCTCATCTTTACAAAATCGAACTTCCCTCTTTCTAATGGAGGGATCCCGATTATACTCTTCTGACTTTCCTTCTTTCTAAGTTACCCCGCTTCTTTAGACACTTGCTCAATTAAGAGCTATAGTTTATGGATCCTTAGCTCTGATAGTTGTCCTTAGGCATACACACCAAGGGTCTTTCTAGTTTCAAAGCAGAGCCCATTAATGATATGGTGAAGTTGTGCCCACTAAGAGTAGCCATGACCAGGGCATCGATGTAACAATGAGTAGTATCTGCTCATGGCTGCATCCAAGGGCTCATGAACACCTTGCTTCCATCCTTGGATCTAGCATCTCAGGTTAGCCACTCTAGAGTAGGTTTAATACTTGTTGTTGAAGATTTCCAGCATCGTACTCCATCTCCTAATTGATTCCACCTCCAAAGACTGGTACCAACTTTCTGCTTCTTTGATGATTGTGTGGGGAAATAGCTTAAGTTTTTTCCAATCATTATCTATGTTCTGCAGGGTGCAAGCATCATGAAATTCTTGCAAGTGAGTCTATGGATCACGATTATATCCCCCTTCAAATTTGGGGATGTTTTTCATGTCAATGCACTTGATCCGACTATCTTTCAAGTGCCTACTGGGTATTTGAACTACCTCAGTGATATTGAGCATACTTCAAGTAGCCAACAGTGGTTCATTCGAGTCATAGTCCTACTGAAGGCCATGATGTTTGTGATGATTTCAGCTGCCTCTCCTTTCTTGATGGTAAGATTCGCGTGATTGGTCACGTCATTCCCTTCGGCCCTTGCGATCACCATCACCCTGATCCTTTCTACCATGGTTACGATCAAAGTCAAAACTGGGTGAAGATAGAGTGGAGCGAGAGGATGGAGAAGAGGAAGAGGAATTACCACTACCCCAGTGTTGATCTCCTCATCTACTCTGATGATGGCCCCGATCTTCATTTCCATCTTTGCTTTTGCCATCATCTTTCTTGCACGATCCCCCATCCTCCTAGGGGTCCTAGTCACTTGATTGCTTACTTTGAATGATGGACTGAATGATTTGATGCATCAAAGGAGGTTCGGCTGAATGAGAATCATGAAAGACAAGTTCCTCATCATCATGCAATTCTTGCAAGAATAAGGGGTTACTGAGTTGTTTCCCCTTCATGTATTTATGTCATTCTACCTACTGCCAGTCTCATACACATTGTGCCTCAATTGGACGATAGTCCTGATAGTCATGGTCCTCCATGACATATTCCACACTATGGTCCTAAATGCCTAGTCTGGTAAGATTGTGAAACAGCATTCTAGGAGCTGATCGATTAGGTGGTAATATGATGTTGCCCTCCATGTCCCACCAACATAGATGCTCATCCTGATGTAGGATAAAGATGAAGTTAAGGACATATTCATTTGGGTGTGTATATACCACCTGACATTCTTGTGGCACTGGTGGGTTGGATTCATCTCGCCTGTGAGAAGAAGACATTTTGGATGTTAGATAATCTACTAATTGGTGTACATTACTTTTTACTTAGACCACCTAGTATGTGTAGATTTTACTATACTAGGTCCGTTCTAACGAAGTGAATGATAATTTTGCTAAGGTTAGATGGCACATGTAAGACTAACAGTCCCCGGCAATAGTGCCAATGATCAGTGACGAGGTACCTCTACGCCCAACCATATGAATCACGGGTGTTCACACGCTACTCGGTCAAATTTCGTAGACTGTACGCACTTGCATACACCAAACTCTAGCCAGCAAAACCTTATGTTAGAATATTCGTTGTCTGCCCAACCTCACTTGTGGTGTTCTAATGCGATGGCGAAGTGAGATTGAGGCAAATGATTTTTATGGCTTTTCTCTTTATCTTCTAGAGTCTAATTCTTCAAATGAAATGTAAGAAATGGAATGTTGTGTAATCTATAATTTTCCTATTCTATCTCTTAACTTTCCCTAGCATAAGCATCCGATCCCATCTTCTGTTGACATACTGAGCATCCCCTAACCACTACTGGGTTACCAGATGTTAAGCGTCACTAGGTTGCCAAGTGTTGGGTTTACATTCAAGACGGTCATACTTATAGTTTTTACAAGATATAAAAGAGCGATGATGATTAAAGTGATAAATATAAAAACTTAAGGAATTATTAAAGCACAAAAATATTAAACTATTAAATGCTCAAATGATTAAATCCAATTACTGCAAGGAATGCTTAAAAAGCTCATCTTTATTGTCGGTCACACCAACGAGCTCAGGTACATTAGCGCTTGAATAAAGAGCCAAAAACCTTTCTCACACCTGTTGTGGGCACTTGGAAAATATTCTAACTCTCATGGGAAGAAACTACAAGATTCTGGCTACAACTACTCAAAAGATGCCTAAGTGTGGCAAAAGCACACTTATTTATAGCTAGAACAGACTACATAAATGAGGCCATGTAAACGCATGGACAGATGCATCGACGGAGCCGCATCAATGCGGCCGCCTATATGAGGCTCTGTATACGCAGCCCAGTCGACACATTGACTGATGAGCACTTCATCAATAATCAAATAAATAGAAATAGAAATAATCACCACAACATGTTTGATGATGATGAACCCTTGTTGGCTACTAAGAGCATGATGCAAATAATGGAGACAATTAGAATATGCCACAAGCATCAAAGGGAAAGTTGCATGAAAAGGCTTGATATGAATAACATTCCTAAATTTGCAAGAGGCTATAACTCTTATCCACAACATTACTTACAAGCCTTTCATGATGTTTGGGCCTTACAGAACATCGAGAGTGAGTGGCAAAAGCTTAAGCTCTTTCCTAAGACACTAGTTAACGAAGTTGAAAGTTGGTATAGATCGTTGGAACCAAATTTAATTCATCAATGGTCCACAATGCTAGAACTCTTCAATGAGAAATACCAAACCTATGTGAGAGTGTCCAACCTAAGAAAACAAATCCAAGGTTGGAGGCAAGAAAAACATGAATCCTTGGATGTGGCCTTGGATAGATACTATTCGCTACTACATAGATTTCCATGTCATGATTTCTCTCAAAAAGTGCAACTTTTCCACATCATAGATGGGCTTCATAACCAAATGAGAGAGACCCTTGGGATTTATGCCCAAGGTCAGTTATCCAAATTAAAAGCCCAACAGATCCAAAGGCTAGTTGAGCAAGTGGCAAAAGAAGAAGGAGAGCTATGTAAACGAGAGAATGTAGAGGAATATAACTAGAACCCAACTCTTCAAAAGAAGGGGGTACGTATCTATGATGAGGAAAACGAGGCAACTCTTGATGTGGTGATTTCACAACAAACCTTACCAATACAAAGGTCTATCACTGAACTTGAAGTAAGGATAGATCATATGTAGGCATTGATAAATGACAAAGTTGTGACCTACGTGAAAACCATAAAGAAGAGGGTAATGCAAAAAGGATCAAGTGATCAAAACAAGAAGAGGAAAAAGATCGAAGAAATAGGTAGGAACACTTATTAGCAAAAAGGGAAAACAGTTGTAATAGAAGAGGCTATAGACTCAACCACAAAATAGGATGATGGATGTGACATCTGCTAATATGACCATCCAAATGGCTATTACCCAATTAAGTTACATCTACAAGAGTTTAGGGATTTTGCTTTGAATCCAGGTTCGTACAAAAGAAAATGCCTAGGAAATTACCTTACTGACAAGGTATTATAGACAATCCTACAACCAACCATACTATTCTAGTGGGACTTCTTATCAACCTATAAAATACTATTACTCATAACAGCAAAACCCACAATCATGGGGGATTCCATTAACAAACCAATAATTCCCTTATTGATAGCTAGGCCCATATGAATACTATATTTAACAAACTATTTATCCAAATGATTCTACTTCCTTTACCTCAAATCACTATTATCACTCTCCTGAATATCATCAAGCTACAACATCTCCTGTGGGATTACCATCTCAAACCTCTTATCCTCCATGACATCCTCAATATTATCATACTTTCCTCCATCATATGTCACCACCAACAACACAAAAAATATTGGCACCACACCATCAACGAAGGAATGTCACTTGTGCTATAAACATACATGTAAATGATAATGCTAGTAAATCTCAACCATAGTCTCAAAAATGTCCTTTATTTAGGATAGTTTCCACACATGAGCACAAAACTCGTAGACCTACTAGCTCATCAAAACTAGCATAAGGCTAGTTGGATGCAACACCCTTCCTCACCAAAATAATGTCTCCCAATCATATGCATGAGCCAACACCCATTACCACTCTAATGCAAAACATAATAGATGAACCTATCACTATGGAGAGACAAGTAATTCCATGCATCATTAATAACGATAAAGTATGTAGTTGTGGGCTGAAAGTTCAAAATATTAACACAATCTTTAGACCAACCCACAACAAATGTGAAAACCAAGTGTGTGGACAAACAGAAGCATGGGCCTCTAAACCAAAAGGCACCCAATGGCCAGAAACTGAGAACCTAAAATCATCTAAAACATAAATGGAAACATCTAAACCACTTCTTCACTCTTATTCTAAGAAAATGATCCCAACTGAGATCTCACAAACAGAAATATTAAGCCATAATCATACACCAGCAAATTGAGAAAATAAGGAATTAGATGATCAAGATTTAATTACCATCAAGATTACATAGGACAATAACAGAACAACTAAATCAGTAAGGATGGTAAGTGAGAAACCCAGAGTGTATGATCTAGGGGATCTAGGCTACAATTTCTGAACACTCACCCATGAGTTCAGTTATGGGAAGAGGCTTTATTTTGACTTAGGAATTAATAAGTGCTTTTTAGCTTTTTTTTCTACTTTTTTTATGGTTTATAATTTTTTTGTATACCTTTTTCTTTTCTTAATACTTTTTCACATTTTTTAATATCTTTTCATTCTTTTATACTTTTTTATTTCTTAAGCTTTTGATATTCTTTGATATTTTCTAATTCTTTGATAATTTTTCATTCTTTTTATCTTTTTAATTCTTGAAATCTTTTCTAATTTTCAGTATTTTATCTTCATTTTACTTGTACATATTTGATGAGCATTGAGGTACCCCTACGGCCAACCATACAAATCACAAGCATTCACACATGATTTGGTCAAATTCCATTGATGGGACTAGTTATGGCATCTAGATTACTATGCCTTGATCACAATTCACTATCTTCCCACTTGGACTAGTGGTAACTTTGTCACGTATGGTTTAGTCCAAAGTGAGGCATATGAGGTTGTCTAATCCTATGCTACTCCTAATGATGATAAAGAGATAAATTAATTAAGCTAATGAACAATGGAAAATTAAATCTAAACTAGCCTACATGCAATGAGCATCTATCCCCAATCATCCATACACACCTTGGACTTCATATAACTACCGCTAGGATTACCAAGAATACGTCACTGGTTGTGCCAAATGATACACTACTAGATTACCAAGTACTTACACTTAAGTGCTCGTGATTAAGTCGTACTCATTTTACTTAATGACATGAATAGTAAATAGCAATAATTAGAAACATTAACTAAAGAAAATAGTAAATAATTAAATAATTAAAGCAATAATAAATCTAAGTGAATGTAGCAATGATGAAAGTAATCTCGATCTTTATTTCCAATCATGTAAGGTGTCCAAGTACATCACACTCAAACAATGGTGTTGTACGATTACAAACATCACACTATAGGCATGCATTGGGAATAACAGAACTTGAATTCATAAATCTAAGAAAAAACGTATCAAAAACTAATAGCTAAAACTCTATGTCCCAACCGTGCACCTAAGTGTTCTATTTATAGGCTGGCACAAAAGAGATAATATCAGATATCTGACATCATTTCTTGGGACCTAATATTTTGTATCCGATATTGGAGCCTTGATATCAAGTATTCAATATCAAGGCTAACACAATGATGAGTCATCATACCCCCATAACTGAATGAAAACCTGTTCTCAAGTTAAACAAAATGAGGAACAAGTTCTTTACAAAATATTGGGAAGGTATGAAATTATTGACTGACTCAGACAAACAAACAAATGGACTTATACATGTTGTAGTGGTGTTTTGTGTATGGGAGGAGCTTATTTATGGTACACATGTTTTTTTTTTTTGAAATGCTATGAAGCTGCCAACATTTAGGCATGGGTACATGTCTTTCCGATGGAACCCACATAAATTATTTAGTGCCTTTTTATATGGTACTCTTACTTCCATTGTTCATTAGATCTACAAGGATATAATTACAATTGAAGCAACATGATAGAACATTTAGAAGTGGCCAAAGAGACTCCACAAATCCCCTTGATGTCACACCCTGTACATTCCACCTTGGTTCTGCACTCTTTTGCCCAAACAAAATGATTATGAATTTATTTTTAGGTTGAATGATGAAAAATAATATCGTTATGAACAAGGTAAGAACCTCTTATTAATGGAATGAGTGGATGGACGATGTGGTCGCACTATTCGAATAATCAGTCCCTTATGACTCGACAACATAGAGAAAACCTTGCCTCAATGGGCTACATAATCATTTTGTTCATAAGTGAGATTACATAACAAAGAAAATGAAAAAAATAAATAGAAAAAGTTGGAAGGAATAGGAAAAATTGTATCAATAAATAAGAAAATGAAAAAAATTGTAAAACAAAAAGATGGAAACACTTATGAATTCTAAAAACTAGAATGGGGGATGCCCCCCATGACTAAACATTTAGCCTTGACAAGGATTAATAAGTAGATGGAGGATCCATGCATGTATAAAACATTGGTAATAGTTCATTCCCTAGCCACTAGGTTCCTGTTGGTGTTGTGGTGGCTAGGTAGACAAATTTTTGGTTACACACTTGATTATTAAATGGATGGTAAGTCAGGGTATATAAGGTGTGTTAACATTGTGGATGCTTGGCCCACGATTGCGCACTTGATCATGATATGGTATGCATGGATTTGTTGGTCTTCCCACACTGTTAGATTCATTACATGTGTTTGGGATTAGAGTAACAATGGATGGTGGCCCTTATGTAAGATCAGAGGATGCTGATTGTGAAAAGGGAGGTGTTGCACTAGATTAGCATTGTGCTAGTTTGGATGATGTGGTAGGTCCATGTGTGGCTTGCATCAGCTTATAGCCTTTTCTAAAGAATGGACATTTCTAACGTTGTAGTGGAGACTTACCAATGTCAGCATGTCTATGCACATTTGCAATGCAAGTGGCATCCATTTGTTGATATTGTGATGTTGAACCTTCCTGTGTCATTGGTGGTGGTGTGTAATGAGATGGAGTATGAGAATATCGAGGGTAGGATGGATGGTAAGAGGCGCAAGGTGGTGATCTCTTCAAGGATGTCATGGGTTGATGATACTCGGGAGAATGATAGTAGCGATTTGAAGTAGAAGATGTAGAACTAGTTGGAGAAGTAGGATGTTGAACATAATATCCATGTGGTTTTAGCGAATAGGAAGGATAGGGTTGATTTGGTGGTGGCCTCCTCCACGACTGTGGTTGATGACAGTGTTGAGGCTAGTAATAAGTCCCCCTAGGATAGTGTAGTTGGTTGTGGGGCTATCCATGATTACCATGTGGGAAGGGAAATCTCCCAAGCATGTGCTTCTATACAAACTTTGGATTTAAGACACCTACCCAATACTTATGTAGATGCAACAAGACTAGGCAATGGCCCTTCGAATGGTCATATATGCAAATGTCACATCCATTATCCTTGTCTATGGTTAATTCTATAGCCTCACTTCCTTCAGCTAATTTCCTATTTTCCGAAAAGTGTTCCTAGTTGTTTCTTGGTTTTGTATCTTTTGTTTATTGTGATCACCTAGCTTTTTTTTCATGATCCTCTCCTCGACCGTCTCAACAAGACTTGTAACATTTTCATATATCCATTTTGACATACTAAACTTTGCTTCAAGTTCATCAATACACTTTTGTATTGGCAAGGTTCATTGTGGAATCACCTTATTGAGAGCAGTCTCTTCCTCCTTACCATAAATATGGACTTTCTTCTATTGAAGAGTTGGATCCTAGCGTTATTTCTTGACATTCTCCCATTTGCATATCTCTCCTTCTTCTTTTTTCCACACACTTGATTAGCTCTCGAATCTGATGGGTTTGTAGCTTGTATAATTGACTTGAAGCATACATCCCAAGGGTCTCCCTCATTTCATTACGAAGCCCATCTATGATGTGGAAAAGTTATCTTTCCTCAAAGAAACCATGGCATGGGCATCTACTCAATAGGCAATAATATCTATCGAAGGCCATGTCCAAGGGTTCATGTTGTTCCTATCTCCATCCTTAGATCTATCTCCTTAGGTTGGATACCCTCGCATAGGTTTGGTATTTCTTGTTGAAAAGTTCCAACAATGTGGACGACCATTGGATTGAGTTTGGCTTCAACAATCTATACCAAAATTCAGTTCTATCAACTAATTTCCTAGGAAAAAGCTTAAGATTTTTCCACCCACTTTCAACATTGTAACAAACACAAGCATCATAGAAGTTTTGTAAATGATGTTGTGGATCCGAATCATAGCCTCCTGCAAATTTAGGAATATTATTCATATTAAGCCTGGGTAGGCAACTCTCTTTGCGATGCTTGCAAGATATCTTAATTGCCTCTGTAATCTACATTAGGCTCTTAGTGGCCAACAAGAATTCATTGTCATCAAATATGTTGTGAGGGAAATTTCTATCTCTATTTATTTAATTGTGATGATGTTGTCTATGTTCATGGTGAATTTTTGACTTTTCCCATGGGTTCAATTTCTATTTTTATTTCAACCCTTTAGTGAAACTTTATCCCCATACCTACGTTCATCTTTGTTAGAACCAAACGTTAAAGGGGAAGAGCAAGATGAGGAACTAGAAAAAACACCATGGCTTCTATGGTGTTCCCCAGGGTCCCTTGATTATCCTTTCTATATTTTGAGGAGCTCCTAGGCCTTGAGGCCTCCCCTGGTCCAAGACTACTTCATCTCCTCTAAGGTTGTATGTCTTAGGAGAACATAGTCTTTGAGTGTTGTTAGGGTACTCACAAACATAAGAAACCCCTACATAAGGTTGGCCACTCCAATTTTCCTCACTATATATCTCATTAGTTCTCCAATGAATGCTTTTAGTATACAGTGCATTATCGCTTGCTTGTGAAAGAGACATTATAGTTAGCTTATGATGTGTGTGATTTAAAATTTTCTAAAGGATGTATCATTAATACCTTTACAGTGATCGTGTATGATATAACTAATCTAGATAACTAGCACCATCCCCGGAAAGAATGCCAATGATGAGCGACGAGGTACCTTTATGCCCAACCATATGAATCACAAGTGTTCACGCATGATCCAATCAAATTCCATGGATGGGACTAGTTGTGGCATCTAGAATGTTATGCCTTGATCACAGTTCACTATCTTTATGTTGGCACATTTTGGCCATTTCATGGAACAGAATTAGATGATTCAGAGTATTACTGTAAAGCAGGCTTCCATTTTGTAAGCTTCAACAGAAAACCACTATTTTTTATTAAAAGGATAAAAAAAATTGCAAACCTATGAATGCAACAGCGAAATTGAATCAGAAACAAAGAAATACGCTCCTCTTTTCCTCCACGCAGCGAAATCCTCCCATTTGCCACTATCGAAGCAAGGATGAATTTGCAGTTGTTCTAGTAACAAATTGTGGAATTCTTCATTTCTTTGCTACAGTGTCCACATAATTATGCAGCCAATGACATAATTACATGAGCAAACAAATTGATAGGAGGAAGAAGAGGAAACGTGGTTATTTAAAGACAACGATGTGTGTAGTTTGCTATGTTACAAGGCAAGACGACGATTCAAGGTCAAGCCAGGCAAAATATGCACAAAACATTGATCTAAAAGCCAACAGTGGAGATTAGAACTTTGAAGTATGAAAAGGGCATTTGATTGACCGAAGCGTGTCAAACTTGCGCAGATGCAGACCATATTTTCTAATAATGGTATGAGGCTTATTTGTATCTATGTCTGAAAATGCTTCCTGCTTCCAAGCCAAGCAAATTCTCCACGTGGAACGTTTGTTCAAACAGACTGAAAGCGTGCAGGATGATGCATCCTAAGCCATGCCGTAAAAACGAAGGTGCCATTGCCCAACTTCGGCATCGATTGAAATATTTGGGTCACTGCCATGGACGATAATGGTTGGTCTTTAGAAATGGAAGGCTCTGCAGCAGACTTTAATACGGATGTTGTTCATCTTGTGAATTTCAACTTTGTCGATCGTGTTATCCAAAGAGAGGTCGAGCTCAGCAACTGCAATTTCTTGCAACAAGATGCAATGACGGATTCTCAGGTGTTTGATGCTTATGAGGATATTCCTGTGGACACCAATGGTAATTCTGTATCTCCACCTGTGGAGACATTTGTAGAGATCGACCTTGGAGAAGCATTGAATGCGAATTTGAGGCGATGCAACTACGTGAAGCCAACTCCCATTCAGAAGTACGCAATTTCGATTTCTCTGGCCGGACGGGACCTTATGGCTTGCGTGCAGACCGGATCAGGAAAAATCGTTGTGTCCTGCTTTCTGATTATCACAAGGATTCTACGCAGGCCCTACCCTACTCCTCCCCGTGGTGTCCGCAAAGCGTTTCCGCTGGTGTTGATTCTATCGCCTACAAGAGAGCTGGTTTCGCAGATTCATCTAGAAGCTAGAAATTTCTCATATCAAATAGGTTCGAGGGTTTTGATTTGATATGGAGGAACTCTAATTAATCAGCAGTTTCGTGAGTTGGAGAGACGTGTAGATATTCTTGTTGTGACTCCTGGACGACTTGGTAATCTTCTTGAAAGGGGGAGATTGTCATTATCCATGGTGTAGTACCTGGCTTTAGATGAAGTAGACCGAATGTTAGATATGGATTTTGAACCTCAAATTCGAAGAATAGTACAGAAAATTGACATGCCTCCTCCAGGCAGAAGGTAAACCATGCTTTTCAGTGCAACATTTCCCAGAGAGATACAGAGGTTGGCATCAAATTTTCTTTCAAACTACATCTTTTTAGCTATTGGAAGAGTAGGTTCTAGCACAGATCTTATTGTTCAAAGGGTGAAGTTTCATACGGAAAGCAATTGCAGACTTTTTGCTCGATCTCGCCAACGAAAATGTTTTCACGTCTGGATTCTTGCAATAATGAACCTGCAAATAGAAATTACCAAACATAGCAGTGCCTAACGCCAACACGCTCTTCATCATCATTACCAATCCATCAAGTGCGGCTACAGAGACATGAAGACACAGCAAGACAGGTGCACAACTGAATCAGTGAAACCAGGAGATTATTTAGTTGATGTCGATGAATCGGTGTTACAGTTTATTAGGAAAAAACTGTTATCGCTGATGACAAGTGCAAAACCCGAATGCACGGAATTGAAGTCACAAAATAAAATTTCAATTTCATATGGTCTGGTGGCTAAATATAATTTCAACATATTTTCTTATGGGCAACAAAAGTAAAAGGACAATTGTATGGAGTGCTTATTGTATGGAAATCTTGGCTTTATTTTTTAAAAAATTATTATTATATAGGTTATGACTTATGAAAGAGATATTTGTAATATTTGTAAAGACACATGCCAATGTCAGCATGATTTTCTCCTAACTTCATGTATAAGTTATAACTTCCTAACTTGTTAGGAAAGTAATATCTCCTAACTTGTTGGGCAAGTTATAACTTCCTTACTTGGGAGAGAAGTTACCCAAGATATTTTTTAATATCTAACTACCTTTTGAACCCTATAAAAAGGCTTCAGGGGTTAGAAGAAAAGGGGACTTTGGATCACTCACTCTGGGTCTTGGAGGAAGATTGAAAAGAAGACATTATGAAAGATTGCTTGTAAGATGACTTGCTAAAGACAACATTTCAGCCTCTCTATTATAGTCCTATGAGTTATGTTTATTTTTGATGAGTGGTGAGGTACCCCTACACTCAACCATATGAAACAAGCGTTGCACACGCGATCCGGTCGAACTCCGCAGATGGACTAGTTGTGGCACCTAGACAGTTATCCTTAGGTCGCAATTCGTTGTCTTCCCACCTGGACTAGTATTGCATTTGTCACGTATGGTTTAGTCCAGATGAGGTGTATGATGTGTTCCTAATCTACGCTACTCCTAAGGGCAGTGGAAAATAATATTAACTAATCTAAGCTAGGAGGAAAAGGGTAAGAAAATCTAATCTAGCCTAAGTGCGACAAGCAACCGATTCCTTGATCAACCGTACACATCTTGGACTTTGTGCACGACTACCACTGGGACTACCAAGCGTAGATCCCAGGTATGCCACTAGGATTACCAAGCGCAGATCCCAAATACGCAACTGGGTTACTAAGTGTAGATCCTAGCTACACCACTAGGCTACCAAGCAGTCACACTTAAATGCTCGTAATCAAGTCGTACTCATTCCGCATTCTAGGAGTTTAAGGGTGAGAGAGAGAAAATAGTAAATAACATTAAATAAATAACAAAGTGAATGCTGCAATGATGAAGTAATCTTGATCTTTATTGCTGGTCATGTGCATGTCCAAGTACAGCACACTCGAATAAAGACACCGTACAATTACATTCACCACACTTCGGGCAGACACGGGAAAAAATCTAACTCTGGAGAGATCAAACTGCCAGAGCTTCGCTACTCTAAAACTAGGATCCCCAAACAAGGGAGTGTCGTGTCTTATTTATAGATATGGCGGCGGACTGCAATATCATGTACACGATATCGCGGGGGATGCGATATCACGGCGGACGCGATATCGTGTACGAGATATCACGGCCTATGCAAATCGCGTCTCATCAAACCCCCATGACTGAATAAAAACTCATCCGCGAGTTACAAGGAGAACAAGCTTTAGTGATTACATAGTGGATAGGTATGCTATTATTAACTGGAAAAAGAAATGGACTAATGCTGCAGTGTGGAAAGACACAACACAGAGAAAAAATACTACAACTACAAAAATGTGGAACTCATGTAGTTTCTCGTGGTGGTGGCTCCTCCATGGGTGCTTTCCCCTTGTCACGTGCTCCAAGCTTGAAAGGTTGACGACGTTGAAGAATGGCCTGGAGCTTCTCCTCTTCAGTCCTAGGGTCCTGTGCCATCCATGCTAATGTTCCGATGTTTGACGGAGTTGGCATCTCCCACGGACAGGGTAGTTGCGGGAACATCTGATTAGCTTTGACGTACCACGTCGCAAACACCCGTCGTTCTTCTTCGTAGGCTCTAGCTTTGTCTTTGTATTCATGGAGCTCTATTAGCCATCGAGCCAAGTTGGTTGCCACATCTTTTTGTCCCTAGTAGCTTTCTTTTACCACCGCAAGTTCAGAATTTGCGACAT
>MNCI01024482.1:117407-130115 GCA_015680685.1 Gnetum montanum | reverse complement strand
GAAAATAATAAATAAAATCCTATTCCATGCACTGCAAGGTTTATCCAAGAAGCTCGTCTTTATTTCCATACACAACTTGTGTTCAGGTACAATGTTGCTCGAATAAAGATCCATTCACTTTTAGGACTCCTACTACGGGCACATGGAAAATATTCTATCTCTGGAGTGATCAAACTGCCAGAGTTTCCCTACTTCTAACTCAGGATGGAGAAACAAGGGAGAGACGCCTCTTATTTATAGATATGGCGGTGGACCGCAATATAGCGTACGCGACATCGCAGGGGAAGACGCGATATCGCGGCCTATGCGAATCGCGTCTCATCACTTGTCATCATAAAAACTTAAAAGTAACTTTATGCTCGTTATGCCCAGAGTGAAAAATGATGGACTAAGAGGGAATGGCCAGGGTGTGACATCAAGGGGACTTGTGGATTCTCTTTGGTAACATTTGTAGGAGTTATCATGCAGTCTGGTTGTACTAAGATCCTTGTAGATCTAACAAAAAATGGGAGTAAGAGTAATAAAGGCACTCAATAAAGAAACTCAATGCTATTCTGGGGGTCCCACTGGAAAGACATGCACCCATGTCTAAAGGTTGGTGGCTTTTCTAGATCACTTTTGGAAAAGACAAGTGCTAAAGTGGCTAAAAAAAGAGAAAAAAAACACAAAGGAAAGATCAAGAAAAAATGGGCCATAGAGAAATTCCAAATTACTCCTCCCTTGGATGAAACACCAAGTGATTTTACACCTTGCTGTCATGGTGCTCTTCTAGTTGTCCATCAATGGATAAAACAATGCAATGTCACTGATTGAAGGAATGAACTTGCTCTTGATTTTGGAGTGACAGGCTAATGACACATTACTCGTGCCCTACACTCAGAATTCATTGTGCCCTAGGTCAATCACCTCATGTCTTGATCTCTGCAATCTCTTCTACAATTCATCTCATCTCGTTGTTCATGTATTTGTGACTCATCTCTTGTGTAGCATTGAACTCATACCTCATCACGATGGTATCTACATGTGTGTGTTTTGTGGAACTAGTGTGGATTACATTTAACCCTTTTAGTGCCTACGGACATTTTTAGGTGTGGTTACGTAAGGGCATGATAGGTAGAAACCTACTTTGGGGAGGACCCACTTGCATGACTTTTGTAATTTGCACTCTTTGCACATCACCACATCATCTTACACCCTCCAAGTATTGCATTGCTACAATTATCTTTCCCTCTATCATTATTTTAAATTTCAACGTTCCTATGCACCACGACATCTCCTTTTTCCTCATCCTATTCATGAATATCATTGACAAATTCCACTTCATTACACTTTCAATGCCTTTAGGTCTCTTCGATGTTACCCTAGATCTTTCAATTCAACCTTAAATCCTTCATTTTTTACCTTGGAAATTCAAAAATTCATGAATTTTTCCAAGTACCCTATTTTCAAAAGGACACGATATTAGGTACCTGATATCCGATCCTACACAATATCAGGTCCCTGCTATCAGGTAGGCAATATCACATCTATAAATACTATATATATATACCCCCCCCCCCCACGCACGTCAACATCAATCTTCACTATTCATGCAAGGGGAGTTATTGAAATTTTCTTCCATGAATTTTCAAGTTTGCGCACCCACCATTCAAACATCCATAACTTGCTCATTAGTGCTCCAATTCTCATTCCAATCGAACCTGCTTAAACTCGAAGTATTTAACTTAGTCACGGGGGAAGGGTATGTTCCAATTTGCATGTAGTTTTTTCAAAATTCATCATTGCCCGAAGGATATCATAAGGGTAAGTGACCTTAAAATTGTTAGAAATGGTTGCCAAATTAATT
Organism: Gnetum montanum; assembly: GCA_015680685.1. NCBI lineage: Eukaryota > Viridiplantae > Streptophyta > Gnetopsida > Gnetales > Gnetaceae > Gnetum > Gnetum montanum. The sequence goes on along the minus strand of MNCI01024482.1, from coordinate 128,269 downwards.
TTATCTCTTTACCCATACCATGAAAATTATTTTTTGAAATCACCTAATCAAAATGCAATCCAATATCAAAACTTTTAGGGGAATTTTCATGAAAATCTCTAACTCTGAATCACACTAAGTAAGAAATGAATCTATTAGGGCAAAGAGTAAGGTATAAATCAAATCTTGTAAATAACCTTACTACTAGTTGTCCCGTTTGATTGCAGATGGCCCCTAAACAAGGACAGCAAGGAGGATCCTTTCAGGGTGCATCCAAACAACCAAGAAGAGGCATAGGCCAGGAGTCTCTTGAGGAATGTATAGAACAGGAGGCACAATCATTGAACATCCATCAGGAACCTCCTGTTACTGTGCAATCAGGACATGCTGAAGGTGAAGATGGTGGAGCACCTGAATAGGGACAACATCTCACGTTGTCTCTAGAATTTGTTTAGGTGATTCATGAAAGATCCATGTCAGCAGCTCTAATTGCGGAACTCAACTTTCGACCTTTCACTAAGTTTGCTCCTAAAGCAGTGAGGGACCAACCTAAAAGGTCCCCACTGTGGCCTATTCTCTCTAAAAGTGGTGATTGGTACCTGGGAGAGATGTACCAATTTTGGCATAACAAAGAAGAAGGCACCACCATTGATATTGGTGGTATATCTATTGATTTCTCTGCCAAAGCCATTTCAGAAATTCTAAATCTTTCGAATATAGGGCCAAAAGTTGCTCACTTTCCTACTTGCTCTAATGTTGATGCACAAAAGATATGGTTGAAAAGGGCATATGATAAGGAAGATAAATCCTATGGAGAGCTTATACTTGAAGAGAGAATCTACTTCAAAATTGGCACATATCACATTTTCCCAACAAAAGGTTTAAATAGAATTTCCACATATGTGGCTAGAGGAAGTGATATTTTGATGGGCAAGGTTAATGCTAACCTACCCCATCTATATCTTATAGAAATTTTATGGTGGTTTGAAGAACACAAGATGGGGAAGTTCGCATTGCCCTTTCCTTATCTCATCAAGAAGCTATGCCGACGTGCTGGAATTCTAGGGTACACCAATGACATTCCCAAAAAGACCCAAAATGCTTCATTTGTTGAATTACTGAAGCCACCAGTCCCAAGGAAAAGTGTTGGTGAGATGCTAGAGCTGAAGTAAGAATAGAAAGCAGGGCCCAACACATAACTTACAAGCCAACAAGACTAATCACCACTGCTGCCGCAGGACTATCAACTGTCAATGAGCCATCTCAACGCCATTGCTAAAACAATCAGTTGGTGAAGTCGTGATGAGGCCAATCTCTTCAAGGTCATCAATGATGTCATATGACCCACGGTCTCAATTGATTACGCATGGGGCAAGGTATCTATCCAAACAGGAGGAGGGAAATCATACTAGTCACAACAGATCTCTAGAAATGCTGCATCCTTTTAGGTGCAATTAGAAACTGGTGAAGACACCACAGTAGTGGTCATGTAGCACCAAGATGCAGCGGGAGTAGCAAAAGTGTTCACAGATCACATAAAAGAATCATTTAATGTTCTTGTTGTGCCACTGGTAGATTTTATAGGAGCACACAATGCTCAAACATTGGTCGGTCCCTCGATGACTCTTGCGAAGCATGAGGTTGTTCTAGATTGGTTGCTGCAAATAGGACAAGTGATGACATCCCTATTTGACATCCCTCAAGATGTCATAGCAACTCAGTTAGACCTCATCTCCACAAAAGGGAAGTTGGTCATGATAGAGGTCAGGGCCAAGCACGCAGAGGAGGAGTTAGAAAGACTCCAAGAAAAGCCCATCACCCTACAAGCTGCACAACGGGGTCTATCCCAATTCATCCCTGCAGACTAACTAGAATCCTTCCGAACAGAGCAGCTGAATAAATTGTTGGAGGAGAATAAAAAGGTAGCTGAGGAAAAAGAGAAGGCTGATTGGGATGCTTCTAAGGCACAAGCTCAAACGTATGTACACGCCAAAGTACTCAAGGCCTCACAAGAAAAAAATAAATGCCTCGCCGCCGAAAATCTCCAGTTGACCATAGTAAAAAAAAAAGAATGTTCTCGAAGAAAATTTTCAACAATTACGGGAACAATTAATAAGGGTCAAACAAGATATGAATCGCTTGGCCAGAGAAAACAGAACCCTCTCAATGGAGGAGGTACGTGCGATCTGTCAAAAGACAGCAATTGAAATAAGCGCGTGGCAAAACGAGGCCAAGAGACATGAGAAGCTCAAGGAGCACTTCAGAGATCAAGTGGGGATGTATAAATAGGTGGTTGAAAAAGAAATCCATATGGCTAAAGCCCACATTAACACACTCGGTACTTAGAGCGCTGATTGACGGGCTATATTGAATACTTATGCCTTCGCCCACTAAGCAAAAATAAAAAGTCGAGACCTGCAGAAACAAGATCTCATAGAATACATGGAGTTGGCAAACTTGCGGTATGCCAACTTGGCCATGTTGACAGCAAGACGCCCGAGAATAGAATTGGAAAAGCAAGTAGCAACCACCTATGCAAAGTATGAAACAGAATTTGTTGAACACAAGAAGACGCTGCAGAAATTTGAAGTGGAAAATTCTGAATTAGAGGTGGTCAAAACTAGCTACCAAGGATAGAAAGATGTTGCAGTGGATTTGGCTCAACAACTCATGGACTACCAAGAATATAAAGACAAAGCTAGAGCCTATGAAGAGGAACGATGGCTATTTGTGGCTTGGTATGTCAAGGCCAATCAAATGTTCATGCAACTACCGTGCCCATGGGAGGTGCCGACTCCATCAAACAATGGAGCATCAGCATGGATGGCATAAGATCCCTGAACCGAAGAAGAAAAGCTCCAAGCACTTCATTAGAGACATCCATTTCCAAAACCTGGAGCACAAGATAAGGGGAAGAGACCCATGGAGGAGCCACCACCGCCAGGAACCACATCAGTTCCAACAAATTTTCTTTTTTGTAAATTCTATGTCTATGTCCCAATTTTGTTTTGTTTAATTCCACACTGCAACATGAGTAATTCCTAGTTAGTCAATAATCTCATACTTATCCATTATGTAATCAATCGAAACCATTCTCATTTTGTCTGACTTAAGGATGAGTTGTTATTCAGTCATGGGGATATGATAAATCATGTTTTGCCAAGCCCCAATATTGAGTATGCAATATCGCGGCCTGGGTAATGATATCGAATACACGATATCATGATTCTTGTGTAGGCCTATAAACACCACACTTGGGTGCACAAAAAAAGGGGGGAAGTCAGTCAATGTTAGAGTAGGATCTTTTAGTCAATTTTCAATTCATTTCAATTCTTTCCCCAATGCATGCCCACAATGTGATGATTGTAATTGTACGGAACCTTTATTCGAGTGTGACGTACTTAGACACACACATGATCGGCAATAAAGATCAAGATTACTCCATCATTGTAGCATTCACTTAGTTTTAAATTATTTAATTATTATTTTTATCTATTGTTTTCTTAGTTAATATTTCTTTACCATCATTTACTATTCATGTTGATTAAATGCGAAATGAGTACAACTTAATCACGAACATTGAAGTGTAACTACTTGGTAACCCAGTAGCGTATTTAGGAGTGCTCAAGTAGCGTGCGCTTGGTAATCCCAGGAGTAGTACATGAGGTCCAAGATGCATACAGATGATTAAGGACAAATGCTCATCGCACTTAGGCTAGCTTAGACTTCATTCCTTGTTGCTTATTAGCTTAATCAAGATTATTTTCCATTGTCTCTAGGAGTAGCCTAGTGTTAGAAATCATATCATACACCTCACCCTGGACTAAACCATACATGATAAGCGAATACTAGTCTAGGTGGGAAGACAGCGAACTGCAATCAACATGTAACTATCTAGATACCACAACTAGTCCGTTTGCGGAATTCGACCGGATCATGCATGAACACTCGTATTCATATGGTTGAGTGTAGGGGTACCTCGCCACTCATCAAGTTCATAAAATGACATAAAAGCAAAGGCTTCACTTGAAGGATCACCTACTAAATTTAGTATTCACACATACTATTCTAATAAAATGGCTAAGAGCATAACTTAAAATCCTTAGTATGATTTTGAGATTGTCAGTCAAGGTTACCAAGTAGAGATTATGATACATTAATGAAGTGGTGTTAAAAATATATATATGTGTCTTGCAAGTAAATGTAGGTGTTAAAATTGTAATCTTTAAGATAAGGGTCCTTGCCACTATGGTCGAATGCACCTTGGTTTGATAATTTCCTCAAGTTTATATAAAAATGCAAAGGATTTTCTTTGCATTCAATATATTTTATTTCATAAGTTTTCGTTTGTCTACTATTTCTTGTGGGCCATAACGCCAACAAAAACGGATTTTCATTACCAAAGACATTATTGATTATTGCATCATTCGGTTTCTAGTTCTTTAGTCTTACACGAGTATCTTCATTGATTCGAGCCAAGATTTAAGTGTAATATTTGTCACATTAGCGCACATGAAAGGAAAGGCTTACATGACACTAATGTACCATGGCTTGTATGAATTTCAAGGAACCGACACACTTGATCTCAAAATCTTCAAGGAAGTGTTTTGTGGCAAATCTTGAATCATTACCTCGTGGTTGGATAATGCAAGCCATGATGCGTTACCGTGACCATAGGATGATTTCCCTGTGTAGCACATCCAACCTTCAATCTTAAATTATTAAGCATGGTGCATGGCGCTTTTGCATTGTATACATCTGCTTCTCGCTGTTCATTTCCAAGAGTGTGGCTAAATAAATTTTTACGATGATGTTATGTTTGTCTAGGTTAATGGAGATCGTCGAGTCGGCGATTGTGGAACTGGTGCCGGGGTTGAGGAGTTGAGGAGTCACATCGTACAATTACCTGTGTGATCAGCGATGATGGAGGAGTTGGAAATTAGAAGTGGTGGTGCTTTTGCAAGTTGCGAGGAAATTGCAATATGGAATGGAATCAATCATGCAAATGCAGCACAGAAACGTAAACTTGAGATTCAAGTTGTTGGCATTAGCAGTGGCCCACGCGCATCAAACGATGTTGTGGTTGCTTGGTCCCTTCTCACGCATCCGCCGCTGCTGCGCCAGTGCTGTGCTGAGACACAGCCCACACAGTCACAGCGTAATCAAAGCCGTAAGCGGCAAGACAGTTCTGCAATTCGCCGCGCAGAACATGCATCTACCAAACCTTAAGCATGGAGACTGAGACAGTGGCCTTGGCAAATCTTCCAAACTGCCAAACCGTACTACCACCCGTGATTTCCCCTACACGCTAAATCACCATGGGGACGGTCCACCATCAAGGCAGCGGCTTCTTCCGCCTTCTTCTGAAACAAATGCAGATTGCATAGAAAGAGCACCAAGAATAGCAAGAACAGATCTTGATCCAGCGAGGGCATGGAAGGCAAAATAGCATGATGAACGACAGAAGCGGCAGCGGCAGCGGCAAATGGATTGGGGCTGTATCCAGACACAGAGACAGGAACACCCAAAAAGTGGTATTGGCAACCGTTGCTGAAGGCCTCCATTTTAACCCTCATCGTCGCTGCCGCTGCCGTTGCTCAGGCCCCTGCCCGTGTCAACAAGATGAGGGTAGCAGCGTAAGCAGCAGCACCAGTACATGGCCCTGGATTTTGAATTTCAACTGCGCTACTTTTGTGAATGTGAGCGCTCGTGCCATCTTCGGTAGCGATGAATGGCGTGGCCTCATGCTCGGCCTTCTGGCCTGCCCTCTTGCTCCCCTCGCTATTCCTCATTCATCTCAGCCCCCACTGCAACATTCAATTCCACACGATGCTCCCCTGGTAAGAACAGTACGCGCGACCTTTGAAAAGATTTCTGTATGCTTAAATTTTTCTAAAAAATGAAGGTTGGCTTTGAACGTTAAAGACGCCGAGAAGCATGTTTACCCTCTTGGATTTTGAATTTGACTAACTGTTTTCGAAGATGAACAACTAAGATCGTAAGACTGTAAAATTGACGGGGAATGGGAACCGAGCGGAAGATATGCCGTATGGCCGCCAGAACTCACATAAAGAAAGCTTCTTTTTCTGACTAAATATATTTCAGACTGGACTGTTGCCTGGGCTGACTTCAAAAATGGTTCGGCATTGATAGTCTTCAGTCGTCTGTTTGCAATTTACAGTATTTTTAGTGTGTAACAAATCGACATAATTTGAATTCAACTTCGATTACTGTAAGGTTCGTGATAATCGGTTACACCAAAAAGAGATGTTAGAAATTAGAACTTTGGAGTGTTCTTGGGGACGTACAAATTTTAAGCTGGGCTGTGTTTTATGAGTCGTAAGGTTTTGGGTCGTGAGATTCTAACCCTAACCCTAATGTGGATTTGTGGATCAGGAGGTATCGTCGGCGCGTTACATTGTGCAGCAGTACGTGGCGGCAACCGGCTGCGGGAGGCTGCAGCCGTTGATAAAGAACGCTTACATTATGGGCAGAGTTACAATGTCGGGAGTCGAACACGAGACGCCTTACAAGACGACGAGGAACGTGAGCGGATGCGCCGACAGCGGCTGCTTCCTGCTGTGGCAGCTCATGCCCCACATGTGGTCAATGGAACTGCTCCTCGGCTGCCACAGAGTCCGCGCCGGCAGCGACGGTCACATGGTCTGGCGTCATATGCCCCTGCCCCTCCCCTGCCACGCCGCCAAAGGCCTCCCCCGCCCCCTGCGCCGTGCCATCCAGGTATACATATATCCACCCCCATTCGCATCATCATCATTACCGCATTTTAATCCTTTTTAACCACTACCTCGGATCCAATGTTTGCTACATTCATTTTCGAATACTTATTAATTGAAGTGGTCGGAGAAAAAATGCATATTAGATTAGCAAAGGATTAGCTGTCTAATTCCAAGAACACAGGGTCTACACAATGTCTTACCTTACCACGTGAAGAAATCATTAAATTTTGACACCCCAAGTGTAATAATGAAACTGGAATACTAATTGAAGCTAATTTGGAGGTATGGGCCTGCAATGATATAGTTTATTTCCTAGTCAAACCTGGCTGACCCTGAAAGCTAAACCCGGGTGAGGCGTCGTCGAGGAACTTAAATTCAAAAATTAAAAGCCTTGACATGAAACTTAGGGTTTAGTTACATGGTTGGCTGATATTATCTCTAATTTGCTCAAAGCTCATTCAGGGTCAAGTTGAATGCTCGACAGGCTAGAGCTAGCGGGATTACGAACAATACTGGGATACAGTTTCACAGGATGCCGAAGGTGCCAAAGACGGGACGGGATAATTTAAAATGAGTACCCGCGACCAAACCAAATGCAAAGGGAGTCCGTCTTCAAAGTCCACAAGTAATGGGACTAATAATGAAACATACATTTTCCAACCTCCTGCTTTGCTTTGCCTTGCTTGGGACGTGGCTGGGAAAGTGTACCATCGATCACCATAAGGAAAAAAAGTTTCAACTGGATGAATTCCACGGCCCAAATGATGGCCAAAGCTTTGCGTAATAATAACAAAAACAGGGCTTGGGGGGTCAAGGTACAGCGTTGCGGGTCCCGGTGAACCTTCAAGTTTCAAGACATTACGATGGAATGGACAAGAAATCATCGTTTTCCGTAGGCAAAACTCCAAAACATTAATTATTTAAGGTATAAATAAATAAATTAACGAGGGGGCGGTGTCAGGGGGTGGACCCGGCGGCGACGGCGGCAATGTTCGCGAAGGCGCGGTGCGTGGGCGAGAAGACAGTGAAGGGTGGCGAAGAGTGCTTCGCGTTGAAGGTGACGGCGACGGCGGCTGAGCTGGCGCAGCGAAGCGACGAGCGGGCGCAGGTGATGAGACACGTGGTGTACGGATACTTCAGCCAGCGCAGCGGCCTCCTGGTGCAGCTGCACGACTCGCAGCTCACCCGCGTAGAGTCTCCCGTTGCACCACAATCTGTGTACTGGGAAAGCACCATGGAGACTTCCGTGTTGGATTACCGTGTGGTGGACGGCCTGCTCATCGCGCACTCGGGCCACTCCCTCGTAACTCTTTTCAGGTTCGGTGGCGCCAACTCCAACTCCAACTACAACTCCAACTGCTCCATGGCTTCCACGTGCGACGTGCCTTTTACGAAGACGACGATGCAGGAGACGTGGGAAATCGGCGACGTCGTCTTCAATGTGCCGGGTCTCTCCGTGGATTTCTTCATTCCCCCTGCCGATCTCCTTCCCTCCTGATTTCATCCACCTGCTTGCTGTCCTGTCTGTCTGTCTGTCTGTACCATTATAGCTCTAGCTTGGATCGTATATTGTTTTGTTTATGCTTTATACTTGGCTTTGCAGCCATGGACCGTGGCATGTCCAGCAATTGCGCATTCTCCTTCGCTGTTTCTCTTAGTTGAGACTCGAGATACCCAGCTTATGATTTTACCATCTACTCGTCCGTCGTCGCGTACATAGCATTGTGATTTGAATGTGTTCGTTGTACAAGTACAATTGTACAGTCAACATCGACTGCCCGCGTCAGGCAATTCAGTTATGATTATGTAGGGCGCACAGCGGTGCACAATCATCGATAATGCCTCAGTTTAGCATTTCATTCTTAGCTATTATGTATTTAATTAAACATGTTTCGTGAAATAAATGGAGGGGATCTTTTCCGTAACTATCAATACGCAGGAACGAAGGTAATGAACCTCAGTATTCCAGTCTTGGATTTACGATATTTCATCCGGGTATTTTCAAACAAATCTAGGGTTAAGTGCTACCAAAATGTAATTTTACTTCAAGCGCAATATGCTGTGAACGAATTATTAATGATTATCTTCAAGGAAACGAAAAAGGTTTAAAATTGTTGCTACATCATTCTAAGAAAGCTACTAAAAGGAAAATTACTAAAAGGAAAATTAAAAAGTACATGGAAAGAAATTTAGTTGAAGATACTATGAAATAACTACAAATAAACAAAGATCTAGCATTTATAGCAAGATATGGAAAAAGACAATTCAAGATAATCTAAAACGATTGCAAATAAACAAAGATCTAGCCCTTCATAGAAACAAATGGCAAAAAAGACCCAACCCCATTTGTTGAGATAAGGCTAATATGATGATGATGATGATTTTTTATTTTTATTTTTATTCATGAAGGAATTAGCAAATTCCTTTATAGTAGAAAACTCATATGTCTTTTACAAGTAAGTATACAACTTAATAGCATATAAAGCCAACCAACCTTTTAATTCCTTTATTGATGAAAATCTGTTGTCTATTACAAATATGTAATTTTGATAACATGGGTCTTTTGCAAGTAAGCATGTAATTTTAATAACATTAGAAGCTGGTTCATAGGTGGGGACATGAATTAAAATATATAACACTAGAAGCTGGTTCATAGGTGGGGACAAGTTCATATATTGAGACATGACTTAAAATATAATGAAACTAAAACTTTTATGCACATCTACTAGGGACAAGTTTGTAGGTGGAGACATGAACTAAAATATGATCAAACTAATTTCAAAATTCCTTTTTACATATTTTTCTTGATTTATAACTCGACTAGTAGGCCTTCTGCCTTCACGCAAAATGCTACCCAGTAAAATCAAACCTATGATCTAGGGTTACCAAACCAAGACTCTTCCTACAAGGTATAATTTTTCAATAAAAAATAAAGAATTATTGTAAGGTAAGATTCTCCACATAGAAATTATAAGTTACATATTAATTAGTGTAATATATATAATCTTTTTCTATCCTTCTTTCCTATTTTAAATTCAGTAAATCTTTTTTTTTAATTTAAAATTAAATTGTAAATACCTATCACAAATCTAATGTACTTCTATTCACATAACCATTTTAGATACACATTATATGCTAAAATTTATTATGATTCAAGAACTCTAGGTGCATACTTTTAGATGATAAAAAATTGTAATTGTTATAAGCAATTTAATGCAACAAACTATGACATGTTAGGCTTGAGGGATCGAAGCATTGAACATTGAATTTTCATTAGTATTTTTCACTTACTCAAACTAACGTGAAGAATATTTAGAAAATTGCAACCAAACATGCCCTAAAAGAACTTAGAAAATTGTTTTGTTTCACCCATTATATCTAGAAAATTGCTTGGTTTTACATAATTCCATGAAACTTTACCCATATTAATCTTCAAATTCATATTGGGCCTATCATTTCTGATGAGTCACATTTTGCAACGCTATGATATCAAGTATCTAATATCGAAGCTGCAATGTTGGGTATTCGATATCAGGGCACAACCTCCGATGTCAGGGATCCAATATCACCCCTTCTGTGATAGCATATAAATACCACACTTGGGTGCACTTTTGGGATATAGGAGATAGATAGATAGATTCATAGATTTTAATAGATTTCTAATTTTGTTAGTTTCCAGTGCTTGCCCACAATGTGATGTTAAGTGATTGTATGGCATCCTTATTCGAGTGTGACGTGCTTGGACACGTTACATGTCTAGCAATAAAGATCGAGATTATTTCCATCATTATAGCATCCACTTAGCTTTATTATTGTTAATTTTTTAAACATTTCCTGTTTTCCTTAGTTAATGTTGTTATCCATTTCTTTTTATTATTTCTATCATTGATGAGATGCGACATGCACTGAGTCGCGATATCACGTCTTCCCCTGCGATATCGCGTACGCGATATCGTGGTCCGCCGCCATATCTATAAATAAGAGGCGGCACTCCCTTCATTTCCCAATCCTGGCTAGAAGTAGCGAAGCTCTAGCAGATTGATCACTCCAGAGTTAGAATTTTTCCCATGTGCCCGCAGTAGGAGTCCTAGAGTGAACGGCTCTTTATTCGAGCAGCTTGTAACCTGAACCCAAGTTGTGTAC
>MNCI01024482.1:42105-111121 GCA_015680685.1 Gnetum montanum | reverse complement strand
TGCGTTACGTGTAGTGATCCTAGTAACGATTAGCGTTTGGTAAGCCATAGTTGCATAGTTCAGGGTGTGTCCGGTAAGTGGCAACGCATGCTGACGCTAGTTAACTTAGACTTAGGACATTAGTTAGAGTTAGCTTAGTTTCTCAACCCTTTCCTCTGATAGCATAGAAGATAAACCGAAAAATACCAAAAAAATCACATACCTCAGACTTGCTTGACCATACGCCGTGACACTTACAAGCAAGCCTGGGAAGACAACGAACGATTAACCCCAAGTGTTTCTTGTGGTGTTAAGGCATTTAGTCTGCGGAGTTCGACCAGATTGCGCGTGCACGCTCGTATTCTTATGGTTAAGTGTAGGGGTACCTCGCCACTCATCAGTAACACTCTACCCTACTACTCCTATCTAGGATGAAGTGATGGCTAGGATCGCTAGTGATAACACAATGGAAGCATGATAAACTAGAAGCCAATAATGCATAAACCACGATATATATATATATATATATATATATATTATGGAAGGTTAAACTACATAAAAATCCATGCTAAAATAAGGACAAAGCATACATTTCATTTTATAAAATTGCATGTCTCTGTATAAACTAAAAATCTTCTCTACTCTCAAAGGATGCATAAACATAAACATCATCATATACCTAAGAGTACATTGAGGGTCATACAAATATAAACAGTCTACAATACTATACAAGGAAATATAAATCAACCAATCCCCAAAAATTTCTCTCTTCTTAGCTCTCTTTCTCAGTGCTCACCTGCATCCTTATGGCTTCCACCTGTAACTAAATAAAGTTAGTATAAAACTAGGTGGGAATACTTTACACTTCCCCTACTAGATGACCAACAAGTGTTGCCCTAGAGGAGAGGAATGGGGTATAAGGCAACCTACATAAATTATCAATCTTGCGCATTCTCTAAGCAACACATGTACATACGATATCACATAAAGCACTAACATAATGATTACTAAAGTAAATAGATGATTATCACATACTCGTAAACATAACCAAATATGCATACATTACACCTCACCACATACATCTCCATTATCATGCCCATGCCATCATACCCACAACGTACCATCAAACAATACATGTACCACACAATCATAGGTTAATCATAAGATATATTATCCATGCTATGACTCATAAACCAATACCATCGTATACACCTTACCCTTGTGGTCACTAGCATATCCACACTCTATGTAGCATGCGAAAAATTATCATGAGTACTCATAAACAACCATTTCCTGCATGTCTTTTATTAGTCTTTTATTTACCTAACCAATGCTAGGGTCCATCAACCTGTGACTCGCAACCACTAGCATTTTGGAGGATTGGCTAAAGGGATAAACACATCTATGTCACGTACCAATTGTAGGGACACACTAACCTACACTCTCCCACTCTCAAGATGAAGCCTAAGATAGGAGTCTTGCTGATGCATCATAGTGGAGGTCAATCCATAACTACCTCCAAGATGCCTCGTCACCAATCATTCCACATCCTTATGCTAGCACCACCAACCAATGACTACTACAAGAGTCATTACGAAGACATGTACACTCTAGGCTAGCTTAAGCCAACACATGTTGCAAGCACAACACACCCAAAATTCACATAACATAACCACATATATCCACACCTAACAATCACATTTATTTCATGAAAACAATACCACAACTTAGCAAAACAAAATTATGTGCCATAACCATACTTCTTGAATTACATATAATTCAATAAAATTCACCACTATTGTAACCTCCAAGATGATATATGCCAAAAGAGAAAACAAATTTCACAATTCTAAAGTATCCAACGATACTAATTTCACCTCAATCAAACTCCTAAAAGCAAAGTTATGTGTGTTTAAAGTTTAATTAATAAAATAATAAATAATAATAATTAATTATAGCCTATGATAGTTGAAACTCCTAAAAACTCCCATGTAACAACAATCCCGTAAAATATAATATTCCAACCATGCTAATTTCATCAACATTACATCTAATATTCCACAATTTTACATCATGTCATACATTGCATATTTATTAATAACTAATTCAAAATCAAAACCATAAAATTTCAAGAAATTTACAAAACAATACATCCAAACTTAATCTTTTAACTCTTCACCCCACATGCCCACATCGTATGATCATAGACACTACTCTAACACAAAAATACAAGGAAACAGTAAAGTGAACCCACTAATTAAAATTGTTGTAATAGAAAGTCTGAGATAAGCATAAAATCCTCAAAAATCCAGGAAAACTTTGTTTCATTCCAAACAAGTTTCATACCCTTGTAGATACAACAACAACAATCCAAAATCTAAGTTGAGGGCAAAGCAAAATTTATCTAGAAAGCTAAACCAATGGAGAACAGACTCAGGCTTGTTTCTAATTCACGAAATAGAAAAAAATAAGAAAAATTAAAACGCAATTTCTATGGGTAGGTGGTTACGTGCAAGGCAATGGAATAAAAGAAACCAAACAAACAAACTATGCTTAAAGCATGTACTTTTTTAAAAAAATAAGTTCCTTTTTCTCACACACTTCACGTCACATGAATAATCTAATTTTTATTTTTAACTTTTTTAAAAAATAGGAATTGTTTGTATAAGTCTATTTTTTTCTTCCTAACTAATTCCTTACAGTTCAAACATGCATAACGATTGGAACTCCAAATCAAAATCCCTTTGAACCTATGAGATTCATATCAAACACTCTACACGTTTACTTGTTGAAATCACATCCAAACACCACACAACATAGTGCTATAGTTCAAATTCATGAACACCAAAATCACACATAAAGCATAAATACATACCAAATAGGTGCTCTTGTACCCCAATCCAACATCCTTGCTAGCAACTTCACTTGTCTAACACATCATCCAGGGTTAGTGTACATAATCATGTTCGTTTAGCATGTAAAGACATCATAATCACAACATAAGATGAAAGCCTCGTAACATATAAAGTGCAATTATAATAAACTAACTTGTCTCTGATAACCCACTGAGACTACACACATTATATATAAATTATAATCATATGATCATATCCAATGTATCTAGAAAGAATGTAACAAGTAATAAAAGTATTTCACTAATCCATAAAAACTGTAAGATCTAAGGATTTTTCAACCATTTCAAAATTAACCAATTTAACAAGCAAAAATAATTTCAAAAATAAAGAGCATGCAAAACATTAATTCCATAGTATTCAAGGATAACCATAATCACTAGTGTGAAACCCTTATTCAGGTGAATAAATATAATAATCTACAAAAATATTTAACAAGAAGTGATATCTTTTGACAGATATTCCTATAAATCATCATGTAAATTAAAATCAAAAGCTTTAGAATCCTTCATAGTCTCTATAGTCTAAGAAACATAAGTATTCTCCAACTTTACACAATTCCTCACCAAAAAAATATTTGCCACAATAACCCCATAAGAAAGCCTCAATGTAGACAAAACTTCAAACACTTTGCTTTAAACTGAAAATACCTAGTATAGTCTTGTATGCCATTTACATCTATTGGATAGTAGAAATACATTGAAATTAAAACTTTTGAACCATCTACCTATTTCAACTCTTAGATGATGAGATCCCATTTGTGTTGCTCTTAATGTAAATCATAAATGATTAGAAATAGTAGTAGATAAATGATTTGCTTATGGATTAGGATCCTTCCTAATACTATTTAGAGAGAAATATTTTTTTTTCTTTTTACATTTTCTCAAATGATTTGCTTATGGATTAGGATCCTTCCTAATGTTTTACTAATTTCAAAACTTGGTTATAATCATAATTTTGAATGAGAGGCCAATTACCAACTGCATCCAAGAAAGCCCTCTATTATGATAAAATAATTTTATTATCATAATTGTAAGGAGAGGGGAGAGGGGTGCTCTATCAATCATGACAAAATAATTGTATCATTGTAATGGTGAGGGGGAGCTCTACCAATCACAATAAAATAATTTTATCATAACCTTTGAGTTTTTCTTCTTACTATAAAGTAAGCATATTTCATGAGCTTTTACCAATATTGTTGATAGCTCTCGTCACTTTGGCTATTAGTATCAACTTTCCTTCCTTGTTTTTGCTTGACAAAACCTAGAATTGGTTTTGTATTCACAAACACGTAGTTATGTTGAAGCTAAACAAATTTTGCAATGTGGAATTCTCTAGGTTGAAAATTTTACAAGGTCTAAAAGATGAAAATGTGATAAGAGAAGGTGGATCTAACATAGTCTACAAAGTTATGCTTTCAAATGGTGACATGGTGGTGGTGAAAAAGCTTGGCAAAAAACAACCAAGTTATAAACATAAAAGTGGAGACTTGGGGAAAATTCAAACATTTAAATATTTTCAAGCTATCATGCTCTATTTCTTTCTTGGATTCAAATAAACTTCTGGTATATGAGTTCCTACAAAATGATTCTCTATATAATTGTCTTCATTATGCCTAGAAAGAAGTAAACATTTTGGTGTAGGAAACGTAGTTGCAAATTATTCTTGATATAGCTATCTTCATCATGATTATTATCCTTTGATGATTCATAGAGATGTCAAATACATCAATATTTTGTTGGAATGCAAATTCTAGTTGCATCTCACCAATTTTGACTTCCCTCCAATGCTTCATTATAGCTTTGGTGAAGTAGAATCAATATCAACCATGATAGGATCCTACGAATATATTGCTCCAGGTGAACAAAACTTAAAAGCTGTCATTTGTAATACATAGATTAAATAATTAATTTCATGTTTTAAATAAATATTCAACTTTTCATTTGAATTTTTAATAATCAAATGATATATTAATTGTTATCACTCATATTTTTATTATGGAATCTTAAATAAGGAATAGACTAAGGATTATTATTGAGGTTTCTAGAATGGTATTCTCCTAACTTGAGGGAATTGTGATTAATATAAAATGTATTTTGGATTAATGTATTTTCTTAATGACCTTGCTAGATTTCCTCAATCTTCGTCATTTACTTTTACATGACATCAAGGTAACTCTTGCATTCATTATCAACCATGGTAAGTGGCTAATGTTAACTCTTGGGATGCTACTTTTTATTTCTTTTTAGGTGGAAAGAGCACGTTATAACTGAAACCAAAAGAAAACAAAAAACAAAAGAAAATCCAATATGCATCCCCATAAGCTAACTTTGAAAAAAAAAAATTCCAAAGTGCATTCCAAAGGACTAAATTCTGGATACATTCACACTTCTTTATATTTGAAATATCCCACTCATTTTTATTTCTTTTTAGGTGGGAAGGGTACATTACACTTCCAAAAAAAAAAACCCAATATACATCCCAAAAAGCTAAATTTAAATATTTTTTCTAATCAATTCGCTTTATATTTTGAAAATTAAAAAAATTAATAAAATGTCTCTCCCACAAAACAACTATATATGCCACTACAAAATGTTTATCATATCGAAATAAATTTCTGCTTCTTCCATTGAAAAAAAGAGAGTGAGCAAACATCAAAAAACAAAGGAAAGAAGTCTATTTAAAAAACTCAATTTATGCAAATGGATCAAAGTTAGGAAGAGAAAAAGCATGCGATGAATTAAGACAAAATTGGCATTGTTGGAATGTTCTTGATGAGTACTACATATTGGATATTGTCTTTGAGGCATGACAATTCAGTTAAATTTTCATAATTTTGAAAGACTAAAATAACCTATTTCGTTGAATTAACCTAACTAAGCTGATCTATAAGAAACATTAGGACTTCTAAGTGACTTAAGTTCAATTACAAATGATATGCAACTTCAGGAACAAGAATTTATCATATATATTTTCAATTTCACCAAAACTATGATGTAGATCTATCCTTTCTGGAACAAGTATCGATTTCCCTACCAACTCCTTGTTAAGGATCCTTACTAGTTAATTAGCAGAGGAATCTTATGGGTAAATTGACTTCCTTATGTTTACCGATGATTGGAATCTAGACAATGGTATATAATATCAAGTTTTTGTGGTTTGGATGTTTAGAAAAGGTAAGATCCATAACAAGACAATGTTCTAGAACACCTTGGCTATAGGTTACCGACCTTGTAGAAAGATAGAAGGATTATCTTAGACAACTAAGAAAAACATCTAATATTACTACTAGATAGGTAAAAATTACATAAAATATTATTACCCTTGTTGAAGTGCTATTGGATCTCCTTAAACTCCAGTCACTGATATCCATGAAAGTTGTTGAAAAGGCATCTTCTTGATTGGCATGGTTTATTTTGGCTCATGGTTCACCCTAGATCATAGCTCATGGTTCATTATTGATCATGGTTTACTCTAATACCAATTGTAACATCCCATTCCCAAATGTCATGGTAAAGATCAAATATACATAACATTCAACATTATGTGTAACAAATGCAATAGGAAAAATGTGAAAGAAATAAAAAATAATTTTTTAATGTGAGAATATTATATCTAGGTCATGCTTTGAGGGTTCCTTGGTATTATCTTCCTTCAACATCTATACCTTAGAGGCAATCTAGCATTTCCACCATGATTAGGTTTGTACCTAGCCAGAAGGAATGACTAATCACCTCCCTATCCTACTTTACTTGGCATCAACTCCATGCTAATACAACTTATAATTTCCAAGTATAAATACTTTAGGTGAAACCCGTAAAGGCCACTTTAAGAGATATGCCTATTATTATAATATGCCTTTTAGGTCTTATTACACCTTGCTCTTTTAAGTCTTTTTACAATAATTACATCATTTTTTACAAAGTGACACCTTCATGATTACAAAATGACTTCATTTAGAAACAGGGACATGACAAATGCCAAACTAAATAATGAGAGTAATAAGCATTAAGAAAGCCCAATTTTGGAGATGTAGCCAAGTTCATATGAACTCAAGCCTACATAAACTGAGCAATGAGAAAGTTTCCAATTCCATCATGAAGAAGCCTAAGAATCCATAGTAGAAATCAAGTTCAATAAATGATAAATAAAATTGAGAAAGAGGTCCATGGCCAAAATATGTTATTGCACTGATTAGTTCTACATCAAAGAATCCATGAAAAGTATATCATAAACTAATAATAATACTAGTTGTATTTATATCTAGTAATATAGATTGTTCACAAAGAAGAAACATTCATGTTAAATGATCTTGGAATGTATAAGGAGTTTCTAAATTAACATATAACTTATGAAATGCAAGGTTCATAAAAAGGAAACCAACCTATGAACGTCTATAACGGTAGTAGAATCTAGAAAATTCTAAGGAGGAGTAAAAAAGACAAAGAAAAAAAAATATGATATGAAAAATTATAAATAGATAATCATTTATCTCATAATAGAGGTGAATGATAAATAAGAACTCATGTAGCTAACCTTATATTATTAGGATAAGGCCATGATGATGGTGATGATTAGTTCATCACAATGTCTTTATCCCCTCAATATGGACTAATTTGTTAAAGTGTCTATCTACTTAATGTTATAGCCTAAACGTATCTTTTTACGGTGCCCTCAAGTTGGTACATGTGTAAGTATACTTCATTAAAATTAAACTTTTAATTTAAAAACCACAAGTAGCATGCTTTAAGTAGATGCTTAATTTAGAAACTATAAGTTATGAAGCCTTCGAAGTTTCTTTTTCATCAATACATCCAAATGAATGAGCCTAGATGTAGTGATTACTAGAAATATCACATTTTTTAAACTAGACTATTTTTCCTAAAGGTAACACCATCTTAGGCTCTATTTCCATAAAACATATTTGGAAGGCTTGGATTTTGGTAAATGATTTTTGGAATTCTAATAATTTCATAGTTTATACTTCAATGCTTGATAAGTTATGTCCTTGGAGGCTAACATTTATAATGAATAATGGACAATTAAGTATTCAGGTCTTTGCAGTATATAGTATAAGCTTGATATTACCTCTCTTTCATCTCTTTGCATGTATAATTGATGGTTTATTTATTCTAGGTGTTGAATTCTCTATGGCATTAATGGCACCAAAAGGTCCATTTTTTTTTAATTTTTTGTGCATTTTGAACTTTAACCATTTAAATTTCTAATAGTGCTCTTCTTGATTATTTATGGACTAATAGCCATTTAGTTTTTTCATTTTAATTGAATCTTATATATACTATTATTACTTCTAATACTGGTCAACTTTCCATTGTATTTGAAATGTCAGCCATGATATGTAATTATGAAAGCCTCGAACTTATAAAATATGAAATGCTTATACTCCTTAAAAAATTAAGCATTTTTTATGGTATTTGATTCATCAAGGTTTGCTTATTAGTATTAGCTATTCATGGCTCTTCCCTTTGTAACATAGAAGGTTAATTTATCCATTATTTTTTACTTGCCCCTTAAGTTATTGGTCTTGGTGCATCTCATATTTACATTATCTTAATCAAAGTTTGGAGAAAGTTTTATTTAGTGATACACATCACTTTCAAGATTATTGGTGTCACACTTGAAGTTTCTTTCATCCTTGTTAGAAGATATTTTTCGAAGCCAATATACAAATATTAGTTTCTTAACTTAAGCCATGAATAATTATGAAAGGTTACAATGATTCACTAAGAGTCATAACTACTTACGAAGTATCAAAAAACCTCATGTTTGTACTTCGTAAACATGCATATGGGTGAAGAATAAGGATGTGAATCAACAAGAAGAGAGATGACATTGGAATAATAGCCAAAAAAGCATTTATAAGCCAAAAGGATACAATGGTGATGATTTGTAAGAACACAAATGAGAAAAGCTCCAAATTGAAAATACAAAGAGGAGTAGAAGGAAGAATCCTCTAGCACTACCAAATGATACTTAAAGATAGATGTAAAGTAAGAGAAGTTGAAGTGCCAAATATTCCCAACACCAAAAGAATGACTAATGCATTATGAACCCAAGAAATTTAGCACAATGAACCTAAATAAAGAACTCATGAAGACTATAGCTATAAAGGCTATGGAGAAGAGAATGATAGGCTATGATTGAGGTAGTAGTACTTCATTAGTTAGTGATGACAACTGATCCAATTTAGCAATGGATTGTTGAAGAAGTCTAGAGTAGCCCAACTGATAAAATACTAAGGATAATACCTTTTAATGAGCATCATAAATGTGTCATGAGTCTACAATGTAAAAAGATGTTACAACAATATAAATGTTGTGCATTACCAAAGCAACACTATTAAAACATAACAAGTCTTACCATCTTAATGTAGCCTATCCTAGAGTAATAGTAAGCCCAAACATGATGTTACAATTTACTAAAATTTGAAATAGTACTTATTATAGACTATCTATGATAGCTTATGATTAGTACTAATCTACAAAATAGATCAATGTGACTTTGTTCATCATCAAGAAGATTTTTAAGCAATTAGTAAGACTTGTGAATTACAATTATCTTATAGTTCAGGGTTATAGTCATTCCTCCAACTCATTATTTAGATCCTAGGATATTAGAGTTGCCAAGAGATGGTGTAAACCCAAACCCTAATAGTCCTTTTTTTCTTTATGTTATTTGGAAATGTTAATATAATGTCGTTTATCACAAAGATTTTCTAGTTAATGTTCTCCCTTTATCTACTTAAGGTGATATCATTCAACAACTCATGCTTTAGCTACAAGCATGAAGGTATCTCTCTTTAGCTTTTTTTTTCTTTTATTTATTGAAAGCCTCTAATATGAAGTAAAAATCTAAGAGGATGCTTTTAAAAGTGGGAAAGGTCCTTTTCCTACCCTAGAGGAGAGGCTTTTAAAGATTGTTTGTAAAGATAAAACTTTGTAAAGGCATCTTTAAAACTATTGGACTATCCATTTTTAGTTGTGTTGAAGTTGTAGCTTTCTTTAGTGCTTCTCTATGATTGTACTTTTAATTTTTTTCTTTATAATACATTTGATTTTTGGGGTTGATGCACACCAGAAAAAAAATGTTTCAAGTACCAACATTTCCCTTCCCCCATCCCAAAACTTTGACTATAATAAAAGTATTCAATATTCTTGTAGTTTGAATACTTCTATATAATGATCTAAAATCAACATTAGCAACTTAAATAATTCATATAAAGTTATACTTAAGATTTGCTATTTCATTTATAATTTTTTTTATTAGTAAAAAATTAATTTGAAAGAATATATTCGTAAAGCAATTCTTGAGGATTCACAAGATCTCATTTAGTATTTTTAGGGAATGTAATGGTAGAGAAAATGGGGTATTTCTTGGGAGGAAATGTAGTAAGATCCTAAGCATATTCACCATTTAATTAAGTAGAAGGTTTTAGCACAATTGTGACCTAATGTAGAAAGCAAGAAACAATTTTATTCACATCACATTTAATCTAATAAATAAGATGTAAAAGCTCACTATCTCTCAGCTACTATTCTAATCAAATATCATAGTGCCATCAACAAGCTTTGCTAAGTTCGCATTGTCTTAGAATTGAAAGTAGAATATGTATTCCACTCTCTTGAGAAGAATGCACTTGTAGGTTGTATGGGTTAGAAGCCCTTGAAGATGAGTTTCATGTGTTTGTTTTCTATGTTGTGAAACTGTAATGTTTGTTGATGAGTGGTGAGGTACCCCTAAACTCAACCATACAAATACAATTGTTTCATGCACGATCCGATCGAACTCCGTAGATGGGCTAGTTGTGGTTCTAGGTGGCAGTGGCTTCTCCATGGGTTGCTTCCCCTTATTTTGTGCTCCAAGTTTTGGGATTTGATGACATTGAAGTAGTGCTTGGAGCTTCTCCTCTTCCGTTCGAGGATCCTGTGCCGTCTATGTTGATGCTCCAATGCTTGATGGGGTCAGCACCTCCCATGGGCACGGTAGTTGTGGGAACATATTATTTTCCTTGATGTACTAGGTTGCAAACAACTGTCGTTCCTCCTCATAGGCTCTAGCTTTGTCCCTGTACTCCTGAAAATCTGTAAGCCATCAAGCCAAGTCCATTGCGACATCTTTTTATCCTTGGTAGCTTGCTTTAACCACCTCCAATTTAGAATTTGCAACTTCTAGCTTCTACAATGTTTTCTTGTGTTCTGCAAATTTTGCTTCATACTTGGCGTAGGTGGTAGCTACCTGCCTCTCGAGCTCTATCCTCGAGTGCCCTGTTGTTAACATGGCTAGATTGCCATACCGCAGATTTGCCAACTCCATGTACTTTGTGAGATCTTGAATTTGTAGGTCTCGGCTTTTAAGTTCTGCCTAGTGGAAAAATGCATATGTATCCAATATGGCCCGCCAATCAATGTGTTGAGTACTAAAAGTGTTGATGTGGGCCTTGGCCATATGGATCTCTTTTTTGATAATTTGCTTGTACATTCCTACCTAGTTTTGAAAATGCTCCTTTAATTTCTTGTGCCGCTTGGCCTTGTTTTGCCACATGCTTATTTCAATGGTCATCTTCTAACAGATGGCGCGTACCTCCTCCATTAAGAGGGTTCGATTTTCTCTTGCCAAATGGTTCACATCCTGGTTGACCCTGATCAACTCTTCTCGCAGCCACTAAAAATTTTCTTCGAGAACGTTCTTTTGTTTCTCCATAGAGGTCAACCAAATATTATCAGTAACAAGCTATTTATTTTCTTCTTGTAAGGCCTTGAGTGCCTTGGTGTACACATAGGTTTGCACTTGTGCCTTTGAAGCATCCTAGTTGGCCTCCTCTTTTTACTCTGCCACTCTTTTATTATTCGCCAATAATTTGTTAAGTTGCTTTATGCTGAAGGTGTCTAGCTGGTCTGTGGGAATGAATTGAGAGGGATCCCACTGTGCAGCTTGTATGGTTACGAGCCTTTCTTGTAGTCTTGCCAATTCCACTTCTACGTGCTTAGCCCTTATCTCTGTCATGACCAGCTTTCCTTTGGTGGAGATGAGGTCTGATTGTGCTATTGTAGCATCTTGTGGGATGTCAAACAACAACATCATCACCTGTCCTATTTGCAATAATCGATCAAGCACATCCTCATGCTCCGCAGGAGTCATTGAGGGACTGGCCAGAGTTTGAGCATCCCATGCTCCTGTGAAATTTATCAATGACACAATAGGGACGTTAAAATATTCTTTGATGTGGTTTGTAATCACCTCTATAGCTCCCGCTGCATCCTAGTGCTACATGACCACTACTATGGCCCCTTCATCACTCTCCAGTTGCACCTGAAAGGATGCAGCGTTCCCTAAAATTTGTTGTGACCAATGCATTTCCCCTCCTTCTATCTGAATGGACACCTCGCCTCATGCACGATCTATAGAGATAGTGGGTTGTATAGTATCATCGATGACGTGGAAGAGATTTTCATCATCATGACTTTCCCAATTGACCATCTCAGTGATGGCCCTGAGATGGCTCATCAACAGTTAGTAATCCTACGACGATGGTGGTGGTTGACCTCGTTGGCTCGTGCTGGGCCCTACTTCTTGTTGTTGACTGGGTCCTATGCTTGGAAGTTGGCTAGGCCCTGCAAGTTGAGTTGTAGTGGACCCCATCGTCTGTTCTTACTCTTCTTCTGGCTCCAGTGTCTCACCGACACTTTTCCTTGTAGCTGGTGGCTTCAGTATTTTGGAATACGAAGCATTTTGGGCTCTTCTGAGGATGTCATTAGTGTATCCCTGAATACCAACACACTTGCATAGCTTCTTGATGAGACAAGGGAAGGGCAATGCAAACTTTCCTTTCTTGCATTCTTCAAACCGCCTTAAGATCTCCATGAGATATAGATAAGGTAGGTTAGCATTAATCTTTCCCATCAATATTGCACTTCCTCTTGCCACATATGTTGAAATTCTGTTTAATTTTTTTGTGGGAAAGATGTGATAGGTTCCAATTTTAAAGTTTATCTTCTCTTCCAACGTTAACTCTCCATAGGTCTTATCTTCCTTATCGTACGCCCTGTCTAACCAAACCCTTTGCGCATTAGCATCAAAGCAAGTAGACAGATGAGCAACCTTTAACCCTATGTTTGGAAGGTTTAACACTTCTGAAATGGCTTTGATGGAAAAATCAACAAACACACCACAAATGTCAACTGTGGTGTCTTCTTCTTTATTGTGCCAAAATTAGTACATTTCTCCTAAGTACTAGGCACTGCTTTTGGAGAGGATAGGCCATAATGGAGACCCTTTGAGGTGGTCCCTAACGGCCTCAGGAGCAAACTCCATGAAGGATCCAAAGTTTAATTCCATGATCACTGCAGCTGATATAGACCTTTTACGGATGGCCTGAACACACTCCGAGGGCAATGTGAGGTGTTGTCCCTATTCAAGCGTTGCAGTAGCTCCTCCTTCTGCCTACCTTGATTGTATAGTGGCAATGGCTTCTTGATGGATACTGAATGATTAATCTTCCTGCTCTGCATGTTGTCTTTCACCTCTCTTGGGTTTATTAGCCACACCTTGAGAGGAACCTTCTTGTTGTCCACGCTTTGGG
This sequence comes from Gnetum montanum, assembly GCA_015680685.1. Taxonomy (NCBI): domain Eukaryota; kingdom Viridiplantae; phylum Streptophyta; class Gnetopsida; order Gnetales; family Gnetaceae; genus Gnetum; species Gnetum montanum. Next base: position 97,630 of record MNCI01024482.1, on the reverse strand, counting down.
CCATCTGCAATCACACGAGGCCAATCATTAGTAAGGTTGCTTACCAAAGTTAACTTATACCTTACTTCTTACCTTAATGAGTTTATTCTTATTCCGTGTGAATTTAAGTTAGGAATTTTTATGGAAATGTCCCCAAAAGGTGTTAGTATTTGGCCCTCTTTACCTAGGTGGCCTTAGAATTTTAATTCCCTGGTATAGATGAGGAGATAAAATTTTTTTTGGCACTTATAACTAATTACCCTTGATAACATCCTTCGGGCGATAACGAATTTCAGAAAATTTATGCACAATTCAACATGTGTACCCCTCCCCCATGACTAAGCTGAACACTCTAGGTTCAGATAGGTCCAAATGGAATGAAAATTGGAGCGCAAGCAAGTGAGTGATGATTGATAGATCGAGAGATGCACAAGTTGCAAGTTGTAGAAGAAAATTTGAAAAGTCCCCCTCGTGAACAGTACAAATGATGTGGACGTGCACTGGGGGTCCATATTTATAGGGTAATAGGACACGATATTGCGTACGCGATAGTGCAACCTCGATATTGCGTTTGACGCGATATCGGGGACTCAATATCGTGGCCTACCAAAATTTAGGGATTTGGTATATCTAATAAATTTTTTGAAATTTTTATATTATAAATTAAGGACTTTAGATCGATGTAAAGGGTCAAAGGTAATGTTGATTAGATCGGAAGGCACAGAAAAAGTATAATGGTGTAAATTCTGGTAGTAAATTTCATGGAGTATGAGGAAATAGGACATGTATTGGTACATAAGAATGTTTATCGGAAGGATAATGGTAAGGGAAAGAATATTGTAATATGGAGAAGGTGAAATATGATGGGATGGTGATGTGCAACAAGTACAAATTACGAAAGTCATGCAAGTGGGTCCTCCCCAAAGCAAGTTCCAACCTATAATGCCCTTGCGCAACCACACCTTACAATGTCCATAGGCATTAGAAGAGTTAAATGTAATCTACACCAATGCAACAAAACACACACATGCTAAATACTATCATGATGAGGAATGAATTCTATGCTACACAAGACACAAGTCAAAAATACATGAACAGCAAGATGAGGCGAATTGTAGAAGGGATTGCAAAGATTGGGACATGAGGTAACTAACTCAGGGCATAATGAATCCTACATGTAAGGCATGATTAGTGTGTCATTTGCCTGTCACTCCAAAATTAGGACCAAGTCCATTCCTTTGATCAATGACATCGCATTGCTTTTTCCCATGATGGACAACCATACGAGCACCGTGATAGCAAGGCATACAATCACTTGGCATTTCATCCAAGGGAGGAGTGACTTTTGCTTTGTGGCACATATGTTTTTCTTTTTTTGAAGTATTGCTTAAACCAAAGAAGTCGCCTACCTTCGGGCATGGGTGCATGTCTTTCCAATGGGACCCCCATAGAATAGCATTATTTTTTTTCTGGTTGAGTGCCTTTTGATTACTATTACTCCCATTTTTCGTTAGATCTACAAGGATCTTAGTACAACCAAGCTGCATGATAACTCTTACAAATGTAACCAAATAAAATCCACAAGTCCCCTTAATGTCACACCTTGGCCATTCCTTCTTGGTCCATCATTCTGCACTCTGGGCATAATGAGCATAAAATTATTTCAAGTTTTAATGATTATGGATATCACTGTACCTAGAGTGGAACCTCATATTAATAGAATGGGGGAGTGAATGTTGTGGGCCCATAATTAATCACCTGAGACTTGATAGCATAGAACAACACCTCAACCAACGAGCCAGATGAGTGTTTTATTCGTAGATGAGATTACTCATAAAAAGACAAAAAGACAAAAACTCAAAACAATAAACTGAAAGATGAAAAACTAGAAAACAAAAAAAAAACAATAAAAAAATTGTAAAACTATAAAATTAAAGAAAAGGAAAAAATTTATTAATTCTAATGTTGTTAGAATGGGGGATACCCCCCATAACTAAATGGTTGAGCACGGTTAGAATTAATAAATGGAAGATTGGGATCCTTGCATGTTGAAAATATTGGGACCTGATCATACTTACCCCATTGGGGTTCACACACTTGATTATAGTAAGCATAGTGAGGAAATTTATAATATGTAGTTAATTGATGAGTGGTTGACCCACTATGGCACCCTTGACCATAAGATAGTATGCAAGGATCAATTTATCTCCCTTGGTGGTTATATTCATTGGGCCCCATGGTTATTGGACTAGTGGTTGGTGGCCCAAAGAAAGTAACATGAGGCGTTGGGTTCAAGGAGGGTGCTGCACCACAATGTTGGACTTATGTTGGGTTGGAAGGTGCAGTGGGCCCAAAATTGTGTTTTCCCTTCTTACGGTCATGCCTAAAGAAGGGGCGTTGATGGGATGCGATATCGCATGGGCCACAATATCGCATCCCACGTGATATCGCATCCCATGCGATATCGCGTCATCCCCCGCTATATCATGTATGTGATATCACGGTGCGTCGTCATATCTATAAATAAGAGGCGACTCTCCCTTGTTTTTCATCCTAAGCTTAGACCGTAGTGAAAATTTGGCAGTTTGATCCCTCCAGAGATAGAATATTTTTCATGTGCCCACAGTAGGAGCTCCAAAGTGAATGGATCTTTATTCGAGCAAATATTGTACTTGAACACATGTTTGTGTACGGCAATAAAGACGAACTTCTTGGATAAACCTTGCAGTGCATAGAATAGGCTAAATAGGATTTTATTTACTGTTATTTATTATTTGTCATTTAAATGCTTTATTAGTTATTAATTCTCTCTCAATCCTTCTCTCCTAGTTAAGTGCCTCAGTACGACTGCTTCGAGCACGTGCGTTACGCTTGGTGATCCCAACAACGATTAGCGTTTGGTAAACAAGGTTGCATTGGTTTAGGATGTGAACGGTAAGTGGGAATGGATGCTGACGCTAAGTTAATTTAGACTTAGTTAGTTAGTTAGAGTTAGTAATTAGTCTCTTCAACCCTTCACCTCTCAGCATAGGAGATAAAATAGAAAAAAGGCATAAAAATCATATACCTCAGACTTACTTAACCATACACCGTGACAAATACAAGTAAGTCTGGAAAGACAACGAATACTTAACCTTAAGTGTTCCATGAGGCGTGTAGGCACTTAGTCTACAAAGTTCGACCGGATCACATGTGTTACGCTCGTATTCATATGGTTGAGTGTAGGGGTACCTCACCACTCATCATTGGCGCCGTTGCTAGGGACTAACTGTTTGTGCGCTAAGTAGAACATAGGAAATCACTCACATCATTGGGAGATTAAACGAACCTTAGGGTTATTTAAATGAAAGCTATATAATAGTTAAATCGCACATCAATAAGACACAATGTCTTCTTCTTCTTCTCACAAGAGCGTTACACTACCTAGGGATCATACTAGAAACAGTCGGCAGTCAAAAACACATAGCCAAAATCAGCCAATTCCTCAACAATACAGGGTGGTATATACTCATCCCGATGAGTATATACCTGATTTTACTTTTATCCTCCATCAGGATGAACAGATGCATTAGAGAGACTTGTAAGGTAACATAGTGTTACCTCCAGATCGGTCAGTCCTAAACATGCTCCTCCATGCTCTGGCACAGATAAGCATGACAGAATTATATGCTGAATACGTTGCGGCAGATTTTGACATGAGGGATTACCATCCCATAGCTGCACAATGTTTAAGGGACTCAAGGCAGGAGAGCCACCATACACTGTTGAAGAGCAAAGGGGTCCCACATGTCCTAAGTGAAATTGGAGATGCTGAACCAATTATAACAAGTTCTCTATCGAATGATGTTTCCCCTCCTGAAGATAGTGAGGAGGTGGGGTATCAAAACCTACAATCCATGATACACAACCCTAGTTATGATCCCCATGAATGCCAACTGTTCATTAAGGAAACAACAACACATAACAAGGACGTGCACTCAAATCATCATCACGATCGGGGTAGAAGCCACAGAAGAGAAGGTAGGAAACATCGTCATGGCGATGGTTCTCCTTCTTCATCCCCTTCTTCACATCATTCATCCTCTCCTTCCACCTCTGGGCGCAGTCATAGAGAGCATAACGATGAGGATAGAGGTAGACAAAATCAGAGACCTCAACAAGAAAGTAAAGAGAGAGGACAAGGGCATGAACAAAGGGAAAGTAGGGAACAACATAGACACCACAGACGTCATGGAAGAGATGATCATGACGAACCCCTACTTGCAACCCGAAGCATGCTAGACATCATGGAGGCGGTGAGAATACTGACAAGGCATCTAAAAGATAGCTAGATCAAGCGCTTAGATATGAATAACATCCCACACTTCGAAGGGGCATACAACGTAGATCCGCAAAATCATTTACAGGCATTCGACGATGCCTGCACCTTGCAAAACATAGAGAACGAGTGGAAAAAACTATAGTTGTTTCCCAAGACACTCATCAAGGAAGCAGAGAGTTGGTATTGATTCCTAGAGCCAGAAACCATTAGGAGGTGGAGTATGATGTTAGAACTCTTCAACGATAAATATCAAACGTACTCCAAAGTATCTAACTTGTGTAAGCAAATCCAAGGATGGAAGTAAGGTACTCATGAACCCTTGGATGCTGCCATGGGCCACTACTACGCATTGTTACATCGTTGCCCAGGCCATGGTTACACATAACGAGATCAACTACGCCATCTCGTAGATGGGCTAAGGTACGAAACTAGGAAAACCCTTGGGACATATGCCCAAGGGAGACTATCAGAACTTAGATCCCATGAAATTCATTGCTTGTTGGAACAAGTAGCCAAAGAAGAAGGGGAGCTATGAAAAAGGAAAAGTGTGGAAGAATATAATTGTGATCCCTCTCTTTGAAAGAAGGGAGTGAGATTTTGCGATGAAGAGGATGAGTCACCACTTGAAAAGTTGGTGAATAGAAAAACCTTGCCACTTTAGAAGCTAATAACAGAAGTGGTGACTAAGGTAGATCGGATACAGGACTCCTTGGATAGTAGACCTAAAATTGTCCTGAAAATCGTAGAGAAGTCTAAGAAGGAACGAAGTAGTGACAAGAACAAGACAAAGCGGCGAGATTCAGTCCCTACACGTGACAAAGGTAAGGGGAAAATAACTATCTCCGATGAGGTTGTGGATTTGGACACAGATGATGATGGTGGATGTGAGATTTGATATTATGACCATCCTAAGGGATGTTGCCTAATCATCTCACATCTACAAGAGTCTGGGGTGTATGCACTCAAGTCGAGACTTAACAAATGGCAGACACCCCAAAGGTTACCTTATCCCCAAGGTAACCCAAGACAGTTCCACCAACCGTTGACATACTATCCAAGTGGAACTCCACCACAACCCATCGGGCAACATCAGTAGTGGCAACACCCACAGTCATGGGGGATGCCATCGCCTGGGTAGTAATACCCTTACCGGCAACTCGATCCTTATGGTTACTACGTGAGGCAGCCGAATTCTCGAAGTGACCTTATGGATTATGCAACTCCACGACGTTATTGCCTAGTTCAGGAATATTATTAGACTTCCTCTCTCGGAGGGGACACTCCACATGTATGCCATCCTCCAAATCCATCTACACCTCTCATGCCGGTAGCTCCACCACCAACCGTTCCAACAATGCCAAGGGTATTTCCCACTCAACCACAACAACCCAATGTTATGAGGGCTTCCAATCCTCAATCCTCAGTTAGTCCTGACAATTTTATGTTGAAAAGACCTTTCTTCAGAACCAACAATCCAACTAAGCCCTCATCGCTACAAGTGGTTGAACATCTAAAAACCGTTGTACCAAATAAGGTTTCGAGACCCCCTTCAAACAAAAAATTGCATCTAATGCACACGGTTATGTTAACATATATCATAACTGACTAGATTAAGGTAGGCCACCTTCCCAAGAAATTATCTGATCCTGGGAGCCCCCTAATTTATCTTCAGGTCATTGGGAATGAACCTCATAAGGCTCTTCTTGACTCAGGCTCTGAAGTCAACTTAATCTCACAAGAATTGTACAATACCTGGAACCTACCTCCACTCAAGAAGAGCAATATTCGCTTAGAGCTGGTTGACCAGTCCATCACTATTCCTTTGGGACAGGTTGAGGACATTGTTACCACCATGGGTGGTTAGTCGTACCCAGTTGATTTCCTAGAGATCCAAATAAATAATGACAAAGGGGATTTGCCAATAATAATGGGAAGGTCATGGCTGAGTACAATTGATGCATGCCTAGGAATTTGCAATCTTTCCCTGGAAATATCCAAGAAAAATACTTTCAGGAAGATTGAGAGGAAGAGAATTCTATGCATCGCATATAGTGACACAGGGTGCCATTGCGTGCAGAAATCATGGGTGATGCGAAGTTTAACATTGCCTGCATGCAATCGGTATGCACAAGATATTTACATACAAAAGTTCCTATATGTAGCAGCCACACAACAAGAAAACACCCAGTGGCTGATGGCTAATCAAGGGAGCAACTCGATAACATGCATGGAACTGACTGAGGGGATAACTAATGCTTACATTGAAAGCATAGACGTACTAGAGCAAGTTCGTTGCCAACTTCCAACCCTTAACTTCAAAAAATTATTTGGGGAAAGTTGGAGATTCCTAAGGAATTTAGACAAGAGCCCCTAGACCTAACGTTAAAATCAACCCTACTATCCTCTCTAAAGTGTGTCCGTGGTGGTTACCTCTGTCGCCTGCTCCCCTTGCTATCACAAATGCTAAGGTGGCTACCTTGTGGTATCGAAAGGGTGTCATTTCCTTAAATTTTCTTAGGCTAGCTAGTCGTTGGATTTCAGGGGTCAAGTTTAACACTTTGTATGGGGAGTTGGCTGCAATGAACCATTGCCTAGTTCAGATTTACTCTTTTCTCCATGGTCACTAGCATCTGGATGTTACAGTGCAAAGCCTTTTTCATGGCCTTCAATGGCTTAATGGGGTTAAACTCTTGCCCTATTGGCCATCTATCCCCTTTCATCTCATGCATGACCCATCTGAAGTCATTCAACGTTGCAATAAGTATTGGCACAAACAAGAGTCAGAAACATTTTGGATCCCTCTCTTCCAACTTATTTGGAAACTTCCGACCCTCCCCAAAATTAAGCAGTTCCTTTGGTGTCTTCTCCACCATGGTCTACCTATTGGAAAAGGTCTAGAATATCTGGGGATTCCTAATCCCAATTGCCCTCTATGTGGTGGACATGATGACTTTGTCCATGTATTTTGGCAATGTCCCTTTGCTCAACATGTGTGGCAGTGGGCTTCTAAAGCTTTTCCATCATACAAGCTATCTCAAGAGGATGTCATATTCGGATTCTTGAACATTACTTCTACTAATCTTAATTTTCTGTGGAAAGTTATTAGGCCTACTATTTTATATTATATTTGGAAGCGAAGATGCAATGTTCTATTTCAAAAGACAGAGTATTCTAACAAATGTTTACTTACCAGGTTGGAGAAGTTGCAGATCTTTCGCCTCACCTATTTTCAACTCACATCTCAAGCATCCAAGTTCAATCTGGACAGTCATCAATTGGTTCATCTACTGCAGCTATGGGAAAGACCTGTGTGTTCTAGTTACACTTAGCATCAATAATCTTTGCAAGGAATTTTTCCCTTTTTATTATGTGGAGTCACCATTGGAATTCTCTCTATCCTTAATTGAGAGCTCTTTGCCTCATCTAATTCTATGTCGATCTATTTTGTAACAAGCCAGTTTGTGTGAACATTTAGTTGTGCCCCAACTTGGGTTTCCTCCTCTAATACTCATTTATTTCTAAGGTGTTTCCTGAGTGTCATTCACGATGCTCTCAGTTTTTCCTTTCCTTTAACCCTATGACTTATTCAAGTTGTTGTAATTGATACCTTTAATTTCAATAAAACTTCTTTTTGGGGTCCGACACCCCCCCCCCCAAAAGCCCCTAGACCTAAAACCATTTCCCCCCAGTTTGGAATACATGACCCTTGAAAACGGAAAACTGGTAATTGTCAACGCAAAACTTGCCCCCAAACAAAAAGAAAGCCTATTGAAGGTAATCAATAAATGGTCAAAATCCTTTGTCTGGTTATACCCCGAGATAACCGGAATAGACCCTAGGATATGCCAGCATAGGATTTACACGGACCCATCCATGAAGCCTCGGAAGCAACCACAGAGGCGATTGAACCTGAAATTGAAACAGGTAGTGAAAGAAGAGATAGAACAACTCCTCAAGGTCAGGTTCATATATCCCATTGTTGATAGCGAATGGGTTAGTCCTCTAGTAATTGTTCCTAAGAAAGGAGGTAAATGGCGAGTATGTATAGATTTTAGGCTACTGAACATGGAAACATTCAAAGATCATTTCCCATTGCCATTCATCAACAAAGTCTTGGATACTATAGCGGGGCATCGCTATTATAGTTTTCTAGATGGATATAGTGGATATAAGCAATTACGAATAGCACTAGAAGATCAAGCCAAAACAACGTTCACCAGTCCCTGGGGAACGTTCGCATATAAGCAAATGCCATTTGGCTTGTGTAATGCCCCCGCCACATTCCAATGTTTAGTCCTAAGCATATTTCAACAACAAATAGGAAACGGAGTGGAAGTCTTTATGGGCGACTTCTCCACTTACAAGGCAAGCTTTGATCAAGCCCTAGACCAGTTAGAGCAGGTGCTGAAACGATGCGTTGAAACCAATCTAAAGCTCAACTAGCAGAAAAGCGATTTGATGGTTCAAGAGGGTATAGTACTAGGGCATAAGATCTCGTAATCAAGAATAGAGGTAAACCCAGAAAAAGTAAAGGTTATCCAAGGAATCACTCGACAACTAGAAATGGTCAAAGATATTCGATCATTCCTTGGACACACTACCTACTACCGAAGATTCATTAAGAACTTCTCCAAGATTGCTAAACCATTGGTAGAATTAACGAAAAAAGATGCACCCTTCGAATGGACCATGGAATGTGAACGAGCATTCCAAACTCTAAAACAAAGGCTTGTGGAAACCCCTATTCTACAAGCCCCCGACTGGTCCAAACCATTTCATATAATGACCGACGCATCTAATTATGCCTTAGGAGCCATACTAACATAGTTAGATGAACAAAAATGCCCTTATTACATCCACTATGCAAGTAAGAGTATTTCTAGTGCACAACTCAACTACACAACTACCGAAAAGGAATTAATGGCTGTAGTGTTTGCATTGGACAAATTTAGGCACTATGTATTGGGCTACAAAGTGTACATTCATACAGACCATAGTGCAATACGGTTCCTCATGAACAAGCCAACGGTTAGCCTTTGTATTATACGTTGGTTGGTAATCCTTCAAGAGTTCAATTTAACAATAGTAGATCGAAAAGGCACCGAGAACGTAGTTGCTAATCATTTATCTTGATTGCGTTGGGACAATAAAGAGGATGAATATGCCGTATCTGATCACTTTCCTGATGAAATCCTCTTTGCTGGTGTAATAAATAACCAACCCACGAGAACAAATTAGTATAGTAGCATTCTTACTTATCTCCTCTCCCAACAAACGGCACAGGGGTTGGACTTTAGAAAGAAGCAACGGTTTCTTCAGAAAACCATGTACTTCATGGAAATTAAGGAACAACTCTATAAAGTTTGTCCTGATGGCTTGGTTCAATGGTGCGTGCCCGATGAGGATCAGTTAAGAGTTCTCCAAGATGCTCATGAGGGTCCCTGCGGGGGTCACTATGTAGGGGGATGAACGGCCATTAAGATCCTGCTTGCAAGATACTACTGGCCAATGCTATTTTGGGATGCCCATCAGTTTGTCCAATCCTGTGAATGCTGTCAATGAGATGGTGGAATAACTACTAGAATGGAGGGTCTGTAATAATGGATTCAACCCTTAGAACCCTTTGATATTTGGGGAATTGATTTTATGGGGCCTATTACACCGATGTCCAATGGGAAGGCTTATATTATTGTTGTTGTTGACTATTTGACCAAATGGGCTGAAGCAGCTACTGTAACAGATTGCACATCGTCTACAGCTGCACGATTTGTACAACAACAAATCGTAAATAGGTTTGGTGTGCCGTGTGCACTCATCTCTGCCAATGGAACACATTTTACGGGTGCAACCTTTCGCAAGTTGATGCAACGCTTAGGGGTGGAACATAAATTGATCACACCTTACCATCCCCAAGCTAATGGCCAAGCCGAGGTCACCAACTGGAAGATTATGAGAATATTAATGAGAACAATTAGCAAATTTAGGCGAGTTTGGAGCATGAAACTGAACGACGCTCTCTGGGCGTACCGCTCCACTTGGAAAATCTCTACAGGCTACTCTCCCTATGAGTTGGTGTACAGAAAACTCCCAAAACTTCCAATTCAAATGGAGCTCCGTACACTCTCCATGGCATGTGACCTCCACCTTGACCTCGATCTAGCACAAAAACAATGATTAACATCTCTAAATGTGCTAGACGAGAATCGATTGGTTGCCCTGTCATCAAACGACATACACAAGGCATACAACAAACAACTTCATAACTCAAAAATTCGAAAGGTTAAATACCAACCCAGAGACAAGGTCCTTTATTGGAATCCCGCACATGTACCACAACGTACGAAATTTCAAACATTATGGGAGGGATCCTACATTATCCATACGACCTTTCCCTCAGGAGCCATGACAATATACAAACCTGAAACCCCTGATAAGAGACTACTAGTCAATGTGCAACAAACCAAACCTTTCTATGAACCAAGAACAGCCAGTGCAACTCACACCTCTAATAGTGGACAAGCACGCTCCTTATTTCAGATCTCTCCCTTTCCATTTAGTCATGGAGGAGATGGCCACCTATGCTAATAAATTGGGGCCCTCAGTTCCTTTTAGTTTTTTTTACACGTTTTTGTTTTACACATTTTTGTTTTACAAATTTCTTTAACTTTTCTTGTTTTTGTTTTACAACATCATTATACTTTTTCATTTTGTGTATGTGTGTGTGTTACCCACCTTGTAAGTTTGTCACCCAATAAGTGTTCTTCATGATGGTATGAACTATTTTCGTACTGATTACTAATGTTTGGTTTTTACCTTTAAGTCATGATGTTGATACTAAGATATGTTTCTTTTGATATAGCAGGCAATGAGTCCACTTCATCCATCCACCCACAAGTTCGATGGTCTCTCTCAGCTTGGAAATGTACAGTCTCTTCCTAAATAAGCACTTTAATGAATCGATGACTGGGCATTTCTCAAACTAAGGAAGGACTCAAGGATTGAAAAGGGTGTGACTTCAAGGGAACTTGATGCATTTGTGTTGGCCATTCGCTTGGGTGCTTGGATGTTTTCTTCTTGAGTTTTCTTATCGTTTCGACGTTACCCAATTATCAGAAAGCTGAGCAAATAAAAATAACAAAGTCTTTGCATGGTGTGGTTCTCACGCATAAACACATAAAACAAAAAAAAAGAGAAGAAAAGTGAGAATTCAACGCACACCCCTTAGAAGAAATAATTATTTTGGCTACAAGTGCTAGTTATAGAACCAAAACAAATGTTGTTCCCTCTAACTAAGGCCCTTCTCACTTCCCATTCTCTCCTCCTTGTTCTGTTGAAATGATGGTGGCTCTTGGGTGAAGGCATTCTTGTTACTTCAAGAGGATGGATTGGCCAAGTGCATTGATGTGAAGTTACTGGATGTGGTTTGTTTGAGGCTAGACTTGGAATGGGATCTACTAAGTCACATTAATCATGAAACACACAAGGGGCTATACACCAACTTGTTCTCGGGATTCCATTTCATTCTCTTCTCTCCATCCCTCTCTCCATTGATCACCTCATTGCTGGTTGTATCATTAGTGTATATTTTGGTTGACGCATTGTTTTCTTTTTGGTAAATTCTTGTGGTTAAGACTTTAACTCTTATTCCAAATGACATTCCTAGAGCCTATGAACTCTTTGAATGTGCGTTTGTCAAGGCATTAAGGGCATGAGCTTGCTTTGGGGAGGACCCACTAACATTCCTATTTGGTGCACCAGTTAAATTCCTTTCCCTTACATTTTTGCAATTAATTTTATTTTGTTCATTTCCATCTTGACATCCATATCATCGATGTTACAGTTGTTTCTTTTTCTTCATCTTTCTTATTCCTTTTTCTTTTTCCATTCTCTCGCTACCGGAGGTTCGCGATTAGTCATGGGGGTACGGGGCCCAATTTTTTCGATTTTCTCCTAACCTCTACACCTTCAGTAGTCATCAATATTATATCTCCAGACTTGCAATCAGCCATACCACAACTCAACTAATGGACCTTTCACCGCAGCAAGGTATCAACTGCATTGAAATTCATTTACCCTTGCTAATATAAGACTGTGTTGTGTGTGTAGATGGTATTCATGCAACAACGGATTGGATCTAGAAAGAACACTTGGAATGGAGCGGTGTTGAAGCAGCTATGCAAGGAGCAAGATCGATGGCGCGCTTATGGATGGACAACAAAAGGCGCAATCTTGGCATTAGCAGCAACAAAACTTCTTTCTCTCTCTCTTTCTCAAGTTGCCAAATAAGGCCTAATGTCAATGTAATAAGGTGTTCACTCTTGTTGTCATGAACACCAATTTTGTTGCCTTGTAATGATGATCTGTTCACATGTCATCCCATTAGTTCCATTTGAGTCAATAATCCCATACCTTCCCAATATTTTGTAAGGAACTCGAGAACGAGTTTTCATTTAGTCATGAGGGTATGATGGGACGCGATATTGCATGGGCCACGATATCACGTTGTCCCCCTCGATATCACGTACGTGATATCGTAGTGTGCCGTCATATCTATAAATAAGAGGCAGCTCTCCCTTATTTCTCATCCTAGGCTTAGACCGTAGTGAAACTCTGGCAGTTTGATCCCTCCAGAGATAGAATATTTTCCATGTGCCGGTAGTAGGAGCTCCAAAGTGAACGGATCTTTATTCGAGCAAAGATTGTACCTGAACACATGTTTGTGTACAGCAATAAAGATGAACTTCTTGGATAAACCTTGTAGTGCATGGAATAGGCTAAATAGGATTTTATTTACTATTATTTATTATTTGTCATTTAAATGCTTTATTAGTTATTAATTCTCTCTCAACCCTTCTCTCCTAGTTAAGTGCCCTAGTACGACCGCTTCGAGCATGTGCGTTACGCTTGGTGATCCCAGCAACGATTAGCGTTTGGTAACCAAGATTGCATTGGTTCAAGGTGTGAACGATAAGTGGGAACGGATGTTGATGCTAGGTTAATTCAGACTTAGTTAATTAGTTAGAGTTAGTAATCAGTCTCTTCAACCCTTCACCTCTCAGCATAGGAGATAAAACAGAAAAAAGCCATAAAAATCATATACCTCAGACTTACTTAACCATACACCATGACAAATACAAGTAAGTTTGGGAAGACAACGAATAATTAACCTTAAGTGTTCCATGAGGCATGTAGGCACTTAGTTTGCAGAGTTCAACCGGATCATGCATGTTACGCTCGTATTCGTATGGTTGAGTGTAGGGGTACCTCACCACTCATTAGGCATCTTCAGTGTTGAGGAGATTCCCCACTGCTGTTGTCAGTAGTAGCACAAGTAACATTCGTGGGTTGGTGCTGTGGTGCAAAACCCTCTGGAACACTTAGTGGTGATGAGAAGGAGGTGAAGGATGAGAATTTTGAAATTGAGGAGAAGTGTAAGGTACCCAAGGTGGTGGTCCTATTGGTGAGGATACGAGTTGATAATATTGAGGAAAATAATAATAATGTGGCGAGATAGAGGATGTTGACTCGGTTGGGAAAACAAGATGTTGGACTTGATAAGTACTTAGGTTTGGATGGTATGGAGGGTATAACAAGTTTGGGAGTGGCCTCCCCCACGACTGGGATTGTTGCCACTATGATTGAACATATTACTTTTGTATGAACTCTAGATGTAACATTCTTCCCCAATGCTCATGTAAATGTGACAAGATTGGACATTGGCCCTTGGGGTGATCGTACAAGCAAATGTTGCATTGATACATATGATTGGTAGTTGAGCTCTTATTCTCTTCTACCCTTCTTTCCGATTGTTTAAGGGTGTTTTGTCCTATTTCTTGGTTTGTCATGACTCTACCTCCAATAATGTTGGCATATTCTCCACATTTTTTATGCATCCATTCCATCATCTTATTGATCTTTGCCTTAACTTTCGATGATTCCACCTCCTTGTGGTGAGTTGATTTCTCCTCGTCATTATCATTATATAAATTCGTATAATGTATGCTATACGAAGTTATTACGGTCCATGGGTTCATGTTGCACTTGTTTCCACTCTTGGATTTTTCTCCTTAAGGTTGACACTCTTGCATAGGTTTGATATTGTTCAGTAAAGAGTTCTACCATTGTTGGCCAATGTCGGATTGATTTTGGTTTTAACGACCTATACCATACTTTTGCTTGGCCAACGAGTGTCATAGGAAAGAGCTTAAGTTTTTTCCATCCATTATCAATGTTGTTCCACACAGGCATCATGGAAGGCTTGTAGATGATGTTGCCAATCTAAATCATAACCTTGAAAACTTGGGAAAGTTGTTTAAATCAAGCTTGGGTAGATGGATTTCCTTGTGATGCCTATGGGATATTCGAACAACCTCTTGTATTTGTGTTAGGCTTGTAGTGGCCAGTAGGGGTTCATCATCACTGGGTAGGTTATGCATTCATGAGTTGGGATGATGTTATCTTCATTTATGTTCATAGGAAACCCCTACATCAGATTGAGTACTCTAAACTTTGTCTTCTTCATCATTTAATTCATTGGTTTTCCAATGAATTGTCCTATTGGTTGTTGCGTTATCATAATCTTGTGAGAGAGACATTGTGTGTGAATTTGTGTGTGACTTAATTGAAATTAATTTCTTTTCTAAAATATGTATCATGAATACTTTGTTACAGTGATCTTGTATGATGTAACTAATCTAAATAATTAGCACTGTCCCCGACAACAGTGCCAATAATGAGTGGGTGGGTACCCATACACTCAACCATATGAATACGAGCGTTTCACGCACGATCTGGTCGAACTCTGTAGACAGGCTAGTTGTGGTATCCAAATAGTTACTCGTTGATCACAGTTTGTTGTCTTCCCACCTAGA
Source organism: Gnetum montanum (assembly GCA_015680685.1). Lineage (NCBI taxonomy): Eukaryota > Viridiplantae > Streptophyta > Gnetopsida > Gnetales > Gnetaceae > Gnetum > Gnetum montanum. The sequence goes on along the minus strand of MNCI01024482.1, from coordinate 82,459 downwards.
GTAGTAATTGCTTTGTCACGTATGGTTTAGTCCAGAGCGAGGTGTATGATATGTTCCTAAACTAATGCTACTCCTGAAGGTAATGGGAAATAACTTTAACTAAGCTAAGAGGAAAAGGGAGAGAGGGAGCCAAGCTAAGAGGAGATAGGAGAAGAGAGTCTAAACTAGCCTAAGTGCGATGAGCATTCATTCCTTGATCATCCGTACACATCTTAGGCCTCGTGCACAACTACCACTGGGATTACCAAGCGCATGGCCCGAGTATGCTACTGGGATACCAAGTAATCACACGTAGATGCTCGTGATCAATTCGTACTCATTCCACATATTAGGAGTTTAGGATAAAGAGATATTAACTACAAAAATAATAATTAAATAATTAAACTAAGTGGATGCTGCAATGATGAAGTAATCTCGATCTTTATTTTTGGTCATGTGCGTGTCTAGGTATGTCACACTTAAATAAAGTATGTTGTACAATTACAATCATCACACTGCAGGCATGCACTGGGAGAAAGGGTTGAGAGAAAAAAGTAACAAAAAGACTCTAACTAAACTGACCAAGGACTGTTAAAAAATTGACTCCCTTCCCGTGTGCCTACATGTGTATTTATAGGCTCACACGGGAACTGTGATATTGCATATCTGATATCACGACTTGGCTACGATATCGTGTACCTGATATCAAGGCTTCAATATCGGGGGTCCGATATCGTAGCCTGATGAATTACGATTCATCATCTGTCCAATGGATCTTACATATTTGTTTCTATTTTTCATGAAACTGCAATGTCTGTGCAATAGATCCCATGGGTTTTTAGATATGATAAAGCTTTAAGTTTTAGTTTCAATTTTAATATTCTAAAATTGAAATTTTGTTACGTCTATAGATCCTCTAGATCTATTAGGCAATAGACATGTGCATGTTATGAATTTTGAAAAAATCATTAGGAAAATTACTAAGTGTTCTTGGTAACATAAAGAACAAATCAATTAAATTTGTAATTGTAATATCCCATTTATGTTTAATATGCTTAAATGCATAACATTATCAAAAATTATATTGTTTATCTTCATTCTAATAATATATGCTACATATCTTTTACCACTTGTGGTAGACATAATTAACATATTCTATTTTTATCATCATCATCACCATCATCATAGCCTTATGCTAACTACATAGGCTTATGTTAGCTATGGGAGTTCTTTTATGCTATTCACTTTAATTAAGAGTTAAATAAGCATTAATACCAAAATCTTGAATGTCTTTCTTTATATAAGAAAACCGAGTATGTTTTGGTTTACTTATTTGTTGGCTCCCTTAACTTTAATAAATTGAACTCTTTTAACAAGAACATTCTTTATTCTTCTTGGTACATGAAAAAACCATATGAGACAAATTTTCTTAATATTCTCATTTATAGGTGCTACCCCTAAATTTTCTCTAATAAAAGATTCATTACTTTGATCATTTGTAGTCACACTTAGCATCCATTTTAACACATGCATATATGCCACATGCATGCATTAATCCTAATGCTTTTTAATAGGTCAACATTCCACACCATCAAGGATCATAAAATATGATAGCAATTTTGTTATCACTTGTAGTAGACACAATTGACATATTTTAATTTTATGTTGTATAGTATTTTATATGTAAGTTGTAATTCAAAGACTAAGTCTAAGTCTCATCAATTGTAGAATAGATTTCTTTAAATGGAAATGGTAAATCTCTAGCCAATCTTTCTATGAGCTATTCGAGTTATCAGTGTTAATTCTAGGGAATTATATAGAAGATGTGTTCAAGTTGCATGAATATTGGCCATATCTATTGTACTTAGGATTGATTATTATTGATGTATTTTGCACAAGTTCATTTGCTTGGTAAATCCTTTGGGTCTACGTAAATGTAATCAAATATTAGTTTCAATTTCAAGTTCAGTTTCATTTTACATCTAATGATCCATGAAGACTGACATGGACTCCAAACTACACATTCATAGGATACTATATGATACATAATTGTTTGAAATAGATCCTTTGAAATTTCATAGGTTCAAATACTATAATTTATACATTTCTTTTTCATTTTATAAACTTGAATCCATTTGTAACTTGTTGCAATATATAATGCTTTTATTTATAATTTTGAAAGGATTACTAGTGATAAGTAGCTCTTACTAGGCAAGGGGTTGCTAGTTCAAGTCACACTCAAGGCATTGATGTATTCCTTTATAAATCTTCTAATTTATCATGTTGGTGATATATCTTGGGGTGTAACTATATTCAAATTATTTTGGGATTCAATACTTCCCCCGCATTTTTCCTTTCCCCTTCCCTAACGTTGAAAGCATTATGTATCCATGACATTAGGGACTATCATTTAGAGTGATGGTAAGATGCTTATTTCTCAAGTTATAAAACCTAGCTTTGAGCTTGTGTGGAGCCACTTAGTTGTAGATAGGCTTATGTGTTAGTCTTTCGTCAATTGATGATCTCTTCACTTAATTGATAACAATGATAACTATCACTTGAACTCTAACCATAGTTAGGTCAAGTCAGGTCAAGTCATAGTAAGCTAAGCATAGCATCACTTATTGAAAGAGGTTAGGCTTTTATTCATCCATTGATCCTCTTAGGACCCTGATGAGTCATGAATTTGCTAGCTGTGATATTGCAACTGTGATATCACAGCCCTGTTGTTGCAGTGGCCACGATATCGTAGCGGCCTTTATATCGCGTATGCGATATGACAGCCTACTGCGATATCGCGTCCTGCCTCAATGTCTATAAATAAGAGGCGACTTTCCCAGTTTTAGGCATCTAGTTTAGTTCCTTAGTGAAACTCTGGCAGTTTGATCCCTCCAGAGATAGAATTATTTTCCAGTGTTTGCCCGTAGTGTGGTGAATGTAATTGTACAGCATCCTTTATTCGAGTGTGATAGACACGCACATGACCGGAAATAAAGATCAAGATTACTTCATCATTGCAGCATTCACTTTGTTATTTATTTAATTAATTGTTATTTATTATTTTCCTAGTGAATACTCTCTCACCCTTAAACTCATGTTAGAACGTGGAATGAGTACGACTTAATTACGAGCATTTAAGTGTGACTATTTGGTAACCCAGTGGTGTACCTAGGATCTGTGCTTGGTAATCCCAGTGGTAGTTGTGTACGAAGTCCAAGATGTGTACGGATAATCAAGGAACGACTGCTCATTGCACTTAGGCTAGATTAGATTCTCTTACCCTTTCTCTCCTAGATTAGCATAGTTAATATTATCTTCCATTGCCTCAGGAGTAGCATTAGATTAGGAACACATCATACACCTCACTCTGAACTAAACCATACGTGACAAAGCTAATACTAGTCTAAGTGGGAAGACAACGAACTACGACCTTAAGGTTAATGATCTAGGTGCCACAACTAGTCCGTCTGCGGAGTTCGACCGAATCACGCGTGAAAACGCTCGTATTCGTATGGTTGAGTGTAGGGGTATCTCGCCACTCATTAGACCCCATCTTGGTAGTACGAGCATTGAGCCTTTGGGTGATGATCCTTAGGTATCCACAACATTAAGTAGTCAATTTTTGAATTAGAAATTATGAAACCAAATCTATTTTTAACTATGTTTAAGATACTATTGACCATCTTAGTTTCACTAGTCTATCATCTTTTGCATAATGCTTATATATTTCAAATAGTAGCATATTTAGAATACAAGTCATACAACAATAAAATGTTAAGTTAGTGGTAAGCCTTAATTTGAAGGCTCCAAGTTAAAGGTTTCATTCTAATAAATATTGCCGAGTTATTAAATTCTTCTAATTTAACAGTACATATCAAGGAAAACTATTTGCTGGGAAAAAATGTTAGAAAGGAAACGCCTTCTGACACAGATTTGATTCAATTTTCTTACATTCCGTGTATACCAAGGATACATTGCACTAGTACATGTACTCACCCGCTCTGAGGTGTATGTATATAGGGTCGGAGAGTAGTACCACGAGAATGTACGTAAATTGTATTAACAAATTACTGCAATTGCAGATATGTCATGGGATGGATACATACGGGAGAATCCGAGTTACGGCTCCACTATCCAGAGGTGAGTCCAAGTTACGGTTCCTATACACACAATTTTGAATAAAAGATATACTGCTAATTTTGAAGACAAGAGACGCTGTTTGAGATGCAGCAACGTATGCCCTTTCGTCATAGCCCGTTGGCGTTCCGCAAGTACAACAGGAAAATTAGGAAAATTTAAAGCCTCGTCAATCCACATGATGAAGGATCAAAAAACAGATAATGAAAACGCCAACCAAACGGGATACGTAGCAAGGCCGAACGTTGTAACATGGGAGGGCCACAAGCGCGTAGTTGGAAAACCGTTGCAGAATAAAAATGCATCCTCCGCTCCTCCTCCTGCTGCTGCTGCTGCTGCCTTGATTTGAATAAATAATTCAAAGCACAAGCACCAGCGGCGAAGAAAGTCAAAACAGATGGTAGACAGAGTAGAAAAAAGAAGGAGAAAAAGCCAAGTGAGTGTACTACAGCTCACAAGTTATGGCCGCTGGGCCCTGGCTTTTAGTCTCTGGCCGCGTTTGTCCGCTGCCGAGTATTGCGCGCACATACAGATACATCAGTTTCATCTTCAGCTCCAGTTCCAGATCAAGCTCCAGCTCCAGCTCCAGCTCCACCTGGTAAATGCAGCCTATACCACACATACAGCACACGCTGCCTGCCAACGCAGCTCATCAGCAAAGCTCAGCGTTGTTAAATTTCCGTATCTACTGCGCCTGGCTTAGAAGGAGCTGCAATAGCCGCAGCTTGTGCTTACAATTTACAGAGCCTTGGATTTGCACACGTCTATGATGGAGAAGGATGATGCTGTTATTGCCATGAGATAAAAAAGTCATAAAACTAAGCCACAACACCGTGTGAAGTCTACTCTGCGGTCGGATCCGGTCCAGTCCAGTGGAATGGTGGAATGAAGTAAGTCTTGTCCAGCCAAGTCCAATCTTTTGTTTGTCGGCATGCACCAACGGCTGCAGAATCCAAGGCAGCTGACGCTTCTTATCCGCGCCGCTGCCGCTGCTGGTACCCCCCGCGCTGGGGTTCTTCATTCATTCCTCCTCTGCGGATTTCCACGCTCTGTTTTTTTACCCATTTTCTCCGTAATTTCACTTGACCTGCTCATCCTGCTACTCGCGCCGAGTCATGCCGGTTATCGCCGCTGATTTCGTGATCCTGCGTCGTCTTCTTTAGTTTACTCCGGTTTCGCCTCGATTCATCAGTGAAGTTGCCCGCCCGCCCGCAGATGATCCACTGAAAAGATCTTAAGCGTGATCGAGAGTGAGAGAATTTTCGGCAATGTCGGGCGGAGGCAAAGCAAGAACAGCAGCAGCAGCAAGAGCAATGCCAGGTTCTCCGCCGTCGCGAGTGGCGCACGCGCAGGAGCATGATCCTGAATCGCCGTCTTTCGGTAAAAGACCGGGTCCTTGGCCTCCTCGCTCCGATTCACCCGCGCCGGCGCAGACCGCAACTGTGGGCGCCGGAAACTGGGCCAAAAGGAGCGGCTTCAAGAGCACAGGAGTGCATACAACTTCCAGCGATTTCGGCCTTGCCACAAATCTTGCCGCCGCGATTCCCGTTGTGCAGAAATCGAACGCGGCCCCGGCGGAGGAGGTTCCCGCTAAGGCGCCTTCGTCTCTTCCAAAGCCGCCGGGATACGGCAAACGGCCAAACGCTTTTGACATTGAAGCCGGCAACACCGCGGATGCGAATATCGTCCGTGAGAGATTCAAGAGACCGTCATCGAACCAGCAGCAGCCGCCGAGAGGTGAAGATGCTCCTCATCCGCCTTCCGTTCCGACCGAAGCCAAAGTCCCTTCCAATGCCGATAAAACCCCCGCAGTTTTGCCTGCCGCTGCGGCTCCTGCCAAGGTTGAGCCTGCGAGAAATGCTCGTGAAGTTGAACTGGATCTCGCATCTTCGCATGATGCAGACGACATGACAGGCGCGCATTTGAATATGATATATGAGCTCCGAGAGACTCCTGGTCTATGTAAGTTTGCTGTTTTCTGCTTAAATGTTTTTGTGAGGTTCACTAAATCCAATTTTCGTTTCCATCTACAGTTTCTAGGTTTGATGATTTCCATGTCGGAGGGACTCATGATTGGGCGTTGTTGTGTATGTGTGTGTGTTTCTTTTTTGGTGTGACAGTGTCTATGCTACTATTTGCCATCCAGCATTATGTGAGTATTATAGGATCTCTGGTGCTTATCCCGTTGGTGCTTGTTCCGGCTATGAAAGGAAGTGATGTGAGTGTTATCTTCTTCTTTTGACCTGCAAACTGTTGCTTAAGTTGAATAGCTCAGCCGCCATGCGGATTGTCTTTGGTTATTTTTACTGTTCGGCATCCGATGTTCAAATTAAACGTTTCTACTGTACAGGAGGATACAGCAAAAGTGGTTTCAACCGTGCTTCTTCTTTCTGGGATCTCAACTTTATTGCACTCTTGGTTCGGTTCAAGACTACCTCTAGTTCAGGGTGCTTCTTTTGTGTACCTTGCGCCAGTCTTAACAATCATATTTTCCAACGACTATTCTTCAAGCAAGAATGTATGTGTTTTCGTGCTACACTTGAACGAAGATTTTTCTCTGCCAACATATATTTCTTTAGGAATTAAAATTTTAATTCCGTGTTATCTGGATTTTTTAGACGATCTTACTATGTTGGACGATAATTTAATTTCTTCGTTGGTTTCCAGGAAAATGCACCAATATTTAACATATTGTTTCAAAATTTTATTTTCACAGACATTCAAAGATATTATGAGAGAGTTTCAGGGTGCCATGATTGTCGGATCAATTTTTCAATTTATTCTAGGATACAGTGGTTTGATGTCATTATTTCTGAGGTATGTCAAGATTTCAAGTTTCTAAAATTGTTGTCTGTACAATGCATGTGCAAAGTCATTTTTTTCAGCTGTCTTTACGAGTATGTGCCAGTCAGGAAAATGCATCGGAAGAATCGGGTCTTTAGTAAGGTAGATAACTCTTGCAGTGACCATTCTTTGGTACAAGTAAAGATCCGGGTTCCTGGTATTTTTGCTATGCAGTACAGATTTACTTTAGTTATCTTTCCATTCCAAAACATTATATATTCATTCAATATTACCGTGTCTTGCTGTATGCGTGTGATAACGGTGATGACCTTTTCATTATCTCCTGAAAAAACGACGACCACCAATTCCAGGGACCCCGGATGTTCACTTATACCACAGTTTGGTCTCATTCTGTTCTTTACTGGAACAATAGAAATGCTAATTCACACAGTTGAATCTCTCTATGGTTGCAGACTTTAGTGAGGTTCTTATTGCCGCAAAAAGTTGTGCTCCATCTCTACAGGAAAATGGCTATGCTTTCCATAAATAATTAGTAAAGCAGATCTTCTAATGGGAGTTTCTCAAGGAGCATAAGTCCAAAAGTCCAAAGTGCACTGAAAAGCTTGACTTTACTTTGTTATCCCAAATCAGTGTTAATTCCCTAGTCATGAATATCTCACTTATTATTGCATGTCATGTTTTTTAAGTTCCTTTTTCCCGTTTTCTCTGCATTTCAATGAAAGAAACCTCTTTTGAGAGGTGCATTCTCTGGTCAATTTGAGTGTACGGCTATCTATAGAAATTTTCTTAACTCTCTATTAGCTAATGTAGCCTGACCATTGGTTTGAGGATTATAATTATGCCAACTTTGTGAGTTATAACACATTTCACAGAAGATTTTCAAAAACATGATTGCAAAAATGAAAGCAGCCGTTAGAATGATGACATGGTCTTTGAGATAGCAGATACTTAGTGATGTAATCTAATCAAACTATAATATTGGTATAACAAAAAAGATGATAATATTGGCATAACCAAAAAGATTAGGATTTGGTCAATGTAAATCTATGAAAATGGCTGACAAGGCAAATGGGTGTAAGAGGCAACATGCTCAAATTTTAACCTTGCTGACATCCTTTATTATGTTCATAGGCATTCTGTAACTTGCTAATTCAACTGGATCATCAAATCTTATTTGCTGTACTTTTAGCAGAAAAATGGCCTCAACAAATTTGATCTGGTCCATAGATGATCTAGGCTGAGAAAGAAATTTCTTTTATCTTTTGTTATATGAGAAAAGTATTTGTCCATAGGTTCAAGTTGCTAGCTATGGTAGCATGGTACAAAATGCTACTAATAATAACTCTTCTTTAATGGAGGTGTAATATATGAGGCTCATAATGAGTTTATTTGTGTAATAAATCACCTGATCATTCCCATTGCAAAGTGTAATTGCAACTGCTATACATAAATTTATGTTATAATGATTATTCATAACAAGTTTTAAGACCAGAGAAGAGTATTGTTGAAAGGGATTTGTAAGTGCATGAGACGATAAGTTTTAAGGTATAAGTGGTTAAGATATCTGTGCCATAGGAGTTCTATACCACAAGTTTGAAGCTTATCACTTACATACATTTACTTTTGTATCAACCACTGCTTGACGTTTTAATTTTTGGAATCAATTCAACGTTCTGTTTCTTCTTAGTTGAGGTATAAAAGACAACTTTCTTCCAAAAAATAAATTGATGTGTGTTTGATTGGTATGTAGCTGAGGTAAACCATATCTGGTATGATTTTGGTCTTAATATTCTTAAGCAATGCAGTATTTAAATTTCCTCAATGAAGTTATAAAGCATTCCAGATTTGTGTAGTTCGTTTTCAAATATTTTAAAGTAATAAATGACAGGCTTCATAGCCTAATCGTTTTTTCGTGCTCCATAATTCTTAAACGAAAATTGTGCTTGCCTTTAAATGGGTTTTCATAATTTAGATGTCTGTTTCTACAGCTGTAATAAACTATTCAATGTCTTTCTTGAAATGAACTGGCTTCAATTGTTTTTCCCATTTACTTTCACATTCTACCATGAAAGAGTAACGTTATTTATTCAGTGAATTTGTACAGTTTGCAACTGCAAACTGAGAGTATCTAATAGCTGTTCTGCAGATTAATCAATCCTGTAGTTATTGCTCCCACGTTGGCTGCTGTTGGACTTTCATTCTACACTTATGGGTTCACTGTTGTTGGAACATGTGTGGAGATTGGCATTCCTCAAATTGTTGTGATTGTTGTGCTTGCTCTGGTAACATGTTTATCAAGCATGATTCAGTATAGCATGTTCATGTTGATAACACATCGTGATATTTTATCTGATATTCTTTTATTTTTACATGGCAGCATCTTCGAAAAATATCAATATTTGGCAATAAAATATTTCAGGTTTATGCGGTATGTAGACTATTTTCAAAGGAATTCACGTACATAGAGTGTAATGTAAATCTATTGCATTTCATAGACGCTATTTTGGAAATTTTATGGAATGTATGAATCTTTTGCTATTCCCTATTTCTTTGAATATTTTTCTCAAGTATACCTTTTTTTTGGTTCTCAGGTTCCTTTAGGACTTGCACTGACGTGGACATATGCGTTTTTGCTCACTGAACTTGGTGCATACAACTATCATGGCTGTGATATGAATGCAAGTGGTTCTCGTATTAGTAAACAATGTCATAAACATATTTATACCATGCAACACTGCAGAACTGATACCTCTGATGTTCTCAAGACTATGGGTTGGTTTCGAGTTCCTTATCCATTTCAGTGGGGCCACCCAACATTCCACATTAGAAGCGTGCTATTGGTATTAGTAGCATCTATTATTTCATCTGTTGACTCGGTAAGAATATTTTCTTTTATTTATATTTGCGAGAATTTTTGGAGCATTTATTTGCACCTACTGCTTATAGAAATTCATATTATTCTATTGCAACATATGAAATTGTTATTTGAATCAAAATGAGCTGTTGCAACAGGACAGCACAAATGCACAGTAGTAATTGTAAACTAAAACATAAGAAGTTGAATGCTTCATAACGTGAGAACCATGTTTTTTAGCATTAATATCAACCCCTTCTATTGATACTGTATTTTATAATGATAAATATGTATTTGTCAATTTCTTATTTTATTAGTTGACGTAGGAGCCTTGTTCAACATAACCTAATTAAGTATTGGAAGTGAATCAGACACCAAGACTGTACATAACAACACCCTTGCTATCTCTAGAGTTTTCCAGTACACATATTTGATCTGGTTTAATTCCTAGAGGAAAGGGGGTAATTTTATTGCACACTTTGACCAATGGTGTTGTAGCTCAAAAGTAACTCATTAGCTTGTCAAAACATAGGTTGAGTTTGAGCTACACTTGCAGCATATGCCTGAATAAATTTGTTAGGTCCTACTATAACAACTTTCCTTATTCCACGCATCGTATAATATTAAATGTTGAACAAACTGGATTCTTTAGTTTTTGGAAATGCTCCCAGGATATGTAACGGTGCTCTTTTGAAAACCAATAATAAATCATTTACCTTTCATCATTTAAGGAAGGAGTGCTGAAACCGATGGAAATTAAGAAATCAAGAATCTTTAACATATAAAATGCAAATTGTATGGAAATGCAACAGAAAATATCTACTGAAGTAACATTTCAAAATTTTAGTCATTGAACAGAATAAAACATAATGGAGGACATGAGTTGATGGTGAACAATCTTCAGATACTGTTGGAGAACTTTGCTTGAAAGCTTCATCACAACCCACTGATTTAACTATTTCATTGCTTGATAAAATGTCCTACCCACCAGACAATGATATATGGCCTTTACGTGGTTTCTAAACTACTCTAGAACATAACATGATTCTCCATTTTAATTTTTATTATTACTTGGGTTGCTTGATCACATTGGCACGGCAACAAACTTTAGACCAGGGCACTCTTATGTACCCCAGTGACCTATGATATAACTTCAGGAATTGCAATTAACAAACAACGTCACAGCCATTGGGTAAGAAGCAACCATAACTTTCTCTGATTTGTTCAGAGCTTGAAAAGAGTTCCGTCCATTACATGGACAACAAGCTTTTGGTTTTGGAAATTGTAGAGGTCTGGTAGAGTAACACTTTCTGTAATTGTAGAGAAGAAAAAGGAACTACAGGTTGAAGTAACTATTGAAGCATATTTAATGCTATAGGACCTGGATGTTTTAAATAAAACCGAGGCATGCCTAGAAAGTTGTGTGTGTTTCCAAGGATTTTTCTTTTTTCTTTTCTTTTTGGGTGTTTGTTTTTTTCGCTATGCAAAACCAAGGTATGTTTGAAAATTTCCTTGTATGGAAGCATCAGAAAATTGGCTTGCAATCTCTTTGTTTTAATGATTAAATGATAATTTCCCCGTGTTGCTCAGGGAAACCCATTTCTCTTCTTCTCTGCTTTTTGTTCTACCATTCAAGGCGTGCGTCTTCTTCTGCCTAGACTTTCGAACTTCCTAACAGTAGCAGATACAACATTAGGCAAATAATAATAATAAAAAAACCAACTTTTAGAACTTGAAACTTCAAGAAACATTAACTTGAACAACAAACCAAACTGTGGTGACGGTAAGCATGAGAGTATTGCCTGTTGCCGTTGTCATCAACCAATGTCATGTCTATGGTGTACCTTATGAAAATATGTCTGCTGCTATCTTCTACATCAGTGTATTTCTTATTTGGTTAGCGAATCATTTTGAATTGTCAACAAAAGCATCTTCCCCTTTTGCAAAGTAACAGAGATGTTGATTCCACTGGGGGATCTTCCTCGCATTTTGAGTCAGGACCTTGAATACTGAATGCAATCAATGGAACAATTTCGCTGTTATTCCATTTTTTATTATATTTAAATCCTAGATAATATTTACAAAGTACTCTAGGTTTGATTAAGCTGCGAGCAAAAATTCAAACATAAGAATGTCCTGGCATCTTGGGCTATTTGTATCTACCATTACATTGTCTTCTGTTTTTTAAATTAATATGATTATTATTATTGTATTTTAATGTTTTCTCAAACTGCAGCAACCTGCAGCTGGTACTTGCAGTACTAAGCAATCCAGCAAAGCATCAGCATTTGCTGTTAATGAAACATGGCTACCTCCATTGGTCGCATCTCTTTTGGATAATTGTTGCAGTTGTCATCCCACTTCTCTAAACTAATCTACCTACAGATCATTAATTTTTATGTCAAAATCCAACAACAAAATTGCCTCATTGTTTTTCCTGTGATATGAGACTGGGAGATTCTTTATTTGAAATTGATCTTTGGCATTTGATGTGAACATATCGTTCTTCCAATGAAACTTATTTAAACTAATAACTTGTTTTCTTACACAATTATCCGTTATTAAAGCCATCACACGGGTAACAAGCAAGCTTGTGAAGGGCAGTGATTTACTTTAGGGTTGACTTTAATTTTACTGGTATATCTTAATGCTTTGTGGTCCATGGTTCACTTCATCATTAGGAATGGGGGATTTTAGCATGAAATTACTGGTCAGTTGTTTCTAGAGACAAACTGAGTGGAGTCTCTAAAGGGGTTTTCATAGTCCTTGCATTAATTTTTGGGGCTTGTTTAATTGCTTTCATGATACCAGTATTGTACATTTGTGTGCACAGACTTGGATGGCTAATTGGCATGTTATTGGTAATTAGTGGTGATGTTCTCTTTAGATTATTGCTGCCGTTTACACATCAATAAGTTTATGCATTCATCCCTTAATCTGTTCCAGGTTGGTACATATCATGGGGTGTCGCTCTTGGTAGCATCAAGGCCACCAACACCTGGTGTCGTCAGTAGAGGAATTGCTGTTGAAGGGTTCACCAGTTTGTTGGCTGGAATTTGGGGAACATGTACAGGAATGTCCACACTCACTGAGAATGTCCACACTGTTGCTGTAACTAAGAATGGGAGCCGCCGAACTGTTGAAGTGGGAGCATTTATTTTGATTCTTCTGTCATTCATTGGTAGTGTTGTCTGTTCTGTTGCATATTTTTAAAGCGTATTTCCTCTCAGCTAGTTTTTATAAACTTAGTCTTTTCAGTGCACTATGTTGGTAATATCTGTGCTTTGTCATTTTTCTCAGGAAAAGTGGGTGCCTTTATTGCTTCTATCCCAAAAGTTATTGTTGCAGGTCTTTTATGCTTTATTTGGTCAATGCTTGTTGCATTGGGTCTTTCAAAGCTGAGATATAACGAGACACAAAATTCCAGAAATATGCTTATCGTAGGGCTCTCTTTGTTATTCTCGCTGTCAGTTCCATCATATTTTCAACAATATGCTGGAAAAAACATCTCTAGTTTGGAGAAGCAATACCAGCCTTATGCCATTGGGTTAAATGGCCCTATTCGAACAGGAGTACACGCTGTAAGTTTGATATGCACTTCTTTAATGAATAATTCACGACGCCGTTATATTATAGAGATAGAAGAATACTACGAACACAGCTGGCAATTTGCTTAAAAATCTAGCGAAGACTAGTTGATTTTATTAAACAGTCATGTAATTTATCTGCTTTTTCATAATAATGTTCTTTTGTATTATACACAAGTTTCTCTTCAGTTTAAGACGACGCTATGCTGTCATAACTTTGAAATTGCTGTTTCGAACCGTCCACTTTTGTTCACATCCAACACTGACATATATGGTGGTGGTTTTGGAATGTTTTAGAACAATGGAAAATGATTGCAACTTGATGTGTCAATGATATTCCTGATTTGGGTACTTTCAATTTCCTCCTCTAATTACGTTTTTGTAATTTTCTTTTTCCATGTATTGTGCAGATGAATCATTTCCTGAATAACATCCTGTCCATGCACATGGTTATTGCATTTATCGTGGCATTCGTATTGGATAATACCATTCCAGGAAGTCGGCAAGAAAGGGGCACATACACGTGGACATCTTCAAGCGATGCCAGGAGCGAGCCTACAATAGCCAGTGATTACAAATTGCCTGTTGGTTTATCACGATACTTTTCATGGGTCAAATGGGTGGGATTGTAGATTTCCTGGATTGCGAAGGTAGAGTCATGCGAATTCTAGCTAAAAGTGTAAAATGTTTTGATTTGGATACCGTCTTATTAAATTGGGCATCCTTAGAAGAAGGTTGATTCGGTTTACTGATTCTTTTGGAGAGTGCTTCAGGGGAAACTCAACAATGCAGGGGCATGTTGAATTGTTGTAAGACCACCACAATTCTTTATGTTAATCTGCAGGGATATGCAGATGGACATGCGATAGTCATAATGGAAGAGAGACACTTCTACGGGGTCATATGTACATATTTATCTTGTTATACGATACATTTTTGAGCATATAATTTCATTGTTTGAAATCATCTGTATGATATTTACATTTTTGCAGTACTATGTATAAAACTGTTGTTTGGGGCTGAAGTTACAGAACGTTTTTCTAGTTTTTCGAGAAACAACATTATAGGATAATTGTGATTTCAGTTTCACTGTTTTTATATTATATGAATCTGAAAGCATACCTTACATTTTGTCACCATATAACTCGTAAAAATTGAGAATTTAATTTATGAACCTTTGGGTGTAAGTTGATGTTCTTAACAAATTACACCTTACGGGTTGAGCATCGAGGGTTTTCGTTATAGGCTTTAAAAAAAGCATGAGGACGTTAAAAGAGGGTTGAAGGTAAGATTCTTCTTTTGAATGTACCTTTTTTGTTTGAAGTCTTTAGTTAGCTTGTTTTATTAGCTTCATTGGTTGAAAATAGGTTCTATTGGATGCATAGGTTTGATTCTAAATTGTCAATTGTTATTTAGCTTTATTTCAACTATGAACTACATGGGTCAGCTATATGAGTTTTTATACCATTTGCTTCTATTAAGAGCTAAATAAAGATTAATATTGAAATCTTGGATGTCTATCTTTATGCAAGCAAACCAAGTATGTTTTGGTCTACCTTTTTCTTGATTTCTTTCAATCTTCTAATAAACATTAAAGACACTTCAACTTTAATAAAGTGACTTCCTCTAAACAGGAGCATTTTGTGGTCTTTGTAGCACATGACCAAACCATCTAAGATGACTTTAGTGAATCTTCTCCTTTATGGGAGCTACTCTTAGACTTGTCCTAATAAGAGAAGAGTTGATTCAATCTTTTGTAATTGCATCCACTATTCATCTTAGTGTTGTCACATGTATACCATTTGATGGAGCAGATTTTGTGAAATAATGTTGAGAATTAAATTGCCCATTTTAATTCTTTATTGGTGATTGGAAGATAAGAATTAGATTATTTATTTCAAAGGGCAATAGTGAGAAGCATGATTAAGAAAGGTGTTGAAGGAGAATGAATGGGAAATACTCTCTATATTTAAGGTGTCCATGTTTTTGGGTTTGTGTTCATAATTTTAGAGCAGAAAACCAAAGGCATGATAAAGAAAATGGAACTAATGAAAGCTTAGTTTTAGTTGGAGAAAGGAAAATTGGAGTAAGGTGTTTCTAGCCAAAGGATGAAAAATTTATGGTTTTTCCATGTAAAAATATATATAATAGTGGAGATGGAATTCTAGAAATAACCAAGTAGTTACAAGTTAGTGCACTTGCAACTGCATCACCATTGGCTCCTACATTGCATAAGTTTGTCAGTTTAGATTTAATGGTAAATCGGATGCCTCAAAGAATGATGATGATCAGAACCAAAATAGATAAATTTGTGCATCCATTTTCTTTGAAAACTGTGCAAGAACTTCTTAGGAAAATTGACAAGTAACTGCATTTTGGATGGATCATATAAAGACCCATTGTTATGTTGTGTGTTCTTCTATGGAAGAGGCCATTGTAGCTTATGATGCTGGATTCAATTTACAGTGGCCTCTAAACGATGGTAAAAATTTAGTAGAGTTTGTAAACCTTGAACAAAGCAAAGAGAAAAATATCCAGTTCAACGACTCAAGCAACATTTGATGAATTTTGCTAGATCAAGCCATAATTTCAACACAAAGTTAACAAAATTAACAAGATTCTTGCTTAAGGGTTGTTGAAAA
Source organism: Gnetum montanum (assembly GCA_015680685.1). Taxonomy (NCBI): domain Eukaryota; kingdom Viridiplantae; phylum Streptophyta; class Gnetopsida; order Gnetales; family Gnetaceae; genus Gnetum; species Gnetum montanum. The sequence continues at coordinate 66,455 of MNCI01024482.1, read as the reverse complement.
ATTGGCAAAATTGTTTTAAAATTTCATTATTATCTTGGAAAAAGAAACCCTCGCCACAAGAAAAAGCATGGCAATATGAAATGTAGCGATGACACTTGAGTCTAAACTATAGTAGCAAATAATATCACGAAATAAAATTTTAAAAAAGAAAAGTTGAATAAGATGCCATGAATTTGATTTCAAAATTTGTAGAAGAGCATAGGCCTTTCATCTCGTGAAAGAAGAAGCTATAAACAAAATGAGCATTTTAAAGAAAAACGAGCATGCCAAACCTACAACTATTTTGGGCAACAGAAATTCGACTTCACATTCAAAATTAATATTTTAGAAGCCCTAAAGTAGTGGTCATTATTATATAAAAAACAACAAGGTTGCTTGATATATAAACTAAAATTAAGCTATAGTACAAGCTGATGCTTTGTCCTTTTTAGGGTATCTAGTAGGTTCAGGAATCCTAAGCAAAGGGTATCCATCATAGTAAAATTTTGTCCATGTACAGCAACACCGAAATTCTTGATGGCAGCTCCTCTTCAACTGCAATTGCTTACACATGAGTTTTGCTAGACAAAGGATCATGTAGTGGTGTAGGGACACCTCTTCTGATTCCCTTGCTCTACCCTATATACTATGTGTCTTTTTATGATGATTTTGTTAAGGATGATTCTTGGATGTTTTGGCATGTTTAGAGGTGTTTTTGACTTATTTTGATGAGTTTAGGAGGTTCTAGGTCTATGGGGACTTGTTGGGAGGCATCCAAAGGCTCTTGACATCAAAATGAACACTTTTATTTTTGGCACCTGTAAAAGAGACATCTCCTTAGAAAGATAGATGTCTCCCTAGAATTGTAGATGTCCCAAGTCCAAAGGAGATGTCTACCACAAATAGTAGATGTCTCTCCCAAGAGCAAGGCTTTCACAAGAGATGTCTACATGAAGCTAGAGATGACCTAGACACATGGAGAAACTTCCAAAAATGGCTGTTCTAGTTCAAGAAATAGCCAAAGAAAGATGAAAATAGTCGAGGAGAAGGCGAGAAGACTTGGGAAACATTTGGAGAATCTCAAGTTGAGTTAAGGAAAGGTTTCTAGGATTTTTACCTTTTGGTTACTTATAAATATTGATGTAATTCACCATTGTTAGTGCTATAGTGCCAAGTGCTAAAGTGCTAAGGGTTGAAGTGCAAATGTTGAAGGCCAAATATCCCAATAGAGGGTAAGAGAGAGAGCTCTTGAGGGAAGAGAGCTTATGCAAGAAAGAAGTTTGTGCAAGGAAGTTGAGTGAAAGGCAAGGGAGAGCACTTGAGAGAGGTTAGGAGAATCTCTTATAAGTGTCTTATCTTGAGCTTGGGCTTCATTGTGAGTAATTGAGGATTGAGAGGGGACAAGTGTGGCCTCTAAGATCCTTGGAAGAGTTGTGAGTTGAGCTTGGCTCCTCATCTTTGATGTATTTTTCATGTATTTTGAGAATTATCTTAATATAAGGGAGGTTTTCTCCATTTGATTGTGTTATTCTTATTTTCTAAGCTAGATCTTGTTGGAAGTTGTGGATTGGGTCCTATTGGGGTTTATTAAGGTGCAAACCCCTGCATCATGCAACCACAGACTATTCATGTAGTGAGAACTAGAGGAGGACATGAATTTTCCATTTCTTGTTTGATGTCGTTGGTGGTTGTCTTGGAGCAACATCAAGCACAATAACAATTGTAGAGACTAGAGATGACGTCGATAAGAGCACCATGCTTGCAGAACCTTAGCAGTAGAAGGATTTGCGAGCGGAAGTAGTGGATGAAAGATGCACAAGAGCCACACATGATGGAGGCAGCACGGTAGCAGGCACGACAGCCATGAAGCCTGCACACCTATTCAAAGGCACACCTAATGTAAACTTACATATCTCAAGGCCACATGACCTTAATAATGATTTTTTTTTAAAAAAAAAATTGCAAGAAAAAATTCATAGTTTATTTGAATTACAATTGGTAATTTTAAAAAGGGAGGATTATGGTTTAAAAAGGGAGGAATTTATAATCATTTGATAAATATAACTTTATTTTCTATGGGAATTAAAACTTTTCATAGAAGTTATAACCTCCTATGAAAGTTATAACTAGATCTCCTTGATATTTGTAAGGTTGTAATTACCAAGAAGACACTTGCCAACTATGTCTTGATTTTCTCATAACTTCCTATAGAAGTTATAACTTCTTAAGGTAATTATGAATAAATTCCCTAGATATTTGTTATATACCTTAACCTTCAATGATGATTGTAACTACCATGAAGCCATTATAAAAAGTCTTCTACCATGAAGCCATTATAAAAAGTCTTCAAGGGTAGAATGATGGACATTGGGGGCCAGGGAGAACTGTAAGAAGATACATAGAAGAATATTTAAGATTGTAAAAGCATGGATTGCTAAAGACATCAGTTCAGCTTCTTTGTTTTAATCTTGTGAGTTTTTTTTCTTCCCATTTTGTTTTAGTTGCTTAGCTAATGGTCTAAATAGTATTGTGCTTGGCATTTAATTTTGGGAATTTCTAGATTATTCTTATAGCTATGTTTTTGTGCAATATTAGACTTCTATTAGTTTTGCCATATAGGAGCTTATGTTATCTTAGAAAAGCATCTTAAGAAATTTAATAACAAATGTCTTATAGAAATTACCTGTTTGAGTCTAGAGGATCTAGAAAATCTTTGATACTTTGACTTGCTTGAAATAGCTTCATTTTTAAAAGTTTATTGCCTTGGAATTTCAATCTTGAAATTGTCAAATTTTTCTACTAGTTCTACTGTTTGCAATTCTTGACAACTATTAACTAGCCAAACAAAAGCTTATACTTGTTGTTTACAAAGCATTTTGGTAGTGTAATAAGATTGTCTTTTACAAAACTTCTTGTTGGGCTCAGAGGGTTTGGACAATTTGTATTTAGATTGAACTGGAATAGCTTTATTACGAAGTGTTTCATCATGTTCAATTTATCTTGCCTAAATGTTTGAGATTACACAATTTTATTTTATTTTCTTCTCTTTCTAAATCCTTTAAATCTCGCTCTATTTCTAGTTTTCTTGTGGAATTTTCTCTCTAGGGGAAATTAGGAGTAGATTGGTAGAATTGTGCTTAAACATTTTTGTGAAATTTTATGTGTTTCAGGTAGTATACTATAGAGACTATATAGACTAAGTGACTTAACAAAATAGGAACCTTCAAAAACTCACAATATTCAACAAAGTTACTTGAATTTCTTTTATGCTAGCCAATTACAGTTTCATACACAAACCCAAGTATTTCAATAGCAAACACATACTCACATTTAGTTTGTTTCATAACCACTGAGTTTATTTGTAGGTATCTAAACCCTATTTTAGATACCTAAACCCTATTTTAAGCAACACCTTCATTTCCTGTGACTTCCAAAGTCATGAGACTAAAGGTACAACATTAACAATCTAGACCCAAATGGTCACCAACACTTAGCGTATGCATCTGTATTACATGGACGTGTTATAGAATAAAAAAGAACACCATTCAATTCTCAATGCTTATCTTGCCAATGCGGAGTCTTAGAAGAGTAAGTGGATGAGCAAAAGCTTAGCCTCTTTTGAGTAGCTTCACTTATGCTTGAACACAAGTTTTATGACTTGAGAAACAATCACCTTATCATCACTCCAAGTGGTGGTTCCTATGCCTTTTAGAATAATGTCTTCAAATCAACCAACCAATCTAGCTTGTTCATGATAGCTTTTACACATGATGATTGACGTTGATATGCAATTTTGATGAGTTACATATTGCTTCAATTTGATAACCTCGATTTTACCTATTATACTTTATGTGTCTAATTGATGTTATACAAGTTACAAGTTTAATTCAAATGAGTTACTATTAAGATACATTGGTTTATTATAGGTTTTAATTTGTTAACCTTGATGTTTGCCATGTATTAAGAACAAGATAAATAGGAGAGAATGGAAAAAAATTTGGGAGGGTTTGGCTTCAATGGTAAGTAGAAGGGCTTGGTCCTCAAGTGTGGGCAAAGAGGTGGAGGCACACTACAAGGTGGAGGTGGACATTATGGATAGAATCCTTAGGGTAGCATTGGGGAGCTTAAGTGGATCACAAAATGAGGGCACTTAGGTAGGAATGAAAGGAAAAGGCGTAGGTTCAAACCCTAATCCTCTATGCACTCAAGGATTAGAATTCAAGAATGATGGATCTTGAATAGCTAGCACCTTGTGTTGATCCTTTGTAAAGATCATGTTTCATTTTGTAGAAGTAAAATCCCATGGTAGCAAGTAGGTTAGAAGAAGATGTAGTCATGAGTGTTGTAAAAGATTTTTTAATACTTAGATTAGATGAGGAAATTAACATAGAGGTCCTAAAGAAAATTGTTAGAAGATAAGCTTAGAGATACATGCATACCTTGATTTGATTGTTCTCTCATTGTGTTTCTACTTTGGAGAAGATTATGCAATGGGCACATTGCCAATGATTATGATAAGCCCTCAAAATCACTTCTCTTAAAGGTAATGACACTTTTTTCTCCTTTGATTCTAAATAGACTATAAAGGAGGTTTTCTTACTTAGTTGCTGGCTATTTAAAGATCAACTATTATTCCTATAAAAATGGGTTCCAAAGTTAACAAATGATAAGTAAAATGTAAGGTGTGTTATCGAATTCTTTCATGCTTAGATCCATCTTCTAAGCTTTCTAGTTAAGTTGTGAGATAAGAATGTATTCACGGAAATTGGCTAATTACTTGGTAAATTGATCATTAGGGATAACCTTATTGCATTCATGTCTTACCTAATTGATTCTTTCATATGTTTCTATATGCATCTCAACATAGATCTATAGTTAAATATTTGGTTGATGGGTGTGCATGGTAAGATTAAGCAAACTGTTGAATTCAAAAAAGCTTCTAATCGACATAGACATTGCCTCAAGAAAGCACATATAGTAAGAAAATGCTTAGATTTTATTAGGAAGTATATCAATCCATAATGTGTCACTTTGAAGTTGCCTACCTAGTGGAAGGTCTAGTAAGACTTGCAGATGATGTCCTCCAATACTACTTGAGCTAAGAAGGTTGTTGCCTCTACATTGTTGGCTTTTGGTCTCAAAGTGGCTCAAGCCCACATCAAACTTGAGCAATGCACCTAGTAAGAGCCTTTCGAGAAATCTCAAAAGCTTAACATTTTGGTGAATAAACAAGTTTGAGTAACAAATAAGTAGTGCAAGATTACTAATCATCCCCTTGTTGTTAGCATTGATAGAAGGAGAAGGATAGATCCTAATGCAGTTGAACCTTATAGAAAAAGGAAAAAAAGTGAAATAAGAAACAACATGATGAGTCGCTTGATGGCCTTGCATAAGGAGACATAACCATTGATCTAGGTGGTGGAGAGAATACCACAAGGCCTTTGAGAAATCTTGTAGGCCATCCTTCACAAATAGAACAAGGATGTAGGTAAATAAATAAGGACATTGCAAACATGACACAATCTAATATATAATTGTAGGGAACTATATAGAATGCAAAATATAAGTCTTATCCATGATCCTTAGATCATGTGACATAATAAGCCTAAATGCCCCTTGATTCATCAAAGAGATGTTGATAATGACAAAGGAGTAAATGATTACTATTCTTTACCTTCAAGAGACGAAATGACCTTGGAATTCATTGGTCCTAAATAAGAAGTGAAATGTTCATGTTATTTCTAAAGGAAAATGATGCTCGAGAATAATTTGCTAGAGGTTGCACATAGGTAATTGAAGATGACAATGTAAGGAAATTTTGTGTGTCATTCTCTTGGAATAATATATGAATTTTCAATGTCTATGTGCCTTTTTTACTAATGAAGGTAAATAATTTTGAAAAGGAAATTAGGATCCACATTCGAACCTCAACAGAGAAAATTATCATTAGTAATTTTAATGCAATACTGTGGTCAAAAAATGTTGTAAAAGTAAACATACTAATGTGGAGATAACCTTGTTTAATTCTCTTTGGGATATTACCAAAATAGTAAAGGTTTCATTAATGGACAAGGAACTCACTTGAAGATGTCCATTTGAGGGAAGGAAGATTCGTGCTTCTAGGCTAGAATTCTATTGGATGTTTTCTTCTAAGTTTTCTAAATTGTCCCAACTCTTACTTGTGGCCCTTAGAGCTTCTTTGACCACTATGTAATCATTGTTTAATATAGTCATACCTAAGTCTAATTGTCAAGATCTAAGTTTGAAAATGTTAAAGATTTAGGGAGGCTGGCAAACCTACATTAAGAAATTTCAAAATTCTTAATTAAGGTCTAACATCTTCTTCATATAAAATGTAAGAATCATCACATGATGATTACCCAAACTAGCTTGAAGGGACATAGCTAGTTGGAGTAAATAAGTTGTATTGATTATGTGAATGAGAATTATAGGCAATTGCAACTACGATTCACCTAGGTTATGCATGTGTGGAAGATATATAGAAAGTAACATTATATAATGATGTGGCTAAAAGAAGGAGATCATAATGTCATGTTATTCCACTTAACATATTTCCATAAAAACCATAAGAAGTTAGGAATATCTTTCTTGGGGAACTTTAATATAGGTCTTCAAATGGTTCAAGCTCTCTACACTAGTCTTTTTGAGACCAAACAAAGTGAAACATAGATTTTATCAAGAATCTTGAAAGACCACAAATGATTGAATGTAAATAATTAACATATGCATTCTTCGTCTTACAAAGAGCTTTGGTGGATAGTTTTTGAGGTAGAAAGAAATAGAGCAATAAATTCTAAAGGATGGACTAATGCATTTTTTAAAGCTTTAGGAACAGTGTGGATTTTAGAATGGCCTAGTGTTTTGGGGATGTCATGGAAACATATTAGTTTCCAAAGGTTTAAAACTCAACAATAGAGGTTCTCTAAAAAAGAGATTTTGTGTCTACTCTCAAACACTACAGATCTCTTAGTCTCTAATCTATTCTTTCCAAATTTTATGTCAAAATTTTTGCCAATCATATTAGGAGCCTTCTTTCTAGTATAGTTAGTTATACAATAATAAGAAACCATTTAGATAAATCATAGACTAAGTTAAATAGGATGTTACACTATTTATGTAACACAAAAATTTCATTTATTTTTTGTCAAGTTGTGTTAATGCATCTGCATGGATGCATTTGTGTTAATACATTTAGCTATATTAATGTAGATGTTTTGCATTAATGTAATTGGAAAATTCAGCCTACAAATAAATATTACCTAATGGCAGAAATCATAATTTTTTACTTGGTAATAGCAAAATTATTGCAAATTTTTTTTTGTAATTCTTAATAGTTGGCACATGCATATAGTGTGTGTTTTGAGATTATTAATCAAGTCTTTATTTGAGTGAGATGCCTAGATAAATACATATTTGACAATAAAAATCGAGAATGATTCTCAACATATTGTAACATTTTTGCTTTAGTTTAATTTACATTTTATGCAATTTATTTTTATGAAATTCATTAGAGTAATTTACTAGTGTTTACTTTTACATTTGCAATGATTAATAAGAAATGAGTAGGCTAAGACCTTGATTGCTAAATATAATTTAATTGGCTCATTTAGTAGTTAACTAAATTAGTTTGCCTAGTAGTTAAATAGCTTAATATGTCTAGCAATTAATGTCTAAATTTAAGAGCATGATAGTGGGTTGATAGAATAGATACTCATTGCACTTAGGACTTTTACTTCATTTGTATTGATATTTAATTAGTTTTAGTTTAGCATTATTACTATTTTTAGTATATTCTCTATTAGTTATAAAATGTAGTTAGGTAATACAATAATCATACAACTTAGTCATGCTTAACCATAAACCTTGAACCCACTACAAGCATGAAGTGTGAAAATAATGACTTGTGATTTACCAACTTTACTCCTAGATATATAACCATCTCTTCTATGGATTATGAGGGTGTTAAAACCCAAAATATAAATATATTAAAAATCAAAATGAAGAGTACAAAAGTAAAGGAGCATGTTAAACCCCAAATTGCTCTAGTTTTTAACATTATAAACTAGTATTTTTATTTTTTATTATTTTCGTCTATCGAAGATAATCGATTTGGCAATATAAATTGGTAAACATTAATTTCTCTTTTAAGTTTATATATCGCAAGAAATTCTGGGAGTGATGGAGATCAAATTCGATTATATTGATCCTCATAGCAGTTGCGATATGGATCGATAACATGGATTTCAGCAGAGCAAGGGTCTCAAGAAGAAATCAAGATATTGATTTGCATAGAAAGGCGATCTAAATTAATGATCAAAGGTGCTAGAATTGGTGATTCAATTCGATAAATATTTGAATTGATTGTTATTGAATTCTTTGATACCCATCAACTCTCCAAATGGTTATTTTTATACATTATTGTAAATCTCTTTTGACTATAAATAAGAACCTCAATTGTGAATCAAGGGGATGAAAAAACTCAAGAGAGAATCCACATCAAATTGAATCTTTTTTTGTATTAAAACTATTAAGGGAGATTGTTGATACTTTGTGACAATCAACAACCATTGATGTATACAGGCTGTGAAGTTGTTGCATTGTGGAGACAGCAGAGCAAGATCACAAATTAGGTGATGTCTTCTTTATGATCTTTTGTATTTATGATAAAATTTATGTAATTTTAATTTGCTTTAATCAACTTTTTTCATCTTTAAACTTAATATTAGAAGTTAAGGTGAGGTTTTGTTAATTTTACTTATGAGTGACAGTCATAAGTGTGGAGTTTTCAATTGACTTTGGATTTAATTATTATTTGTCTTGATGATATTTTTGACTTTGGAACTATTCCTCCATGGATATGACTCGTGGATTAGTCACAGTTGAGATGAAACTCTTGCAATGAAGTTAATTATTAAGGTAATTCAACACCAAACTTTGGCTAGCTTGTTAATTTGGTGTCGTTTCCAAGGAGGTTGGTAGAGTTAATTTTCATCAAGGGTTCTATACATTTTCAAATTCATTTTGTAGATCTAATACTTTTTAGGTACATATTACTTTCTTTCTATTTTATTTTATTTTATTTTTTTGAGTAGTTCTAGAAATGGTTTCTTTTAATTGTTTTTCTTATATTAAGAAATTTAAGAATAAGGAAAAAGTGCAATACCAAGAATTAGCACCTCTTGTTGTCCAACCTATGGAAATTGTTAAGAAATTTGCAATCAAAGTAGCAATAGTAGTAGTAATTAAATCAATTTGTAGAGTCTTAGGATTGGTGGCCCATGAATGTTCCAAAGAAGAGTGTGATTATTAAATGAAATCAATAAAGCAACTGAGGAAACCAACACGAATCCAACCCTTGAGGAATACTTTTAGTTTTTACAAACATACACCAAATAATTTAAGAAAAAACCAAGAGGAAAAAATACAACTAGATATTAACCACTCTTCCTTCGTTGTAGAGCAAAATTTCTTAGTAGAAAAGAAAAGAACACAATACAATTTTTCCACAACTTTTAATCCTCTATTTGATATTTCAACCGCTACAATACAAACTATGAGTTTAATTATGGGGGTAGGATCCCAAAATCTAAGTGCTACCCAAATATTAACTAATGTAACCACAATAGGAGAAACCACCCAATCTGTAAATACTTTAAATTCAAAAACTCCAACTACATCACTAGCCTCTATTTCTATACTAGGTCATATTGTGAGCCGAACAACAACTACCACTTTCACAATGGGATCTCTTCACACCATACACCTCCTCCATTTTTTCTTAGTTCAATTTCTCTTTCCTTTGGTAGTCTAAGTGCCAATATTCTAGTTGGGTAGGCCTACCAAGGACAAACTCTTGGGGATTTATTGAATTAAAGGAGATCAATTATACCTCAAGGATCATTAATTTTCCACAAGGAAGAGATGTAGAGGTTAAAAACATCCATTTATTACCTATATTTAAGGAAACAAATGATGAAGATCCAGTTACTCACATCAGAGAATTTGAAACCACATTAGCAATGCTAGCAACTCAAAGTGGGGATATAACTAAAATGATTACTTTTAAATCAACCTTGAACAACAAAGCTAATTTTTGGCCACAAACTCTTAGGACAGAAATTAGTTCACGGGATGAATTCAAGGATGCTTTTCTCTAAAGATTTCTCTCTAATGATAGGTTGTATTCATTAAGGAAGTAATTAATGGATTTTATGCAATAAGAAGATGAAGATTATGAGAGTACTTTCACTAGGTTTAAAGGGTTATGGTTGAAAAATTCCAACCATGGGTTTTTGGCCCATCAACTTATTCAAATCTTTGTAGAAGGGTTGTTACTGTATTGTAGGCAAAATGTTGACTTTGCATGTGGTGGAAATATTTTGAATGTAACACCAGAAGATGGCTAGAGAATTATAGATTTGTTAGTAGATCAAAGCAGGAGATGGCCAAAACCCAACATCATGTAAGGCATGATCCAACAAACTAAACAATTAAATAAAAAAGTAGATGAGTTGACACGATTAATAAAGAAACAAGCTCATTTGGTACAAAGTGAAGCATGTAGCCTTTGTGGTACTCCACAACATGACTTCACCACTTGTCTAGCCTTATTGTATTGTCATGAAGAAGTGCAAGAATCATTAAAGGCTATCCAACAATATAAAAGCTAACCAACAATGAGTTTTCCACAAAGACCACCTTACCAATAACAATATTCTCAAAATAAATTTAGATAGTTTAAGAATCCAAGTAATGAACACTTAGATAAACTCACCCAAAGTCTTACTTCCTTCATTAAAGAGAGTAGGCAATTCATGAGTGAAACAAGATGAAGATTTCAAGACCTAACCAAGAATGAATTACCTTCCCAACCTGAACCAAATCCTACATCTTAAAGAAAGGAAAAGGAATAATCACATTCTATCACTACTAGGAGTGGAAAAATAGTTGAGCCTAAATCCTAAAAGAAAGTGAGATTTCAAGAAATAGGGACATATGAAGAAGTTCAGCCATAAGTATTAAATGAGGAAGAAAAAGATAAACCAATTAGGGAAAGAAAACAACCGTTACTCTCTAGACAAAACATTTTACCTCCTTTTCCTAAACGATTACAAGAGGACTTTACAACTAAAGCCCATCTCAAAATTTTTTTTAGTGAATTATATTTGCATATTCTATTAGAACAAGTGATAAAAGACACACATATTTATGCTAAGTACTTAAGGGAATTGTGCACTAGGAGAAGAAAGGAAAAGATTCCTAAACAAGTTTGTTTAGTTGATAATCTTTCTCAACTTATAAAATGTCATTGTATTTCAAGATACCAAGATCCAAAGTTCCTACCATTCCAATTAAAATAAATGGACAAGTTATTAAGAATGCCCTATTAGACTTAGGAGCTAGTATTAATATCATGCCACTAGAAATGGCCAGGTCACTTGATTTAGAGGATATAAGAAGAGTAAACATGACAATATCTTTGGCTAATAGTTCTATTGTAAAACCTATAGGAATAGTGGAAGATTTGATAATAGAGGTGGAAAGAGGAAAATACCCAATTGACTTTCTAGTTTTGGAGGTGAAAGATCCATATTGTTTTCCCATCATATTAGGTAGACTTTGGTTAACAATAGCTAATGTGGTAACTAATTGTAGATTAGGATAACTCCGATTATCTTTTGCTAATCTTACTTTTATGCTTAACATATATGATAAGGCAAAAGAGGATCAATTGAACCAATATTTGAAAGAAGCAAGAATGCTCTGCACAATACCTACTTCAGAAATGGCATAAGATAGGGAAACATTGGTATTAAACAATTTTGAGGATGGACCTTTAGACCCCTCTAGAAGAGCAATAAGATCTCCTTAACTAGATTTTAAATTTGGGTTTAGAAAATATTGGAGAAATAGTTCAACCACCAAAAAATGATTCTTTAGATCTTAGAGAATTACCTAGTACATAATAAATCCTTAATAATAAATTCCTAACTTTTTGATGAGCAAGAAGCAAAATTATTAGAAGTATTACATAGAAAGTCTAAAGAATCAGAGGAGTCTAATCCCTTGACAAGTCATGAAAGATGACGCTGTATAAAAGAAGATTGTTCTCATGACACCCAATGGCCTCATTGGCACTTAGCCGATAATACTTGCTGGTATGCTCCTGAATGGAATGCTGAAAAGATGAAAGTAGACAATCTTGCTTCACTTGCAGAAATGCTCATGGATCGTGAACACAGGTACATGAATCCTAATAGCTTTGGTGCATTATATTGGAAAGTTTTAGAGAAGCCTGTTGCAGAAAGAGTTGCTTTAATGTCTTGATATTATTGGTTTATGGGGACATGCTATGTATCCACTCCAAATCTCATGATAAGAGAAGTACCTAGATCTAAATTATTCCATTGTACATTCGTTTTAACCCTTTGTCCTGAACCCAATGAACCCTTGATGTCCTGTCCAACCCAAAACCCCGTGGTGTTTGAAATAGCTAAATTGCCTGATGATGAATTTGAATCCATGTTAGATCCTTCGCAACCTCCACAACCTCCTGTTACCAAAATCGAAGTTTATGATAAATATGGAAGATGTGTCCTATACCCATCTGATCCTCCCTTGACTTCAACCTATACTCCAATTATTCCCGATTTGAATGAAGACCCTAGTCCGTTTGAGGAAGAAGATCGATTCCTATTGCAAAAAGCTGCTGAAACGTCTAGTCGAATTCTTGAAGATATAAGTAATCCTGTCTATGATGAAGCCACAGAAGCTTTGTTCCAAGAAGAAGAAAATAGGAGATTTTCTGGAACAAGTGTTACAGATGTTGATTCAACAACAATTGGAAGATGAAGATGATGAAATCATGATGCGGATGGAGTTTGATGATGATAATGAATATTATCTTAATGAATATTATCTTAATGAATATTATATGGAAGAAGATGGAGAGATTCACCACAGACTACGGATGTTGAGATCTACTAATACGCAGATAGAAGAAGAAGGCGGTGAAGCCTTTGGAGAGATGTCAGAAGCACAAAAGGATATTCTGCCATTTGCTGAGGCAATGAAGAAGAAAAAGTCAATCATGCTGGGGAACACAAATATGTTCATTTTCCACAAATCCCTAAAGAAGCAATCTACAAATTTGCAAATACCTTCTCAGCCAGAATGTCTACCTCAATCAAACAAACAGAAGCTCTTCTTGATATTAAAGGTAAGGGAATTTGCCCTGTGTTTTTGCCTTTATTCACCAAAGAAGAAATTGAGAAGTGGAAGCAACAAGGACATAATTATGTACATCTAGGTAAAATGGATATTATGGTTAGTCCAAAGTTTAATTATGACATAGGCGTAGAATATGTAGTTACTCTGTTAGATAGCCGAGTAATTGGTGATGAAGTTAGTTTAGATCCAAAAGTTACTTGGGAAAAGGCGAAGATATGTCAATTTCAAGGAACATTAGATTCTGATGCACTGTGTGCAGTTCAACCTAATTATCAGTTGGCTTTAGCTGATGATTATATTACAAGTGCTTTGCTCCTATGTATTGAAGTTCATGGTGTTGAATTATTGCCCAGTTCTGTTTATGCTACTATTGTTGCTAGAGGAACATTTCAGTTATCTAATACTATTCTCATGAATCACAAACTGAAATGGGGAGTTCAATTACCAAAAGGAAGCTAGCATTTACTTCAGTGTGGAAGAAGCATCAAGACACATGGTTATGTGCAATCCTTTCCAAAAATTCAACATCTATTGTAGGATCAAGAATTTAAAACTTATGAAAAGCCAAAATTGAGATGGAGCCAATATCTGATGCAGCAGTTTGGCAGATTAGTGGTTATTACTCTGGAAGCGATACCCTCAGTATTGCCTCCAAGGAAGTTATCTGAAAAACCAAGTTCATCAAAAAAAGCAGAAGGATCTACTTCACCAAATTTTGATACAAGAGGTACAATGTTTAAATTTCAGCATAGGATTAATATGTTTCAACAAACTTCTTATTGACAGTATGGAGATCGAAGACTCTTGAGTGGTGGAAGATGGCCACCTCAAGCTGCTTATTCAACAACAGCTTCAAAAATTGAGCCACCTCAAACGTGTGCAGATTGTAGTTACTTACTTGAGCATTCTCTCAATAGTGCTATGGATCAACAGTCAGAAATCCGCCAGCTTAATTACTTAGTGCATTGGACATCGTATGCATCACAACACATTCAACATGTTGAAGACCAGTTGGAAACAATTGAAACTTCTGTTGATAAAGTTAGTGATCAAGTCAGTGAAATGTCAAAAGATATGGTAGAGCATCTTGCAGCTTATGAGCAAATCCAAAAGGATCGAGAATCTAAGCGTCAGAGCCAAAGTCAAGCAAGTGAGAAAACATTGAAATTTCATGAGATCTTCACTTTAGAAAATCAAATGAAGTTGCCCGTTCCTTCTAAAAAAAGCACTCTTCCTCCTGCAGTCCAACTTACCATGCAAATTGATGCCAGAGATAAAGCTCTTTTAGAAAAGATCAAATGCCTCATGGCCAAAAAGAAAGGAAAGAAGGCTGCACCATCAGCGCCCCCTTCTGAAGCTGAGTTTAAGACTGCTAAAGACGAAGATGAAATAGAAACAAAATTAGACCCTAAGACTCCAAAGTCTCCTCGACTTGCTGCAGAAGAATGCCAACAAAGAATCATGATGGCCTGAAGACAAATTCCAACTAGACCATGGCAGCGACCACCTATCAATCTGCCTCTTGCATTTTCTACATTTCAACAATGGCCAGCCTCCACTATTTCAGTGATTAATATTGATTATCTACCACTGAAAGAGGTACTTCATGCCCTTAGATTGTGGATAAATTAGTTGAGAATTGCAATGAATATTTTAAACATAGATGAAAGAACAACTATCATTGGAGCCTTCAGAAGAGCAGCTGAAAAGATTAGGCATTGGTGGGAAAGTGCAACCACAGAACAACAAGAGTAGATTCTTCAAACAGGTTTACATGGAATTTTTGTTACATTAGTTACAGAATTTACAGTTGATTTGTCTTCTAAGCTAAGATTCAAAGATAAGTTGTTGTTAAGTTAGAGGAAATTAAATGATTTACGATACTTTGAGCAATTTAGTGCTGAATATGGAAATGAAGTGTATCGCTTAGCATTGCATAGAGATCAAATGATCAATTATCTATACTTAGGAAGTTTGCCTGCAAAGTTGGGACAGATGGTGTTATATAAAGCATTAGAAAAAGATATAGATCTCTCTTTAACTTATTTCACAGATGTTGTGCATATGGTGAGACAAGATTTACAGTTTGCTTGTTATAATGTATCATTGCAAAAGCTTCTACCGTCTGCAGAAGTGTGTAATAATTTGGATGGTGTAGATTCATTTGGACCTCCAGCTCGAGCTCCCTCAAAACATTCAAAAAGAAAATTTGGCTTACTTCATTAGGTTGGGGTTTTCATAGTGGCAAGATAGTTTGCTATATCAACAAACCAAGGATCCTTCTTTATGAAAAAGAGTTGTTCATCAAGAAATTCATCATGAAAGGCCCCTTTTATCAGTAATATGGACATGTAAAAGGCATCCATCAGTAATATGGACATGTAAAAGTTATTTTATGCTATTCTTCGAGGGCGATGACTACTTGATTATAACCACTAAATCCATCCAAAAGACAATAATACTCATGTCTGTCTAGTTTTTCTAAAATTTCACAGATGTTGTGCATATGGTGAGACAAGAGTTACAGTTTGCTTATTATAATGTATCATTGCAAAAGCTTCTACTATTTGCAGAAGTGTATAATAATTTGGATGGTGTAGATTCATTTGGACCTCTAGCCCGAGCTCCCTCAAAACATCCAAAAAGAAAATTTGGTAGAAGAAAAGGATTCCCAAGATTTGCTAAGAAAAGATGGTCAGCAGGAAGAACATTTAAGCCTGGAAGAAGGAGATTTTTTGCTAAGAGAAGAAGTGGCCCAGCTAGAAAACGATCAGTCACTTGTTACACCTGTAAAAGACAAGGACATTATGCTTATGAATGTCCAGATAAGCGACCCAAAGATAGTGGACGCCTAAAAGCATTCTTTGAAGCCTACCTTGAATGGAAACCAGTGGACGATCCTCAAGATCGGAATGAAGAATGTTTTGCTATTCAATTAATCTCAGATTCAGCGTCAGGATCACCTTTAGAACAATTTGACTTCTCGTCAGAATCAAGCGAAGATAATCAAGCTATCGGAAGAAGTAACATGATGCAAGGTGTAGTAGATTTTGATATTGATGATGAAGAATGGTTCTCAAATATTTCTCTTAATCCAGATGACCCAACTCTTGAAGGTAATTGGGAAGAACTTGATCAATGGCTAGCAAATGAAGAGATCTTTGAAATCTCTAGTCAGGAACATCACTGGGACACAGACAAAGAAAATGGAGATAAAGAGCCAAGCATCTCGTCAACACTCGGATGTAAAGAGACACTGCCTAAAGTTGAAACTCAAGAAGATTCATCCACGGATGAAGACCTGCCAGAAAAGATTATTCAAAAGGTTCCAACATTTCTGATAACTCCATATCAGAAACGGTTTCCAGCCAAAGCAGAAGCAAAGAAAGCCAGAATTAAGAAAACGAAGACACCTCCAGAACTTCAACATCAAATCAAGCATTTTCTCTCACTTCACAGTGTCTTGTATATAGTAGTATTTTCTATTGTTAGTTGGGACTCTAAAGAATTCATTACCATCATGTTTGGAATGCAAAGAAGGATAACTCCTCCTACCTTGAGATAGGTAGGTTTAAACCCAAAATCCATCTAGCAGTGAGCCTTAGAATAATTTATTTTTTAAAAGTTTCCTACTTTCATGAACCATTGGGATAATCACCAAGTTGGATTTAAAATTATGTTTTTAGTACATCAATATGGAGAAAAGGGTATGTCATGTTTGGACTAGCCATAAAGATGTTGTAGCATGAGGAATGTCATCAGTCATTAAGAGAGCCACCATCATATCTATTTTTTGCAAAAATATTTTCCCCCACAAGAACCTCATAATTGAAGCAGGCCTTGCAATTTTTTAATTAAAATAATAATCATAATAATAAAAAATATATATCTATATATGGAATAAGGTCCCATAAGCACCTTCAATCATAAGCAAGGCCACACTCCCATAAGAACCTTATAGTTAGAGCGATGCACAAGGCTCACATTTATTTGCATCCCATAAGAACCTCCTTTCGTAAGTAGAGTGTTTCATGATGGACAATCATTTGTTAGTACTAACTTTCTCAACTTTCCTTTTTTGGCTAGGATATGGCATTGGACTTGGCAAATTGACTTATCTTAATTCAGTAATTTACTACTTCCTTTCATTTTTTCTCATCCTCCTTACTTGGCTTATTTTGTCCCTTGTCTCATGATATTTTACTTTCATTTGTTATTCCTCTTTTTACTTATCTCTTTTTTCTTATCTTTCCATTTATTCCCCATGGTCATCTATTATGCCTGGTGTACTCTTAGTGGAAGGATCTTCCATATGTTTTCCATGATGCCCTCCATAGGTGTCAGTGGTTGAGATCCCTACTATGGTGGTTAGTGATGGATACCAACCTTTGCTAGACCCAAGGCTTCTAGTACAATATCCATAATAGTGGATATATAAAATCCATGGAAATCCTTGATTTTTGGTATATCCTTTGGCCATGTCCACTTTTTAATAACTTATTATATTTTTACTAATTAACCTAGGCATGATACATATCCTATTTTAATTAGGGGGGATGTGGGGAGGGGGATGGGATAACAATTCATAATGGATAGGGTACTAGGGTATAACCAACATGGAAGCTGATCCAAGAGCATGTTAGTAAATGAGTTAGATGCAAGAAATGCATCTTGGATCCTTAAAACATAGGAAACATTAAGACCTTGAGTTTGTAAGACATTGTTACACCTAATGAAGCAAACCTTGTGAGGTGATGTTTTAGCCTAATTAATCCTAGGAAGGGCCTTCCTAACCAAGTTCTATGTGGACTCCTACCTAAATACTAAGAATCTATTACAAAGAGAGGAATAAAAATATGTACATTATTCAGAAAATAAAATCTTCATAATATCAATTAATATCACTTTTTGCAACTTATGGTGATTAGGATAAGTTACACTGCTAAGGGATATCAAAGCATTGATGTATATAGAAATTTTTTAAAAATCCTAGAATGGGTTATATCGAGAGAGACTAAGGGGCTAATGTATTACTATAAGATAATTTGAGGTATATAAATTCTAGTGATATAGTTTGATAAAATTATGAAGAAACTCATGTTATCAATATAAATTTCAATTTAATCGATTTGAATTGATATGAAATATAATGGATATATCGATCCATATTGGTTAGGGCAATATGGTTTGAATATGAGAAAATTTTGTTTAAAATGTCGTATCTTAACAATGTGGTGTCAATATAAATAGATATGTTTATTAAATATATTGATTCATATAACTTAACTCGATCGATATTACTATTTTGAGATTTTCTCAAGCATCTTGAGTATTATCAGCATGATAGTGATAATAATTGATATGTTAGTAAACTGAATTCATTATATATTGATCCATATCGATGGATCTATAAAGTTTGACCTAAAATATTAAAATTCACATTGAACTCACAATGGATATCAACATCATTAAAATATTAAAAAAAATAAAAGGTTAATGAGTAAGGTGATGAATTTACTATAAAAGCCATTGCCTCGAGGCTAACATATTATGCAAAATGGTGGGTAGCACAATTTAGGGCTTCCACCTTCAGTGGTTAGGGCCTTCATTTTCTCTTCAAATGTTTGTCCACAACACTTTCCTAGGAGGGACCATGAGAAGAAGTGGGGTCTTAACACCTCATTAACCTCCAGCATTGAATCTTGACCATTCCTTTGGAAGGTAAGATGATTTACCACCCTTAATGGATTTTTTCAATTTAAGAAAGTGATGTTAATTTTGTTTTTTGTTTTTTTCATTAATGAGTAGCCTTTTAGTATAAAATGCCAAATCAATAAGTGCTGAGCAAAAGGTGAAGATAAGTATGGGTTTTAGTGAAGAAACTATTCACAATTCTAGTATGTTAAATATCTTGGTTTTTTTGTAGGTGCCAATAAGTGAACATCTAAAAATCACTCCTTGGCATCATAAAGCCAATTATTTTGAGTTGTTCAACCACATAGATGTAGTGGTGTTTCAACAACTTGAGGTGATGGGCTATAGGGCTTTCATTAGGCCCCTATTGATTGGTTCATCTAGGAGGAGGTTCTGGAATTTTATTGGAATCTTAAATCACACTTTATGAAGGCTGATCCTCCAGAATGCTACTTGGTGTCTTCCATTTGGAAGACAAGGGTTAAGGTCACGATGGCCAGGCTATAGGAGTGGTTTGGGTTGCCAGCCAGGGGGAAAGATATTTTTAGACCAAAAGTAAGTATAGAGGAGAAGTATGATCTCTTCCATCAGTTCATTGGAGAAACTGACTCCAGATGGCTTCAAGCATAGGGTTTGCATTTTGTAAACCTTTGTCCTGAACATTGGGTATTGGCGAGGATGATCATCACAAATGTTCTTCCTTCTATCTACACCACCTATGTCCTTAGCCATACAATTCGTGTCATGAAGGCATTAAAGTACAGGTAGGAAGAATATTTTACTTACCTCCTTATTACATACATGGTATATCATTTTAATGATGATGCCTTGAAATTGTGGTTTCCTTTCCTCATTTTAGCAATCCTCCATTGGTGTGGAGTTTCTGAGTTGCAAAAGGAAACAAAGGTGCACCTTTCAGTTCTCAAGAAGGACACATTTGTCAGTTCTCTTAAAATCTACATGAAGATTGGCTCATTTGTCAAGGAATCACAAGAATCATGTTCTTCATTACTGCTAGAGGCACATGAAATTCATGGATTTCAAGATGAAGTTTGGTACCAGCTATAAGAGCTCTAGTTCAAATAAAGGGAGATTCTCGTAATTCTTGAGAAGGTCATCTCAATCCTCACCACCAAGAGAAAAAGGATGGTAGACATTAAGAGACATGTCCACCCTCAAATTTGTGATGATGATGAAGGGGTAGAACCCTCTCATTTTGAAGAGGATATGGAAGTGGAAGCAGGTTTAAAGGGTTGAT
The DNA here is from genome assembly GCA_015680685.1 of Gnetum montanum. Lineage (NCBI taxonomy): Eukaryota > Viridiplantae > Streptophyta > Gnetopsida > Gnetales > Gnetaceae > Gnetum > Gnetum montanum. Next base: position 46,273 of record MNCI01024482.1, on the reverse strand, counting down.
GTAGGCCTCAAATTTAATTTCATTTGTGTTTAATGGCTATGTAGACATTATTGTGACTATGGAAGAGTTTAATTTTTATTCTTTATTAAACTCTGATGTTGGATAGTGAACGTTAATGATCTTTTTATTTATATATTAATGAGTGGCGAGGTACCCCTAGACTCAACCATACAAATACGAACGTTTTCATGCATGATCCAGTCGAACTCCACAGATGGACTAGTTGTGGCACCTAGACAGTTATCCTTAGGTTGTAGTTCGCTATCTTCCCACTTGGACTAGTATTATATTTTTCACATATGGTTTAGTCCAAAGTGAGGCGTATGATGGGTTTCCTAATCTAATGCTACTCTTGAAGGCAATGGAAAGTAATATTATCTAAGTTAGGAGGAAAAGGGTAAGAGAATCTAAACTAGCCTAAGTGCGATGAGCATCTATTCCTTGATTATCCATACACATCTTGGACTTCGTGCATGACTACCATTGGGATTACCAAGCATAGATCCTAGGTACACTACTGGGTTACCAAGTAGTCACACTTAAATGCTCGTAATCGAGTCGTACTCATTCCACGTTCTAACATGTGTTTAAGGGTGAGAGAGACTAATTAGGAAAGTAGTAAATAATAATTAGATAAATAAATAAACAAAGTCAATGCTGTAACGATGAAGTAATCTCGATCTTTATTGTTAGTCATGTGCGTGTCCAAGTATGTCACACTCGAATAAAGGATGTTGTACAATTACATTCACCACACTACGGGCAAACACTGGAAAATATTCTAACTCTGGAGGGAGAAAACTACCAGAGTCTAGCTACAATATAACATAAAACTAAGAAACAAGGGAGAGCTGCCTGTTATTTATAGATTTGGTGGTGCGACGCGATATCGCATACGCGATATCGTAGCAGTGATATCATAGCCACTAGGATATCATGGATGTGATATCGCAGTAGTGATATCACAGCCAACAAATTCATCACTCATCATACCCCCATGACTAAATGAAAACTTGTCCTCGAGTTATAGAGAGAACAAGCTCCATTGATTAAACAGTGGATAGGTATGGGATTATTGACTGACTAGAATCTATTGATGCTGTAGTGTGGAGTTAGACAAAAATTGAGACACAACACAAAAGAATATCCTATGATTACAAATTGGTGGAACTCATGTAGTTCCTGGTGGCGGTGGCTCCTCCATTGGTGTCTTCCCTTTTCTTGCGCTCCAGGTCTTAGAATTTGATGGCATCGAAGTATGACCTAGAGTTTATCCTCTTGTAAGGCCTTGAGTGCCTTGGCATGCACGTAAGTTTGTGCTTGTGCCATAGAGGCATCCTAGTCAGCCTTCTCTTTTTCTTTCGCCACCCTTTTATTCTCTATCAACAGTTTATTAAGTTGCTTGGTTTTGAAAGTGTTTAGCTGGTTTCGAGCAACTTTTGGCCTTATATGCGGAAGGTTTAATACTTCCAAAATGGCTTGAACAGAGAAGTCAAAAGTCACACCAAAATTGTTAACCATGGTGCCTTCTTCTTTATTATGCCAAAATTGGTACATTTCCCCTAAGTACCAGGAACTGCTTTCAGAGAGGGTAGGCCATAATGGGGATCCTTTGAGGTGATCCCTAACGGCCTCCAGAGCAAATTTTGCGAAAGGTCCAAAGTTTAATTCCATGATCACTATAGTGAATAAGAACCTTTCATGGATGATCTAAACAAAATCCTAGGTCGGCGTGAGATATCGTCCCGGTTCAGACACTGCAACAACTCCTCCTTTTGCCTACCTTGATTGTATAGTAGCAGGGTCTTCTTAATGGAAGCTAAATGATTGTTCCTCTACTTTGCATGTTGTTTGGTAGGAACTTGTCCTTCACTTCTCCTAGGTTGTTTGATCACACCTTAAGTAGGACCTTCCTATTGTCCGCGTTTCAGGGTCATCTGCAATCACATAGGACCAATCATTAGTAAGGTTGTTACCAAAGTTAAGTTATACCTTACTGCTTGCCTTAATAGATTTACTTTATTTCTGTGTGATGTTAATTATTGGAAGAACATGTCCCCGAAAGATTATAATGTTGAGTCCTCTTTGCTTAGGTGGTTTCTAAATTTAATTTTCTGGTATAGCTAAGGGGATGAAATTATTTTTGACACATTTTATTCTTAATTTTACAACTAGTTACCCTTAAAGATGTCCTTTGGGCGATGATGAATTTCAAAAAATTTATGCGCTATTCGGCGTGTGCCCCTCCCCCACGACTAAGCTAGACACTCCAAGTTCAAGTAGGTTTAGACAGAATGAAAATCAAAGTACCAGTGAGTGAGATATAAGTATAAAAGCAAGGGTCTCACAATCGCGAGTTGTAGAGAAAAAATTCGAAAAACTCCCCCACATGAATAGTAGAAAATGATGGTAAGTGTTGCGAGGAGGTCACGTATATATATTTTCATCAAAGTTAGGGCACTTAGAGAATGTACCGAATTTTTAATATTTCTTTTGAAATTAAATGATGTAAACTAAGGACATCTGGATGATTGTTATATGGTTCCAGGGTAATTCAACTGGTTCTGAAGGCATGAAAATTATGATGGTGTGGGATTTATCAATAAGGATGTCGGATGGTAGAGAAAAAGGCTATGTGATGATTCATAGGAATGTTGAATTGGAGGGATAGTAATAAGGGAAAGAATATCATGAACAATATGCTGAGGCTAGTAAATGATGTGCTTGAGCTGTGTCATAAGTGAAAATTACAAAAGATTATACAAGTGGGTCATCCCCAAAAAAGGTTCCAACCAATAATGCCCTTGTGTAACCACACTTAAAGTGTCCATGGGCACTAGAAGGGTTAAATGTAATTCACACTAACTCCACAAAAAACACACATATAAATATCACTGGAATGAGGTAAAAATTCTATGCTACACAAGACACGAGCTACAATTACATGAACAGTGAGATGAGATGAACTATAGAAAGAGATTGTAGAGATTGGGACATGAGGTAACTGACCCAGGGCACAGTGAATCCTGCATGTAAAGCATGATTAACGTGTCTTTAACCCGTCGTTCCAAGATTAGGACCAAGTCCATTCCTCTAATCAATGACACTGCATTGTTTCATCTCATGATGAGCGACTATGAGAGTACCATGAAAACAAGGCGCATGATCACTTGGCATTTTGTGCAAGGAAGGAGTGATTTTTGTTTTATGGCACACACTTTTTTCTTCTTCTTCTTTCTTTTTCTCTTTTTTTTTCTTTTTGAATACTGAATTTAGAAAAGCCGTCAACCTTCAGGCATGGGTGAATGTCTTTCTAGTGGAACCCCCTAGAACAACATTGGATTTTTGAGTGCCCTTTTGAATATTTTTACTCCCATTTTCGTTAGATCTACAAGGATCTTAGTACAACCATATTGCATGATAACTCTCACAGATGTCACCAAAGAAAATCCGCAAGTCCCCTTGATGTCACACCCTAATCATTCCCTCTTGGTCCATCCTTCTTCATTTTGGGTACAATGAACACAAAATTAATTTTAAGTTTCAAAAAATGTTAAGAATATCACTGTACCCTCGAACAAAACCTCTTATTTGTAGAATGGATGAGTGGATGTAATGGGCTCACTGTCCAAATAATTGATCGCTCATGACTTAATAACATAGAACACACTTCAACCAACGATTCACATGAGTCTTTTATTCATAGATGAGATTACTTACAAAAACGTAAAAAGAGAAAAACACAAAAGGACAAAAAAATAAAACAAAAAGTTGAAAAATGAAAAACTAGAAAACAAAAATTGAAAAATTTTAAAAAAATACAAAGTGGTTATTAATCCTGCTTATTAGAATTAGGGGTATCCCTCATAGTTAAATGGTTAAGGATGGCAAGGATTAATAATTGATGATGGTGATCCTTGGATTTTGAAAGTATTTTGGCTTGGTCATATTTACTCCATCGAGTTTCACACACTAGGTTATAATAAGAATAGTGGGGCAATTTATACGATGTAGTTCCCAAATAACAAGTTGACCCACTATGATGTTTGAGACCGTTATATGGTATGCAAGGATTGGGTTGTCACTCTCCACGGTTGTGTTCATTGGGCCAGATTGTTGTTGGAGTGTGAGTTGGTGGTCCTGATGGAGTTACATGAGGCATTGGGTT